>JARHVA010000399.1:1815000-2390000 GCA_037957365.1 Torreya grandis
ACCATCTTCCTCCACCTCCATTATTTTATCTGGTTTACAAAACTAGAGCTGCTAGGAAAAAATAAATAGTTTAAAGCCTCAAGCTTTAAACTGAAGCAATGTCAATTCTTTTCCATTTTTGTTTCACAATCTGGTAGATTCAAGGTATACATGAAGCCAAAGGGATAAAGGTATTATTGATCCTGTATTTGAGTTGGTTCAGCAAAGTGATTTTGATATGTTTCCTTCACCATCTCATCTCCAATGAACCAAGAGATTTCCTCCTACTAAAGTTAGATCTCCATTGCCAGATGAAGTATCTACTTTTGTTGTTGATAAAGCTTTGCCAATAATTACCCCTCTATGATTTGTTATCCCTCCTTTTCATAATCCTATAATGGCAGTTCAAGGCCCCTAGGGTAATGCTTTCTATCCTCTCAATCTTACTCCACCTCTACATGAGCTTCCACACAGTTCAAGGAAGAATTTCCCCAAATTCTATGGTGATGGGAAAGTTCATCTTGATGAACACATTGCAGCCTTCAGCATAACTTGTGGAGTAATCAGAGTAGAATTTGAAGATGTAGTAGTCAAGCTATTTGTAGAAACATTACAAAGTGTTACTACAGATTGGTTTTATCATCTACAGGCTCAGTCAATAACTGATTGGAATACTCTCAAAGCTAAGTTTGAAGCCAAATTCAAACCTACAGAAGATGCACATGCACTTCAGCTCAACTTACATAGATGAAGAAAGAGCCTCATGAACCAATGAGGGACTTCATAGCCAAATTTGATAAACTGAGGAATAAAATTCCTGTAATTACTTGACCTACAGCTAAGAATCTTGAATGCTTCTTCATTAATTCTTAGTTACCTAAAGTAAGTTTTCTTTTGAGATGTGCTGGTCAAATAGATCTTGATGTAGCTCAACTTTTGGCCACTAAGGTAGAAGATGATCTCACCTTAGCAGGGAAGATAAGAAGAGATCTAAATAAAAATAGATCCTCATCATCTTCTGAATATTCATCTATAGTCACCACTAATCCAATGGTGCAAAATCTGGTAAATGAAGTGCTAGCCTTGAAAAGACAAATGGACAAGGAATGTCTTCTACTCCTTCATATAGAGATATGCCAAGAAGGACATTTACAAATTAGTCATATCAAGGCAATGCTGCCAGGAATCAAAGGTAGCCAAATCATCTTCCTCCCCCATAAGGGAAACTTTCCCTTGAAGCTCTTCCAACCAACTCAGTAGTTGGATATTTGGAAATAGAACATGCTTTCTCTTTCCAACCTGAGTTTGAGCAAGAAAATGACGTTGATCTCTTCATAGAGGATCAACAAGAATTAGCTGGTGACTCCCACATTGGTTTCTTGAACTACCAGGTTGAACCCAAAAGCAAAGGAGAAGCTATTGATGGATCATATGTAGTGTTTACCAGGTCCAAAAACCAATTAGTCTAGCAAGCTGATAAAGGGAAGATAGAGGAACAACCTTAACTAGCAATTATAATTGTTAAATGTGGAACCACTCTGCCTTTTTAGTCAAAGGATTTGGTGATCACCCAAAATGTAAGTACATCAATTTCACCTTCACCTTCTACTTCAATCTCACAAACCAACCCTCCTCCCATCCCTCCTAAAACTCAAAAATTTGAAGTACCTTTCTCTGTACCTAGCTCAATTCAACCATTTGACATAATCGATCATGTCAAAAAGACAAAAATACAAATGTCTAAATTTGAATATTTGTAATCTAATTTTGATCAATTAGATAAACTGATCCAATGTGTCAAGAACCAAACTATCTCTGCAAGATAAAAATCTAAAAAGATAACTCCTAATTCTCCAAAGAACACGCTTATTCTAAATAATCTTGTCATTACTCCCCCAACTGCTCCTGGAAAAATAGAACCTTTCTATGTTTCCCTGTTAATTAATGGCCACAAGCCAAGGATCTATATTATAGACTCAGGTGCATCTGACAATGTCATGCTTGCTAAATTAGTTGAGTCTCTAGGTCTCACACTAGCCAAGACATTTGGGAGATTTTTCTCCATGGAGAATAAGCAAGTACCATTGCTGGGGCAAATTAAAGATGTTCAATTTGCATTGGCAGCCTTTCTAGACAAGAGAATCAAGATGACTGTCTTAGTGGCTGACATCCTAGCATCTTATGGCATTTTGCTTGGATGAAATTTTTGTAAGGACATGGGAGGAGAACTAAGTATGGACCTGTCTGAAGCAAGGATCCCTATCTAATGTGTAATGAAGAGATTGCTCCCTCAAAAGGAGGCAAAATACGTGGTCACCCAAACATCAGCCCCTGCAGCACAAATTTTATTTGAGTCTTCAGGCAGGGGTAATTATTTCTTTACCATAGAGGATGTTCATGTTTCTACAAATGAAATTCCTATAGCTGACAATCCAAGAATTAATCCAAACAAGACTTCATTAGAATTGGTAGGGCATAGTACAAGTAAGAAAGGATCTTCCATCTCTAATGAAGAAAAATCTGATAGGAGATTAGCTTCTGATGATGCTTCAATCTTGAAATCAAATGGCAAAATTTTTTCCACCAATGATGGATTAGGGACTGTGTTGATATCTCCTCAAGGAGATATTCTTGCTTCATACAATTTTCAAGTCAGCAACACCAACAACATAGTTGGATGCAAATCTCTATTGCTCAGATTGAAGATTGCTCAAGATGAAGAAATCAAACTCCTTCACATCAAAGGAGATGTTAAGCTGATAATTTATTAGGAGTTTTATATGGACAATCCAATCATATGCTGGACTAAAATATAAGAACAACCAATTATGGTAATGGACTATGCTGCTACAAATCAAAATCAGGCAAAGGAACCCTTCACCAAGAAAGTAAGGAGTTATGGCTTTCAAATTGAAGACCACATCCTGCCATGGGGTAAGAAGAAGAAAGAGTAACTAGAAGATGAAAAAAATTAGTTTCTTGGTGGAGAGATCCATTTGCCCATCACCATTTATGGGGGCAAAATGGTTTCCTGTCGGTTTACCAGGATAGAGCACTATTTTCACTGTCTCTCAAGAAGCAGCATCTAAGATACTTCAATTTTTAAAGTATCAAATCATTTCCTCTATACATATGTATATTTGTATAGTTTTTAATTTTATTTTGTTTTGTTTGTTTTCATTTTTGATGCCTTCCATTTTTGGGCAGCATGACTCCATAACCCAATGGTACACATGAAGACACTAGAGATTCTAGATTCTACTCCCTTCAATTCTTTTTACAATTGATAGAAGTTCCCCAACTGGAGCTAGCTGTTGTCCCCCAAAAATATCACTCATTTCTTTGGACAACATTTGAACTATTTTGGTCATACAGACCAAAATTGTCTCTTCCTTTTTTAAAATTTGTCCTGGGCATTCAAATTCCTCATTTTTCAAGCTTCCTAAAATCTACAGACTCTAAAATTCTAGGTTCAACGGGATTCACAAGTTGATTTCTACGGACTCTATAGGCAAGTTCATTTTTCCAAGTTCAAAGACTTCTACAAGTGGGTTCAACCAAAAGAATCAGTTTCTAACACTTGGTCATTTTTGGTATTAGTTCAATGCCTTAGTTTAATCAAAAATCTTCATCGGCAAGCATTTAAGCAAGGAAGGCTTGAACCATTGAACCACTTTGGTTCAAAGTTTCAACGAGTTCAAAGTTCAATAGGTTCAACACTTTCAGTTCAATGGTGGGTTCAATCAAAGGAACAGTTCAATGGCTTGGTTCAACCAAGTGGTTCAATGCTTTTTTTTACTCAGTTGGTTCATCCACTTTGTTTCAATGCTTTGGTTCAATCAAATGGTTCATCAATTGGTTCAAAGGCTTATTTGAACCATTAAACTAAAGCTTGGTTAAACATTTGTTTTAATGCTTTAGTTCATTCGATTGGTTCATCAGCTTGAACCATCAGTTTGAACCATCGGCTTGAACCATTTTGGTTCAAAGCTTGGTTCATTAGCTTGGTTCAATGGAGTGGTTCAATGGATTGGTTCAATGTTTGGTTCAACCAAGTGGTTCAATAAAATGGTTCAATTAAATGGTTCAATCAAATGGTTCAACAGTTGGTTCATCACCTTGCTTCATCAGCTCGGTTCAAAGGAGTGGTTCAATGCAAAAATTCAAAAAAGCCTCCCAAAGGACAAGTGCCCTTACGGAGGGCACTTGGTCGACAAAAGTACCCTTCAGAAGTGTCATTTTCAAAGAAGGTAGTTAAGGTAAATTCTTTCAAAATTTTGTTTAAGGTAGACAAAGGCATAATTCCTTTAGACTTTTTGTCTAAGGGAATTCCTTTAGACAAAAAGCCCAAAGGAATTCGGGAAAGCAGCTGCAGGTAGAAAGCCCAAAGAAATTTCCAAAGAAGTAAATACTAAGGCAAATGAAACAATTCCATGGACTTTTATCTATGGGAATTTGTCTGTAGAGAAAGCCCAGGGAAAATACCCGTGAGAATTGTCTGCAGGAAATATCCATAGGAAATGTCTGTGAAGACTCTAAGGAAAAAGCCACCAAAGGACCCTGAAGGGTAGGTTCCCTTGTGGGGGACTCTCAGTTGCCAAATTGAAAGGTCACCTTCCCTTTAGAAGGATGTAAAATAGGAAATCTAAAGAAGGACCAAGGGGTGATGCGCCTGAAGATGTCAAATTCAAGACAGTGAACTAGCTATTGAAAACATAGTGATGGGCACACAAACATCAATTTCAAAGCTCATAAAATAGACTTTAATCCTTGTAATCTACAAACCCAAATGCATTCACAGGCTTTAAGGCCAAGACTAGTAAAAAGCAAGGAAGGAATAGAACAACAAATTGAATCTAGGACCCGATTCAATTAACTAGAAAAGGAGGAATGATGAAGAAGGATCAGATTGCCGGGTGGACATTGAAAGATGCAAACTTTCAATAGCGTGACTTGTTTCCCTACATTGAGAAAAACAAATGGGTAAACACCCCTAAGTTCTAACCTATCTTCTTAACAAATTTCAATGCAACATGATGTGTTATTGTTCCTGAGTCCTTCTTGAAGAGGCTATATAAGGGACTCTCTTTTATTGTAAATATATCTCTTTTTGACAATCAGAACGAAACTCTGCCCAAATTGAAAGGCATTACTGAGACTTTGAGCTTAGTTTGTTGATCATGTTTTGTTATTGGAATAAGAAAGCAAGGGACTTTTCAGACTTTGTGCTGTGATATATATATTTTTGGGGAAACTATTCTTATGTCTTTTTCCTTAATATATTTTTTGTTCCTTTAATTCAACAAGAAAGATTAGTGAAAGTAGTCAGGAAGGTGTCCTGAAGAGTCAACTATGGAGAGACTTTGTGCCCCCATAATTGCCTTTAGTGTGTTTTCTTTTCATTTCTATGTAAAGGACCTTGGGATGACTTTGTGCCCTCATTGTCCTTCGTATCTTACTCTTGAGCAATTCAGGTGGAGACTTTGTGTTGCATGTCAATTTGTTGGTTATTATGTCCTTTGCTACATTTTGCTATTACTACCAGGAGTATTCTTGTGGTTTGCTAAGTATTACTTCTAAAAGAAGAAGAGTGCTTTCTGTCATTTCCCTTGAGTTTTTCCTTTGATTGGCACACATCATCTCTGAAGAAAGAGAGATGGATGGTTTGTCCTACCCTTGAGTATTATTTTCTATACATATATATATATATATATATATATATCATATCCATAAAGAACCTCCCCTTGATGAGAGGAGAGATTAGTCCCCTTTTGATGTGGTAAAAATTGCACATTTGGATGATCAGTCTTTCTACTTTGGCTGATCAGACCTATTTTGTTTATCATTACGCTGATCGACAAAATATTCAACCAACAAATGGCTCGATGTTAAAATTATGTACATTAAGGTGAATAAAATAGTTAGGATATTCAAGAGCAGCATTAGAATCCAACATCATCATAATAAAGGCATATGATAATAATGAGCGACAATCTATTGGTATAATTTATCTTCCATTGATGGTGGGACATGTCATAAAAGAAACACTATTCAATTATCTTAATCTTAATTTACCCTATAACCTACTTCTTGGATGTCCATGGATACATTCAATGAATGTAGTACCCTCCACTTTGAACTAATGTTTGAAATTTTCCCATGATGGCATAGAAGTAATTATCCAAGGTGATCCTCAACCCTTCTAATATTTTAAACTATTGGAAGGTCGTTATCACAAATCCAACTATCTCCCCATTATTGAAGACAAATTTACTCCTATTGATAAATCACCCATGCTTGAAAATTTCATTCATCCTGATACATTATTTTAGAAACCTCCTCTTGGTGGTTGGATAAACACACCAACTACCTCCACTTCCATAGAAACATCATCCATTATTCAAGAATCCAATCAACCATCCACTTATAAAGTAAATCCATTTCTTCAATCCCATTTCAAAAAAAAAAAAAAAAACTCATGAATGAATACATAATCCGATATTTTAACTATATAAGAACAATTCATATGACCCCACATAGCTATGTAAGGCCTCACTATCGAAGAGACACTCAAGTACTACTATCATAACTTCTATAAATCAAAAATTTTAGAAGGAAATCTTTCTAACAAACACAAAGAAATATTTGAATCCTTCTTAGATTTACTTTAATTAACTAGCTACTTGCTTCACCAATAATAAATACCCCATAGTTAAATATTTTATGTGTAAAATAATGAACTACAAAGGTAAGGGCCTTGGTCTTCATGAATAGAGGTCAATTCAACCAATCACATTAAAATCTAATGACACCTTCCATGGCATTAGGTTTAATCCACTCAATGTAAATACCACACTTTTTCCAATGATTTAGAGGAACATTTTTTATACAATGAAATAGATTCCATTGTTATCCACTTCAAAGACCTTTCTTTAACCAACCTTTTCATGAAAATGTCATTTTGAAAATTGACCTCACATATCCATATTTAATCCAATGGGACAAACATGAAACACTAATGCTTGATCATTTTTAAAATGATGAGGAAATTTTAGAATTCTTGAGTACAGAAGATCATATCCTGATAGGGTATCATAAGAAGGGATTTTCCATTCAACTAGATAATTTTGCATATTTTGGCGAATAACATAACCAAATAAATTTAAAATCAAATCAATAAGACCTACAAGAATATATTAATCTTCCTCTACCCCTAACCAAAGTATCAAAAAGAATCAATTATCCTAGTTGAGGACACTATTATCCTCAACATTAGAATGAAAGAAGATCCTAAGATAGATAATCGTGTCACTTCTCTAACTCAAGAAGAATGGGAAATATTGACTCTTTTGATTAAAAAATTATTTGATGTATTTTCATGGTCATATGTATATATTCTAAGGCTTGATTCATCACTAGTAGTGCATCATATTTTAGTACATCCAAATTCCAAACTCATCAAATAAAAACTTTGAAGAATGCATCCTAAGGTGGCATTATTAGTGGAGGAATTGAAAAAATAATTAGAGGTTAGTTAAATTCACTCGATCAAATATTTAAATTTGATATCTAACATAGTGCTAGTGTCAACAAATATAGAAGGAATAAAGTTTTATATAGAATTATGTGATATCAACAAAGCATGTCACAAGGATGACATCCCATTGCCCAATATCAGCATTATTATAGATTCTACCATAGGTCATGAAATGTTATCTTAATGGATTTTTTTTAGGCTACAACCAAATTAGAATAATTGTAGATGACCAACATAAAATAACATTTACAAGACCATGAGGTACCTTCTATTATCAAGTGATGCCCTTTCTAAAACCACATATCAAATAATAATGATTATAATTTTTCATGATATGTTTCATGACATTATGGATGATTCTATTTTTGACATACTTGTCAAATCAAAATATATAATAGAGCATCCAAAAATACTTCATTGCATCTTTAAAATAATGAGAGAATAAAATCTTTGTTAAAACCCAAACAAATGTGTTTTTGGGGTGACATTGGTAAATTTGTTGGGTTTCATTGTTTCACATCATTCCATAGTATATGCACTAAATTATTCTTTCCCCACTAATTATGCTAATTCCTACTAATTTATTCTAATTCCCATACTTTTAGATAAATTAACTAATAGCCTAATAACCCCCATCCCATTCCTATATCCTATAAACCTTACTCAATTCCAAAAACCAATTAATCCCTTCATTAAACCCCTAATAGAACCTATCATCCACTAACCTACTCCCTAATATAGCTATCCAATTTAAAACTATAAAATAATCTACCTACCCAACCACTGCCCTATTCTATCCTCTCCTAAACCCCTAAACCCTATGGAAGATTTCTAGGTTGGAGGATTCTAGAAATATTCCCCGTTTAATCCTCCTTCTTTAGAATTCTCCCATTCTAGAGATGTCCATAGAATTAAAAATTCCATGGAAAATCCTTACCCATTAATTTCAATGGATCAAATTTGAATTTGAGTTATTGATCTCTCCTTCCATGCCTATATAACCAAGCTCTCCCTCCTCCTCCAAACTAACTTGGAAAACTATCAAATTTTTGTTATCTTGCATCCAAAAAATCATTCTTGCACCCATACATAACCAATGTAAAGCTCATTCAACCATTTAGAATCCATTATCAACACCAAGTAAGCAATCTAACATTTTCAAATGTGGGCATCAAATAATCCATTTACAATCCTGAAGTGGAGCCATAAGGAGGTAAAGTGATGGTAAGATTATTCTTATTGTGTTGATTGCCTCTTTTATCCATTCCTATTATTATGTTTAAGTTTTAGTTTTTTATTAATAAAATTGGTAATATATGTTGAATCTAAAATTTAGTGCACACATAGAAGTTGATCATTCAAAGTATCAACTGTCATGGATATGCCACTGCCAAAAAAGCTCAAACAACTTTGAAGTTTTCAAGGCAAAATCTAAGCAATCAAATTTTTCATATCTCAACTTGAAGATATTTTTAATAAATTTACATTTATATTGAATAAATATACTCTTTTTACTTTTAATTAGAATTTTGATAAAGCATTTGAACATCTTAAGCATTATCTTTCCAATCCACTAGTTTTAATGAAACTTGTTGAAGATAGGTCTTTCCTTTTTTACATATCAGCTATGCACCATTCATTGGGGGAATTATTGACATAACATGATGATAGTTCATCACAAAGGGTAGTGTATTACCTTATTAAAAATTGGTTTCTTATGAACTTAACTATTCTCAAATGGAAAAGACATATATCACAGTTGTTTTTTCTTCACAAAAACTTCATCATTACATGCTTAATAATCATACCAAAATTAATGAAAAAAATTACCCTCTCAATTATATTTTATCCAAAATATATTTAACAAGTAGGATAGATAGGTGGGTTATGCTTCTAAGTAATTTCAATATTGAGTATGTTAACCAAAAATCAATTAAGGGACATGTCTTAGCATATGCAGTAGCAAAGAAACCTATTGAAGGTCATACATATATTGATTAAATTATATTTTGTCAACTATATTTTTATGGTTCCTTCAAAACCCATGGTTTAGGGGTCAGTATTATACTATTCACACCAAATGGGGATTGTATTCCAAGAGCATTCATAATTGAGTTTCCTCTTGTACCAAAAACATTGTAGAGTATGAAGCTCTGATAGCTAGTCTCAAACTTAATATAAAGTTGGGTATAAAACATATTATTGTATTTGGTGATTCCAAACTTATCATAAACCAAGGAACTAAATTATTTAAATCTCGTGATGATAATTTAATCCCATACAAGAGGATGGTGGATAGTGTGAAGTTATTTTTTATGTTTATCCAATTTGAACAAGTGACATAGATCAATAACATAGCAATAGATGCATTTGAAACCATTGGTTTATTACTTGATATTAAAATAAAGCACAATAATTCCTTATAGATTACCTCATATACCAACATATGACATGACTAGTATGAAATGGTTTATGAGGTGGTTAGTCCTACTTCTCCTTGGTATTTTGACTTTTATGCATATCTCCATGATAAAACACTACCACCCAACTTATCCCACAACCAATGAAAATTATTCATTCAATGTGCATCCCATTATACAATCCTTGGATGAACTTTGTATCAAAGAGGCAATGATGGAACACTTTGACATTGTTTAAATTTTGAAGAATCCACTCAGTTATTAAAGAAGTTTATGAAGGAATTTATGGTGCACACTCTAGTGGTATAGTCCTATCCAAAAATATTTTGTGTAGGTTATTATTGGCCTAACATGGAACCTAAATTTTGTGCCTATGATAATAAATTCATTCCTTGCCAAAAGCATTGTGACCTTATACATAGCCCTTCACAAGATTTGTAGCCTATTACCATACCAAGACCATTCTCCACATTGGGGTTAGACCTCATTGGAAAAATAAATCCTAATTATTAAAATGAACATATGCACATCATTATTGCCACTAAATTTTTTACAAAGTGTGTTGATATAATGCCTCTTACATATGTTACTAGAAAGCAAATTTCTAAGTTCATTTTAAACTGCATTATTTTCTACTTTGGTGTCCCTTATGTTGTTATATTTGATAATATAACATCATTAAATAACAAAGAAGTCAAGTACCTTTGAAAAACCTACCACATAGAGAACAAATGGTCAACTCCATTTTACCAATAAAGAAACATCCAACTAGAGGTAGTAAATAAAAACATTCATAAAATTCTTACATAATTTTTCAATAAAATTGGTCTTGATTGGTATACACATTTTTATTCTTCCCTTTGGGCTTATCAAACTAGCATCCAATGACCAATAGTGAATTAATACTACAAGGGAAAGGTAAAAGGAACCCCTAGAAACACCCACAAGGGAAACCCCATATTCACTTATCTATGACAATGAGTCTATTCTACATATAGAATTTGATATTCCATATTGCACATATCCCTAAAAAGCATTATTTATGAAGAATCCTATCACACTTCACGTCTCAATGAATTCAACCTTCTAGATAAGAAATAACTTAATGTCTTAAATCATCTATAAGTATGCCAAAATCACCTCAGTTGTAGATATAATAATTATATTAATGCCATGGAGTTTAAAATTAGATATATTGTTCTCAAGTAAAACCAATGGGATACTAATTTCAAGAGGGAGAAGAAAATAAAATTTAAACCCAACTAGTTGGGCCCATATGTCAATATTGCCAAATATTTATTAGGATATTATAGGTTGGCCAAAAAATATGGAGAGGAGCTTGATGAGCCCATGAAAATCATGCACCTTAAGAGATTTAATGCATAGCTTATTTTAATGTTGGTGTTTATATTGGGGCGGGGGGCGGGGGGGGGGGGGTGCGTGGGTGGAGTAGGGTGGTCAAAAAAATGAGAAAATGAGAAAAACATAATATGTCTATGAGTGAAAATGAGGTTTTTGGTGCCATGAGTAATCCATTGTCTATATCCACCCTAGTTATTTAGGGGAATCCCATTACAGTTGTTACTTGTATACTCCTAAATTGTTAGTTTTCACTTGTCTCACCATCCATTTTATAACATTTTATCTTAGGGTTTGATCCTTGTGTTTATGTAACTATGTCCTATATCATGTTAGAGGAATGACTTATATATAACCATCTTTATCACATTCATTTCCATATATCCTTTCATAAAAAAGATTTCCAAACTGCACAAACACTTCACCTATCCATGTCTACCAATATAATCACCTTTAAAACAATTTGTTATCATTTATTCACTCATTTTTACTTGGAAGGGATATCACTCATATATTAATAAAATATAAAAAACTTCATCACTTAGCCCATTTTCTCATCACTTCCCATATTGGGAGAGCTACATTTATCCTGATATCCCCACATGGACTTTGTTTAAGGTGGATTATGTAGGTAGTGCTTAGAGACATGGAGTCTCTAGGGTCATCTAGGCCACTGTTATCCCCATCATCCCATTGCCCCAAGCATGGTTTCATTATTTTCAAATCCAACATGAGAATTCACTTTTTCATATCCACATCCATATGGTTATCCTCAAAACTCCCTCATCAATCATTCCATATTGTCATGGACATTTTCTTCCAAAAGTCTCAACCCTAGTCTACAAAATTAGTCAAGTCTTTGCTTCATTTTTAGGTATTTATTGTTTACATTTTTTTCACCTATATCTTTTTAATCTTTTAATATGTTGTCATTTACATAGTCTTTTTTGGCTAGTTTGTTTAATCATTTTCTGGTTAGTACATTTAAATCTTATTGTCTTGTCATTTTTTGTTAGTTTGCTTATTTTTTATTGTCTTTTTAGTCTCATCATTTACTTGATTTATCTTATCTTATTTTTTTATGTGAAAATTTTCTTTTAGTTTGCATTTGAATTGTTTCTAATTATTATTATTTATTTATTTTTATCAAAGTCATTTTCTATATTGAAATATAGTGTTATTACGATATCATGATGCATAACTTAAAACTTTGTGTTATTTTTAATTGTTTGTGTGTCAAAGTCATTTATGTATTACAATATAGTGTTATTATGATTTCACATATCATGATGCACTTGATACTACACAACTTAATAATTTGTCTTGTTTTCAATTATTTTTATATGTGCTAAGTCAAGATGAATTTGTGCATTACATTATAGTGTGGTTATAATTTTTCCATATCATGATGCACAAATCTTACTCACTTATTCATGTTATAATTCCAATGCAAGATAGAAATAAACATATGGTAGCTATCTAACCATCCATACAATAATAAATCATCCATTTCATTTTTTTATAACATAATAAAAGTTGAAAATAATTAAAATGTGTTATTATAATTAAAAAATTATGAAATCAATCACCATACCACATCTATGCATCTACACCATATACCACACATAGAAAAATAATAACAATCCATAGTGCCCATCATAAAACCATAACAATGTCTCACATCCAACATGAATTGCTTGTGTGTGTGTGTGTGTGTGTGTGTGTGTGTGTGTGTGTGTGTGTGTGTGTGTGTGTGTGTGTGTGTGTGTGTGTGTGTGTGTGTGTGTGTGTGTGTGTGTGTGTGTGTGTGTGTGTGTGTGCGTGCGTGCGTGCGTGGGTGTGTGTGTGTGTGTCAAATGTATTTATATAGTAATACATCTCAAGAATACAAATACATTGATACATCATGATCACATCCATCTTAAGTCTCTCCTTGAACCTCAGATGGGGCATCTATCATCAAACTAGGCTCATGCCACTATGGTGTACTCTTTGAAGCACCCATGACTCATTGTGATTCCTATTCCATTGATATCTCTAAATTTATTAGTTGTATTGAACTCCTTGATAAAAACCTCCTACTTGAGTACTCGTTGTATGAAGGTACTCGATATGCTCATGAAATGGCCTCCTCAAATAAACTCATGTACTATGTAACCTTTTCCATCACTTCCATGACCTTATCCAAGGTTGCCTCCTATCCTTATCCTACCAAAAATACCCTAGTATCTACTAAATCAACCCATGTAATATCTCTAATACCTTTATATCAACCCTATATCATATGGTGTCTATTTGATTACATTCTGTGTTAATAAACCAATTGATAATACAAAACCATCTTTCTTTAGTATCTTTACCTCTACCTAGAGCCTATCTACCTCACCCTATAACTATTCAACCTTTATATTTCTCAATTTCAACTGATGATCTCTACCATCTATCTCTCCTTGAAGTCTACCAACCTATCTATGTAAGCTTACTATCTCCACATCTTGTTCTTTGATCTTTGTGTGCAATCTATCTATCAATCTCTAGTCCTCAAGAGATCTCATCAACACTAATAGACCAACTCCCTCTTCTCTCTCTACATGTTTCTTTGATATATATATATATCATCTTTATATCACCACCATCCCTCTCCCCATCACTATTAATAATGACTAAATCAATGTCTCCTCCTCCACTAGGATCCTCTGTAATAACTCTCATATTTGTGTCCTCACCCACATCCACCTCTATCTCCTCTCACCTCCACATCTTATAAATGTGTCTAATCTATCCTTAGTATTCTCTAATGATCACCTCATCCCTATCTCCTTCTTTTTTAACAAGTAAAAACTCTCCTAATTCTTGCCCCAAGACCTATACCTATTGGGTGTTTACCTAAGCTAGAAACTAATATTTATCTATATGTACAAAGAGATGTATATGGAACTATAATTCTCATAGTCTATTGTTTGGCCAACCACTCCATCTATCCATCTACTATACATACATTAATAACATTCATCCTTTCATCCCAAGTCACTATATTCACAAATCATGCAAATATGTGTGGCCCCAATGGATTGTGTTGCCTCAATCCAAACTATCTCAACACTCTATTTGGATAGTATCTCTAATTAATATAATCATGTACAACCATAATAAAGTAGTGTTTCATCATATAATCAATATATAATACATATTGTGACCACTATAAGTCTATCACATTATATGGCCTTCATGGAATTTAGTCATCTGCAATCTCATCTAGTGTTCCCTTGTAAAACTCCAAATCTCCTAAATGTGGTCTATGTGTCCTTATAATCACATGTTACCCACATGCAACCAAATTCTCTACTCTAGAGATCATATGTCTAATGGGATACTCAACAATAATGTGCTCCCAATACCATACTTGTAATAGATTCAAAGTACATATCTCCTTCCCATCTAAATAAACTATGTGATGTAAATCTATGTATAAATGATCCAATACACAAGGTCCCCATGTAAACCACTCCCACATATCCATCATGTCACCGATAACATCTAATAAACTAATAGGGCACAAATTGTCACTCTTATTAGGTAGAATGATGTCACTAACAATATCCACTTTACAATTTTTGTTGAGTGTGTGATTGCAATGCATGTTTTATGTCCCTACAAAGATGGAGGGAATCATCAAGGAGAGATATATAGATGGGATATTAGAGGAAAAAAAGAAAATGTGTAGAATAATGAAAATGAGATATGTGTAACCATAGGGATAGGAAAAAAATGTAATTAATTCTTACTATTATTCATTACTTGTGATGTGTGTAGTATTAGAAATCAACCAGTGTTAGAAATTAGTAGTTATTAATTAACCCATGTAATTGCCTTATTTTTATTATTTTAAAAACATTCAGTTTAGTTTAGAAAATATTAAAAAAACTAAGTTTCTCAATATTTAAAAAAGGTTCTAAAGGTTATTATATAAACCAATATACCATAATTCATACGCCAATGGAATTAGATTTCCTACTAATGATATTAAGATAGGCGGAATTATGTTTAGATACAACTCATCGAGCATTTGATTATAGAATATTTATTCTTATTTTAATGTTTCAAATAGGAAAAACCATATGAAAATAATTATTTAATTAAATATGTATCTAAAATTTCTTAAACAGTCTCAATACCTCATCAAGAACACTATTTTATTGTTAGAATTGAATATTCTCCATTAAATAAACCCCATTCACATGTCTTTCAAACATTCGTCATATCTAATATTAGTCAAAATCCATATTTAATGATATTATGTGAATTTTAAATATAATAGATAAACGTTATACCAACTTATTTCATTATTTAGGAAACCTAAGCACCCTCCACATTACAATCATTATCAAATAATTGTTTGAAAAGTTTAAAAAACAACCTTAAAGCCTACATAGTTATCTAGAAGATGATTTGACTAATCTATTAGTAAATGAGGTTGAGTTTTTGGAATATTTTCCACATGGGTTGCTCCATGGAAGATCAAATAAGTGGTAAATTCAAATTTTATATGCATTATTGATGTTTACCAATAAACATTTAAACTCTAACAAAAGTTCCCTTCAAGGGAATAGTCTATTAGTTTTAAGAAATTAATTATTCTATTTGAATTTTAAACTATAAAATGAATGGTTTTCCTCCAAATAAAACTCGGCCATAGGAAGTCATTCATAGGATGAGTAGCTAGGACATAGATGTTTTGTATCAAGAGAATTTGAGTGAAAAAATAAAAAATAGATTAGTATTGGTCTTAATATGTTTTTTTATATAGTCATTAAATGTCAAACTACTCCTGGGTACATTTTAAAACATGAATCCCCCTTTTAGATTGTCTTTCATCTTCTTGGACTACATTTAGTTTGGAATATTTGTTTTTATTTTAAGTAACCTATGATTTTCTCCTCAATGGATTGTAGTTTGCATTTAGTGAACACACATTTCTCTTTAATTTGTATGTTAATATTTAAAACTATGCTTAGCCTATGTAAAAATATGTATGTTTGTATCTGACTCTTGTGACTACATTCTACTCTTAAAAATTATATTCTAATTTATTTTACTGATGTTATTGGACTATTTTCATCTTGAAATGGATATATTTTAACATGATAAACTAATTTGCCTCTTGTAGAGCTTCACCTTGACTATTGCTCTACATGGTTGAAATTAGCTAATAATAAATTGTTTGTTTCAAGCCCTTTAGAATCATGTTTTAATATGTGTGACTTAGTTTGCCTTATTAAATTGTGTTTAGACTCTAAATAACTATGTTGGGTTGTTAAAAAACTTTAAAATTTTGAATTTGGATTTTATTATGTTAACATTATACCTATTATTTTAAAAATCCATTTTGTGTATAACCAAAACCATGATATCTTATGAAAAGACACTTAGAAAGAAATTGTAAACTATCAATAATGATTTTAATGGGATTTTTATAAATTTTATATTTGTCTTTGACTGTGTTTCACTTTCATAAATTCACCTTAACCATTATGGAACTTAAAATCACAATTAATATAACAATTCTTATTATAAATTATTTACTTTATATTAATTATTAGAAATTAACTTGTACACTTTTCTCATTACTAAAATACTTCTTACAGAAAAATGAATTTTTTTGTTAAAATTTTTAAGTTATAACCATAATTAAAATCCCAATTTTATGATGCAATATACATCAAATATCTTATCTCGAATTCATATAAACCTAAAAAATTGTCTTAGAACCTTATGTACTCCCTTTGATTTTGAAATTAATTAGTTAAGTTTCATAATTTAGTTTTTGAGCAATAAGAAGATTTTATTGACTATAATGCCTATATAATAATATAAGTATTATCTAAATACTGAAAAAATTATTATTTTTTTGTCAATACCACTTATACCATAATTATTTTTAATAAATAAATATTATTTATTAACATAACCCTTATAATAAAATATTATAAAATAATTTCATGAAAGATCGCATTCAACTCTCTGAGTAAGGATGTTACTCTTAACACATATATTTTACTTTAACTATTTAAAAAATTATAAAATTATGTGTAAAGATTAAATAAAATAAGTTTCACCAATATTTTTATAAAATTTCACAATCAAGAATCAAGGGATATGATAGTTACATTTTAAAAGATATTTTAAATTGAATTGGCTTGATTGTTTGAATGTTGTATTTATATATTTTAAATTATGTAATTTTATATCAATGATAAAATTGATGATACCTCTTTCCATTATATCAAAATAATTACCAAAAAGAATTAATATTGTTCAATAAAATGGTTAATAGACATCACCAAACCTTACAAATAGGTTATTTGAAAACATAGATAATCTTGCTATCAAGTTTGGTTATAAAGAACCTTTTTCATATTATTATAGGATTTTCAAGACTTAGGTTTAATATTTGATCCATAATTATTTATTAATGATTTATAAATTTTATTAAGAAATAGAGATTTATCTAACATATCAAATATAACCTAAATCAAACATACACCAAAATTTCATTGTTTGATCCTTCTTAATGGTGTGAAAGATATCCTAACTTAAGTGGGTGGTATGGGACACATGTCTAAGACATTATCCTATAAACATTGTTTAAAGATCATATTGTTATTTTATAGGATGCATTCTCGGCCAATAAATTGTTATATGGGTAGGTGAAGGAGACATAGGGATAGAGTCATGGATTTTGGAACATGAGTACTAAACAATTGGATAAAATCCTAGTTAGTATCACTATTCACTTAACATTTTATTGAGTTTGGATGTGACTATGTGGAATTTTTTAACCAAACTTATAGATGTAAGCAATGTATATAATTAGTATACAAAATATATATACCAATTTCTTTCTTGGTTCACTATCACACTTGCATCATGTTGTGTGAAGTAGATATGGTGTGTTAATAACCTCTATACATATAAATAAAATAATAAATATATTTATATATATGTATACAATATTCCTTTTTGGTGGGAAGGAATAACTCCATAATCACTTTCCACTTTGAGGTGGATACCTCCTTATCAAAGCATCTGGCTTTAATTGATATATTTTGCTTGGATATATTAAAATGGCCTATGCCCCTCTATTTATACTATTCTAATCTATCCCACTCTTCCATTATATGCATGTGGGATTATTCTACTATGCCATTACTATTCATACTACTATTACATTTAACTATTATACCCCAAATATACATTATATTCCCCTACATAGGTATATTACATCCCATTCCCCTTAACATGTTTTGCCCTCAAAACAAGCAAATAATTAGATATAAAAAATATGTAGAAGACCAGTTGGATGCACATCCATGCATTATTTTATTATTTCATTTATTCTTGTGATTTTATAGGAGCATGTACAATAGTAGTAGGAATGGAAAAACTGAAACATGAGATGGATATTCATAGAGATAAATGTATAGAATAACCTCAATTGGAAACATGTTAGTTTGAAGGTTATAGTCAAGAAGTTAAATTTTGGTGATTATCACCTCAAAATTAGAACAAGGGGGCACAAAATAATTTTATTTGGAAACCAACTTAGGATACATGCCATCCCCCTTAGCATTGATATTGACATATATTTTGTCAGAGTGGCTAACCCCATGAAAGAATGCATCAAATTATAAGAATCATCTAAAGGTAGAAGAAAATAAGTTTCTACCATATGTATGGAAGACTTGGTGAATAGAAGACCAAATAAATTTCCCTCATCCATGTGAAAGAGATATTCATGCCATTCTCTCTCAGTAACTTCCAAATCCATCAATGCAATGATTTTTTATTCATATTCTTTAACTATAGAAAATAAATCCTCATACCATTCACTATAGTTGTGCTCCAAATCTAGTCATGAATCAATTTCCTCATCATACTATTTTATTATATGGGAGTGAAGATTTATATTTATACTTAATTGATTTAGAGTATTTCTCACTTTATGCAAAGTAACTTCTTTTTTATAAAATAATAAACTTGTTTTTTGGGTAATAGTGAGGAAAGCTTCCATAATATTTTTTACAATAGTATCAATTAATAAAAATATGATAAATTTTGGTTTAATTAATTAAATTTAAAACTACAAACTTTTCTATAAATCTAAAATAGAAGTGCACAAAACTTAGAAAAAATTTAATGCAATTATTTTCCATTTGAGAGTAGCAAGTAGAAGAACAATTAGGTTTTTTTGTTTTACAATAATGGTAGTTACTAAAAATGAAATAAATTTCATAATAATAAATTAAATATAGAAATTAAAACTATTATATAAATCTATAAATGATGCCAACAAAACCCATAAATGTTTTGGCACGATTGCTTATGGTTGGAGAGCTATATGCATAAGAACAGTTGTGTTTATTGATGGAAAATATGAAAATATACACTTGTAAATGATAGATTTGGATTCAAATTCCAACTATGATAAGATAAAATGATGTATATCTGAATATTAAAAGCCTTCAAGAGGAAATGGATAACTTAGAATTACTTCATGAAGCTCCAAATATGTCCATAATAATAATACAAAAATGACCCTAGAAAGAACTCTAATACCAAATGTTAAGAACCTCTACACTCATCTAAATAAAATAATAAACATATTGATATATAAATACAATGTTCCTTTTTTATAGGAAGGAATAAATCTACAATCACTTTCCACTTTGAGGGGGGTACCTCCTTATTATAGCATTTGGCTCTAATTGATATATTTTGCTTGGATGTCTTACAATGGATTATGCTCATCTATTTATATTATTATAATATATCCCACTCTTCTATTCTATACATGTGGGATTATTACTATATGAAATTATTATTCATACTATTATTACATTCCACTATTTTACCCCAAATATACATAATATTCCCTTACCTAGGTATATTGCATGGTGTTAGAATACTCACACAATGACCCCTTTATTTTCCCTGGATTCATATCTATCCTTTTTATGAAGGGTATGGCCACTCTTATTAGATGATAGGGGTGTGAATGATCCAAAAGGATATGTGGTTAAAGGTTAATACATAAATGATACTCTCATTCTTTACATCTACATAGTCTGTTAGTAGTCATAGTGATGTCCTCTATCGTCTTCATATTCATATGAAGGAAATATTTTATGGTTTTATCAGTATTATATATATTTATTCTAAAATTATGTATTTAAATTATGTAATACTATCAAATATGTAATTATAATCACATTTAAACTAGAACTAAGCATTTATGAATGTTTATATTTCTATTCACCACATGCATTTCTATAAAATAGTGTATTAATGAACTATGAAATATATAATCAAGTAATTACCTTAAGTTGTTTTTGTCTCCAAATATTTCACCTTAGAAGAGTGTTCAATAATCTTCTAAATTTGGGAAATGTTGGAACATTCTTAGGCATATAGATATGATTATAGAGGAAATGAACCTCTAGATTTAAAGGGCTAGCTCCCTGAATGTATCTCTGCAAAAAAACTTTTGTCTAAACTAGTTTTATTGAAAGGAAAAGTATTAGATTATAGAAAAGGAAAACCTACTCTAAGAGTGGTGATACATCAAGATTATCTTCCACATGCATATCATATTCTATTGCACAATAGAGAAAAATGCATAAACCATTCCCAAGCTCTAAGGATTTCTACCACAAGTATTTCAATATAGAGGTGAGATGCATGAAATGACACAAGGCAAATGAACTGAAAGGCAAATTATAAATTCCAAGAATAGTTAGACACTTACAGTAATTCAACACACTTGAACACACTCTATATGACATGTTATACTAAGAACTTTTACTCAGGCATGAAGGATAAAGGATAAAAGGATGGAAAATCATCACTTACTATCACTATATGTCTCTTACACACCCAAACAATTGTTTAGAAAACTTGAAAAAGATAGACTAGTATCTAATGCTTAGAGATCTTAGACAAGGAGGTTTTGAAGAAGAAGAAGAAGAAGAATTTGAAGAGATAGGAGATCAAGAGGAAAGAAGAGAAATGGATAGGCATCAACCTTTCCTAGCCTTTAACATCCAAAATCTAATTAACCTTCCTACATATGACCCTATTCCTCCCAATGCTACCAAGAGTCTCCCTGGTTTTAATGGAGAGGGTCATATTACCCCATCCAAGCATATTAGGGACATCTCAAATTTTTGTAACTTCCATAATGTCACCCGAGCCAACATAGACATTAGAATGCTTGCCATGTCTCTAAGAGGTAAGGAACTTGACTGGTATATGACTTTGGAAGATGGTTACATTAAAAGTTGGGATGGCTTTGGGGAATTATTGATAACTAAATTTGAGAATAAGAGTGACCATACTTCATTGATCCATCAGTTGAACATGATAAAGAGAGGTCCTAACAAATCCATGGGAGATTTTAATGAAATATTTCAAAGGACATGACATAGGTTACTACTTATCATAAGACCTCCTTTGAGCTTTATTCTCCCCACTTATCTCAAGGGTATTGGTACTGATGTGGTGGTGATGTTATAGTCAATGGGAGAATTCACTTTGCCAGACACATATGAGATAGCTATTGAATCTAAGAATAGCTTGATACAAGCTAGAAAGATACCTCTAAGAGTTTCCATGCCTTTGTTTTCTCATAGTTCAGTTGAAGATCCAAGTGTAGCATAAGTTTCTAACACTAAATTCAAGTTGAGATCCTTTCCCAAGAAGGTGGATAATGTTATGGATAAAGATGAGGAGATTCGATCATTACAAGCTCAGCTCAAGCAAGCTCAATTTTAGGAAAGTGCTCCACCTAACCCTCAATACTATCCTCAAAAAGGCTATAAGGCTCCACCCCAATACAACTACCAAGGAAGAGGACAAGGTCAACAATTTTTCAATAAGTAGCCCAATGCCTATAATCCTAATCCCACTCCTTCCATGAAGGTTGTTATTCTAGTGCATGCTAAGCTAGTCTAAGGAAAAGATCATTTGGACCAATGGGGATAAAATCAAGGTTAGTTTATGTATGGTAATGGATAATACATCCAAGATTTGGTGACATAATAATCAACTAATTGTTACATGACATTATAAAAATTGAATCTAATCTAAAGGGGTATTCATGGAGAAGGTAGCAACTAGAGTGTAGGTATGATGAACTTTCAAGTGAAGGATAATTGTGTTCAATCAAATCAAATCAATTATATCCAACATAAAATCCAAAAATAGAGATTTTGGAGATGTTATAGGAGTACATGTGACTCCAATTGATACCTCTCCAAGGCCACAAAGTGTTAATCCTAGTGCAATACCTACTACCAGTCATGTTCCTCAACAAAGTTAGAATGCAAGTAGGGTTTTCAAACCTATAATGAAATAGGTTCAAACTCCCTTAATATATTTAATAATATAATAAAAGGTGAATAATTCCCCTCTAAACACTATTGATTATTTGAAGAATACCAAGATAAACATATCTCTTTGGGAAGTCTTGCATATGCCTAGTCAAAAGGAGCTCCTACAAAAATAGCTTACAAACATCCATATAGCCCCTCAAAATTCAAAAAATAATAGTTTATCCCTTACCAATTCTCTAAGTCATGTCTTAGATCCCTCCACCAAATTTTAAAATAATCCACCCTTATACCTCACACTCATTGTGGGAGACAAGTTGGTTCACAATTGTATTGTAGATAGTAGAGCTAGTACCACTATCATGCCTAAGGTGGTGGCTGATAAGTTGGGATTGAAGTATAAACCACATAATATAGGTGTGTTATAGATTTATGGGACTCAAACCAAGACATTGGAATTGGTCAGAGGTCTGAAAGTCTTTCTACATGATTTATCAAATTTCCCCATTTTACAAGACATTGTGGTGGTAGACCTTCCAACTCATTTTGCTATCTGCTTATGAAGGGACTTCATGATTAAGATAGGAGGATACCTTTATAATGATTTTTATTTTAAATCTTTTAAAACAAGATATAGAAACAAGGTGAATATAAGGAATTATCCCTTAGCAAGGTTTCATATTGACCCATATATGGAGACAAGTTCAAATCAAAATTATCTAATTAATAAAGAAGGTGTTATGGATGGTAAAACATCCTCCCCCTTGAAAATATTTATAATATTTCATTTGATAAGTATAACACTAAAATTTATGGACTTGATCCATATACATTCATATAAGAGACTAATTTGGGAGTGTATTGTATGCATGAAAAAGATGTTTCAATCCCTTCACTCACTAATGAAGACCATGAACTTGAAGGAATATAGGAAATGTTTTTTGATGGATCAGGAAGAAAATTAGGTGTAAGAGTTGTAATTATGTACTTTATCCATAAAATAATCAATACTACTCCTCATATATATTCCACTTTAGTTGTACCTGCAATGTGGTAGAATATGAAGGCCTAGTTCACAGCCTCTAATGGGCAAAGAAGAGAGGGATCAAAAAATTTAGGGTTTATGGGGATAGTGAATTTGTTAGCCACAAAGTGAGAAATAAATATATAGACAATAATAACTTGATTAAATCCTATAATAATAGGGTACGGGACCTACTTGAAGACTTTTATGCCTTCAACATACAACCCATATGAAGGGATTCGAATAAACATGTTGATAGATTGGTTGTTATAGGAGCACAATTTGATGTAGTTGTTGATGTAGGAAAGGAAAAAGATCAATCCCATATCAAGGTAATTGTGAGGACTTATATTATATATAATTAAGTGTCATGTCAAGTTTTTCAAATTGATGAATACATTGCACACTTCTTACAAAATGAGGCAGGATTCTCCTCAAGGAACCAAAAGAGACTGCATGAGCAATATGAAGAACAAGTTATTCAACTAAAGACAAACAAGATAAATAAGAAGATGATTACTTTGGATATTTTTTTTAATGAATATTATCAAAATAATAAATAAAGAGTGATCATGTCCATGAAATAAGATAACTATGAGAGAGTCATTATTTACAAGGACAAGCTCTTGAAAATTGGTAAGGTATGTTCTCTATCTGAGAGACAAGCCTTTATTAAATTATGCAAAGAGTTCTATGACATATTTGATTGGGAATATAAATATTTTAAAGGGTTTGATCCAATTCTATCTCATCATACCATTGAGTTATAACCTGGAGCTAAACTCGTCAGGAAAAAGCAAAGGCTTATCAATCTTAAGATAGAGGAACTCATGAAGAAAGAGTTGACCAAGTTAATTGAGTCTAGGATTATCTTTCCTATCAAACACTCAATTTGGGTGGTTAAGATTGTACCTATCTAAAATAATAATGGAGAGATTGGACTTTGTGTGGATTTTTAATACCTTAATAGGGTATCTCTTAAGGATCATTATCGACTATCTTCCATGGAACAAATGTTGCAAGTTGTTTCAAGTTCTCAATGTTTCTCACTTCTTGATGGTTATTCAAGCTACAATCAAATAATAGTGAATGAAGAGGATCAGTTCAAGAAAACCTTCACTATAAAATGGGGGAAATTTTCCTATAATAATATGCCTTTAAGTTTATCCAATGTTGGAGCTACATTTCAAAGGGTAATGGACATGGCTTTTAAAGGTTTGATCAATAAGTTTTTATTTGCGTACCTTGATTATATAGCTATTTTTTGAAGGATGATACTAATCATATGGAATATATAAGTTAGGTTTTTGAGAAATGTAGGGAGTATGGAATATCCCTTAATCAAAAAAGTGCATCTTTATTATCCATGAAGGTAAGTTATTGGGTCATATTTTTTCAAAAGAAGGATTGTTTATTGACCCCAAGAGGATTGAGGTTATTCTAGGCTTGTCTTTTCCTCAACATAAGAAAGTAATTCAAATCTTCTTGGGAAAAATAAACTTTGTAAGAAGGTTTCTTATAGGCTTTACAACTGTGGTAAAGCCTATCATAGCCATGCTCAAGAAGAACCAAGCTTTTGCTTGGACAAAGGAAGGTAAGAATAGTTTTAAGGCAATCAAGCAAGAAATTAAAAAATCTACTACTCTCTTTAACCCAAAATTTTCCAAAGATTTCATACTCTATACCTTTTTTAACCTTGATATAATCTTAGTTATGCTTATGTAAAATAATGATGAAGAGGTAGAGCAACCAATTGCATTCTTCAACCAAGGATTGGAAGATTATGAGGTCAAATATATATTTGTTGAGAAGCAAGTTCTAACAGTGAGAAGAGGATTGAAAAAATTTAGACACATGGTTTCAAATAACAAGATACATGCCATGGTTTCTAATCCTAGCACCAAGGAGTTTTTCCTAAGCAAAGGCCTTAATGAAAAGAGAGTTGGGTGGATTAAAAAGGTGATGGAGTATGATGTGGACATTAAGGTGAAAAAATTGGTAAGAGGAAAAGGGTTATGTGAGCATTTAGCTTTAGATTTTAAAGAGCCAAAGGAGGAAGTTCTGATCAACCAATTTCAATCCCAATCAGTTGATCACATACAAATTCAAAGTTAGACACAAGACATCATTAGTTTTCTTCAAAATGGTGAGTGCCCCAATGGGTTAAACAAGTCTCAAAGGAGGTATTTTAGATTGTAGACCATTACCTATTGTCTTGTAGATGGTGTTCTATTTAGGAAAGACATTAATGGTGTGATATTGAGGTGAGTTAACAGTGACTAGTTTGATATTCTACTAGGAAAGTTTCACAATGGTGTAGATGGAGGTCATTTCTCTCCTAAGATAACAACAATAAAGATAATGAGGGCCGGTTACTATTGGCCTAATCTTTTTAAGGACTGTTACCACTAGGTTAAAAAGTGTCCTCAATGTGCCTTCTTTGTAGGCAAATATAAAATTTTATCCCTTCCATTGAATCCTATCTAAGTAGACCAGCCTTTCATGAAATGGGGTCTTGATTTCACTAGTGTGATCAACCCTCCATCAAGTTCTGGACACAAATGGATATTGACTACTACTAACTACTTCACAAGGTGGGTAGAGGCTATTTAATTGAAGGAGGCAAGTGAAAATGCTATCTTGTAGTTCTATGAGAGATTTATAACAAGGTTTGGGGTTCCCTATGTTATCATTTCTAATAATACACTTGATTTCATAAGTTCTAAAACTTTTGATTGGGCAAATAGGAATGGAGTTTACTTGAGTACATCATCTAGCTATTACCCTCAAGGTAACAGGTTGGTTGAATCTACTAATAATAATCTCATCAAGATCATCAAGAGGACATTCGAGAACAATCAAAGAGCATGGAATAATAAGTTGAAGACAACCTTATGGGCTAACAGGATTAATCCTAAGAGATTAATGGGTAATTTTCCCTTTGTGCTTGTTTATGGGAAAGAGGTTAGGTTGTCTAGATCTCAAGAACTCCCTACTTTAGAAATTTCACATCAGCTAAAACTACTTGAAAATACTCTAATACAGCTTCAAGAATCAAGAGACAATGTACACAAGGCCATGGAACACCACCAAGTACTCATGAAGTCCTTTGATAAGAGAGCAAGTGCAAGAGTGTTTAAGGAAGATGACTTGGTTCTAAAATGGGATGAAGATAGAGAAAAACTAGGTAGACATATAAAGTTTGATGCTTTATGGAGTCGCCTTTACATCATTAGCAAGTAAAATCAAAGCAACTCTTTCCAAATGACCAAGATGAATGGAGAATAATTGCCTATCCTTGTGAATGAGATACATCTAAAGTTTTGTTATTAGTCCTTGTAAGTCTATTTTGTAAATAGTAGTTTAGGTGTGTGTTTCCTTTGGTTTGTTGTTGTGTTCCCTAAGTGGTTTGTAGCACAAGTGTGTTTCCTTCCTTTTTTTTGGTGTGTCTCTACTTTTGTGAATTTGAATCAATCCAACTTGTGTTTTTAAGCCAAAATTCTACTTAAGTCATTTTTTGGGTTCCTATATGCATGACTCCATGCCCAATGGAAGGATTTAGGCAACTGGTCTTAGGCATATCAGACATGCCTCCCCTTGGAATAACCAAGAATGTTTGACAATTTTCACACTTGGTTTTGCATCTTTGATTTTAGCTAAGTGTAGCATTCTTAATTGGTTTATCCCCATAATAAAAAGACCAAGTGTTATTTCCTTCAAAAGCCTTTGTTTAGTCTTTTGAAAGTGTTATTTTGATCTTTTTTGCTCAAGTGTTATTTCTTTTGATGAGGTTTTGCTTTGGATTTTTTATTCAAGTATCAAAGGAATTGTTTCAAACTTTTTGTTCAAAATAAATTTTTTGAAGGAATTGGTCCATTTCAAGCTTTCCAAAGGGTCACTTCAAAAATTTTGAAGGGTATTTTTCTCATGAAAGTGTCCTTTGCAAAAAGTCTGAAGGGAACATTTCAAGATTTCTGAAAGGCATCTTCTAGCTTTTTGAAGGAAAAGTGTCCTTGTAACTTTTTTGAAGGGTTTATTCTTTATAATGATTGGTCCAGTTCAAGTTTCTTGGAGAGCACTTTGAAACTTTTTTGAAGGAACTATTTCAGATATTTTATCTGAAATAATCTTTCCAAAGGATCCTTTTCCCATGAAAGTGTTTAGTTAAAGATTCCCAATGGGATATTTTCAATTTTTCCAAAGGGTATTTTTCTCATGGAAGTGTCCTTTGCAAAAAATTTGAAGGGCACATTTCAAGAATTCTAAAAGGCATCTTCGATATTTTCAAAGGAAAAGTGTCCTTTGCAACTTTTTTGAAGGGTTTTTTCTTTCAAAGAATTGGTCTAGTTGAATTTTCTTGGAGGGCACTTTACAACTTTTCTAAAGGAATTATTTTGGACATTTTATCTGAAACAATATTTTGAAGGGTCCTTTTCCCATGAAAGTGTCCATTTCAAGATTCTCAAAGGGACATTTTTAAATTTGTTTAAGGGTATTTTCTCTTCCAAAGGGACAGTTTCAAAATTTTTGAGAGAACACTTTTCAATAAAAGGGACATTTTCAATCTTTTTGAAGGGTCTTTTCTTGGGAATTGGTCCTTTGCTTTTTTCTAAAAGAATTATTTTGGACATTTTATCCAAAATAATCTTTTCAAAAGAGTTGGCTCTTACTTTTTTTTAAGGGAATTGGTGCTCCTCAAAAGGTCCAAAAGGTCCTTTGAAAAATCTCAATGGGACAATTTCAAAAAGTTTGAAGGGACATTTTTCAAGAAAAGGGACATTTTCAGTCTTTATGAAGGGTCTTTTCTCAGGAATTGGTCCTTTGCTTTTTTTCAAGGGAATTATTTCAGACATTTTGTCTAAAATAATATTTCTGAAAGAATTAGCTTTTAAATTTTTTTGAAGGAATTGGTGCTCTCTCAAAAGGTCTGAAAGGTCTTTCATAAAATACTGAAGGGACACTTGCAAAATGTTTGAAGGGTCTTTTCTCAGGAAAGTGTCTAGTTCAATATTTTTAAAGGGCATGTTTGAGCCTTCTGAAGGGCACTTTTAAAAGTCCTAAAGGGCATGTTTGAGCCTTTCAAAGGTCACTTTTAAAAGTCTTGAAGGGTATGTCTATCAAAAGAATATTCCACTTACAAGTTTAGGAAGGGGACCAAAAATTTATTTCTTTTAGAGAAAAGGGTCTGTGGGAAAATTGTTCAAGGAAAATGCCAAAGCAAAGGTCTGAGAAAAAACCTTGAGGGAACGGTCTTAGTAGAATGATGGTTATATGAATGTCAAATTCAAGGTTATGATCTAGCCATTGATGTTTAAATAGTGGGTTCCAAGAAGATCGATGGTCCTCATTCAAATTCTCAAAGATTCAAGGGCTCACATTCTTCATTTGCCAAAGCAGATCAGAGGGTTCATCTCACCATTGATCAGGTCATGATCTAAGTCATTTTTTTATAGCCAATAAAAATTAAAATGATCTATACATGTAGACTTTAATCAATTCCTCTCCAAGGCTAATATAATGAAAATGACTCTTCCTTATGTCATTGCACACCTCAATAAGCTAGTGAGAAGCTATTAGCTTCAGGACAAATCTACAATAAGTGGACTCTCATTTTCATAACTAATTAATTCCATTAATCATCTCAAAAATATCTTGGTTCTTTTAGTGCAACCATTATAAAAACATCTTTGAGAGAGCAAGCTATCTATATAACCACTTGAGGTGACATGGATTAATTGAATGGACCAAATGAGCATCATTTACAAATATGGTTGTAGCTGAAGATGGAGACTCCTAACAGATTGATTCCTCTTTTTGGTGCTAAAGGCCTCCTACTCTCACTTCCTTCTTGATATAAATTTATCCCTTAGGCTAGTGTAAAAAAATACCACACAGTGTATGGTGAAGCCCTGCTAGATTAATGTCACATTTTGCCTTTAAGCATTAGGTGCCAATCTATTTCTTTCAAGTTTTTTAAACAATTGTTTGGGTGTGTAAGAGATGTATAGCTATAATAAGTGATGATTTTCCATCCTTATATGCTTCATCCTTCATGCTTGAGAAAAATTTATTAGTCTAATAGGTTATATAGAGTGTGTTTAAGTGTGTTGAATTGTTGTAAGCGTATCATTATTCTTAGAATGTGCAACTTGACTTTTAGTTTATTTTCCTTGTGTCATTTCATGCATCTTGCCTCTATACTGAAATAATTATGTTATAAATCCTTAGATCTTGGGAATGGCTTGTACATTTTACTATATTGTGCACTAGAATATGATATTCATGTGGAAGATAATCTTGGTGTATCACCACTCTTATAGTAGGTTTTCCTTTTCTATAATCTCTAACTCTTTTCCTTTCAATAAAAATTGTTTAGATAGAAGTTTTTTTGTAGAGATACATTCAAGGAGCTATCCCTTTAAATATATAGGTTCATTTCCTCTATAAGCATACTCACATGCCTAAAAATGTTCCAACATTGTCTAAATCTGGAAGAGGATTGAACACTCTATTGTAGGGTGCAAGATTTGGAGACAATAGTTGTATTTTTTGAGTATTATTAAATGAAGAAGAAATAAATTTTGAATGTTAGTTTTCTTGCTTTAAATTTGGATAAATGTCAAAATAAATTAAGGATTAAATACTTTATGATTACATGTTTGATAAACTAGTGATAGATGTTATGGGACTTGATAAAAATGATGCTAATAGGACCAAGGTGAATAATTACAATTATTTCCTATTTTTATAATTATCAGTGCAAGTTAGAGTCTATGAATTGTTAAGAAAACCTCCATTAGGGTTATATTATTTTAAAAATAAAAATGTCTGCCATTTTCAAGTGTACCTGAAGGAGTTCTTATAATTAATTATTTTAAATAGTATGATATTGGATTCAAATGTTATAATTATTGAATTTCATCTAGTGAAAACTCATATTCCAATTATATTCTAATTCATTTTTCCATTTTTCATTCATATCTTAGGGAAATGGGAAAATATTTGAGCATGGTCTAATAGTTTAAATGGGTCCTAATCACATAATGCCCTATAATTATCATGGTACCACATAATAGTTTTCATATTAATATCTAGTATTTTTACAAATTTTACCTCACATTATCAAATCATATTATGACATGTAAGATTCATAAATATTAATACACCAATCTAAAACATATTTACACCATGTACAAGTATTGGGGAAAACTTTTTATTGGTTAAAAATCATCCATTGTACCATTTTAAAATCAAAGTGGTTGACACATAATTTATCTAACTTTGAAAATCTTACACTCTATGTACCCTTCTAAAATAATTAATTATTTTCAAACCATATCATATGTATAAAATAAATATTCAAACTTAGTTTCATTCCACATACATGTCTTTATGACTAATAGATCTAGTTGTAGTCTACTATGAAATCTATAAATTTACATGTTAATAGAGTCATATTTTAAATAATTACTTAATATGTGCTTCTAGAGAATCTATGACTCCATGACCTCATGCTCATATCATAATCATCACATGTTCACCTTAATATCACAAGATTTTAAAAAAATTATATATGTTTTATTATTTTTTAGGATATAATCATGGTATGTTGATATTTTATGTGCACAAAAAATTGAACATATGGATAGATAAAGTGAATTTAAAGTTTCAATAGATCCACATATTTTGTTGAGGCTACTTTGAGAAACAGACCTCCATGACTTCATGACTCCATGGCCTTGTGATGATTTCCATGTAGCATCTTCTAATGTTATATATCATTAATAGTAATTTGTGTTATTTATTAATGTTTTGACATGTTATATGTATTTATTATCTATATGGAATTCGTGGATTTGAAGGAAAGTTAAAGCAAATATAAATATTCAATGAATCTACAAACTATGAGAAACATCATTTAAAAATTAAGGGAATCCATGAACTTAACACAATGATGTATTTCCACATCAACATGCATATACGCATTTCACTTTTACATTTTTCATATATAAAATCAAATCATTCTTCCTCTTTCATTTATCACATTAAGTCATAGTGGTGCAACATCAATAGAAATATTATCATAGAAAAAGGTTGAATTTCAAAATTTTCCCCAAAACACCAAAACCTATCTTTTAAATAATTTCCTTGTGGATAAAAACTTCAAAGCCATCTTATTTATTCATCACCATAGACTTCTATTTTTTCTTAAAACACACATCAACCGGTGTGAATATACAAACTTATGGTACATTACCACTAGCACATATCCCTTGAACTTAAATAGAATAATGTTATTTGAATTTTTAAAAATATTTTGATTACATTATTAAACATTGATATTAATATATTCCAAGTTTAAAAATTATGAAAAATAATTTTTTGAAATAAATATTAAGCATCCACTCATATTTAATAAACAATTCTATATTATTAAGCCATTAATATACTTCCACATGTATGAAAAATAATTCAATGGAATAAATATCAATCTTCCATTCATATTAAGTAATAGAATAACCATAAGGTCCTATTGGACCATACTTGGGATATAAATTTAAAAAATCCCACATCTTAGGCTAATATGATACCACATGTTAATTTATGATCTTTAATAGTTTCAAAAAATCTAACATTCATCACCTTATTCAAGTACTTCAAGTTATGATTTAATGGCCTTTCATCCTTTATTAGACATCTTAATCAATCCTCATTTCCATGTTTTATTAGGTGTCCATGCCTATATGATGTTATCCATAGAAATATCATGTTTAATTTCATCTATATAATCTTATGTTTAATTTTATCAAGAATATATACATAATGTTTAATACCCTTATTTTTGTAAGCATGGATGCAAATGAAAATAAGGTGTGATTAATTTTTTCACTAAAATTATTATTCAATTAAAAGAAGAGTATCGAGAACTAATTTTTTTTAATGAGATATTTTTACCAACAACACTAACTACTTTAGAATGGAAAATTTTCTCCTTACACCCTTTATATTTTTCATTTACTTAATTTTTTAATAGTGCATAATGAAATGGTATTTTTAATGTTCCAATTATATAAGATAAATCCCCATATTCATTATTGATTAATTCTTTGAGATTTTTGAGACACAAAGCTAGTGATATGACTGTGTAGTTTTCTCCTTGTTTTGAAAATGGTAGGCCAAAGTGGCCAAAGCCCAAAGTATTAGGTCTATGTGTGATCATGTTATTCAAAGTAACATGGAGGTTCATAACATTAATTATTTAATTTTCTATTTTTAGACACTAAAATGTTGTATTTGACACTTGTAAATGTCAATCTTGACCTACAGTTATCTTACATGACTTGTGTGTCTCTATATAGCTCTCGCTCCTCATTTTCACACATCTACATGCTAGTTTTATGTTTTACTGGGGTAAATAGTTGGTTTTAAAAGGCCCTTAGAAAATTTTACAAATAAACTATACACATATAAAATTTCTTGCTTCATTTATCATCACTAATATTACTATTAGTTGAGACTAATTTCACCTATTTTGTTTAATCTCATTTATCTCTTCTAATTCCATCCTAATATCACCTCTTCTAGTCATTTATCTAAAATCTCCCTTCATTATTTTTCATCATACTAACCTTACCCCATTCCCACTTCTTCATTAATCCACTTAATCCCCATTATCTACTAACTAATCCCACTTAAATAATATTTATGAATTTAAAATTCCCATAAACCACCTATCTACCTACTTTTAGGATTTCATACAAGCCTACCCCCCCTAGATTCTCTATAACCCACTAATCACATGGCTAATCCACCACTAATCATGATTAAACTTCCAAAAGAGATTCTAGAGGCTTCTACCTCTATAATTTTCCATCCTCTAGAATAATCTAGGAAATTTTTAATTCCTTGGATAATCCTCCACCATTGATCTTCCCTCCCTTCTATTTAAACAATAACCCATACTCCATTGAAATTAACTACATGAACTATGAAATATATAATCTCCTCATGCCAAACTAATCTACTCATCAATCTAATATCATGTTATCATAAAATGTGAGTTTATAAGAAATCTTACATCCATAATCATTTAATCTTTTCTTATTTAGATTTTGATTTGGAGAATTTAAATTTTAGGATGAAATAAAGGTATGAATGTTTCATTCGTCTTTAAAATTTATTCCTAATTGGCTCTAAATTTTAATGTTAGATTGATGTTTTAAGTAATTTTGGTTAATTTTCATATACAAATCTCATTTGCTCAAAATTTCCATGTTACATGTATAATATCCATCATCATCATCATCCTCTAGTTTATGTTGTCATCTATCATCTAGTCTAAACTACATTGGTCTAAGGTATTTTTAAACTATGTAGGTAGTACTCAGTCACATGGTGTGTCTGAGGTCAGCTTGGCCACTCTCTCCTCTTTCCCCACTATTCATCATTGCATATATCTTATCTTTCCTCATCCTTGCATCTTTCATCAATCAAATCCTTAATATACAATATCAATCATTAATCAATCAGTCTATTGATGAATCACCATCCTCATGATCATCTCCTTAATATTTTTATCAATCACCCACACTTGTTAATTGGGCTTGACAAATCACAACATCCATATTTTCTTCCATCATTCATCCATGATCAATTATTGGTCAATTCATCATTTAAATTTTATAGTTTCTTCCTTCAATTGGGACATGACTAAAACTATAACTTTATTATCATCTCTTGCTCCCTTGCATGTGTCCTTATTAGTGGAATTGTCATTATTAATATCATTATGGATCATTGATTTGATGCCATACAATCCAAATATTCCCCTTAATATTTTGTTCACTCGATCATATCATTTGTTCTCTCTCCTATCCTTCATCATATTTCCCAACTTCAACTTTGAGCTACACTCATAATTTATATTATCAAAACATTATTTTCTTGGTCTACATCTCTCCTTGGCATGTGTCCTTTCCTAGGATACATCAAAATATTGTGCCCTTTTATATTATCATCATGTTATAGTTGATTCCCCCTTGAGATGCATAGATAATTATGGCACAATTATTTCCATTCCCTGTGCATAGGTCTTTTCTAAGCAAATCATCAATTTGTAGCTCATTACTCATGTCAATTTCATCTTCTTCATAATCATTCCCACATAGAGAATCCCAACCCCTTATTTATTTACACATCCAACCCTCATTTCCTCTTTTGAGTGGCCATCTATCTCATCCTTCTCCATGTGTACCCTTGAGGGGCATCATATCCAATAACATCATTTACTAGCATTCATCCATAAAATGGTTTTTCTTTAAAAGATCATTACTCCTACTTCATCCACTCACATTTACTTTTTAAATATGGGTAAGATATATACATATAAAATTTATCACTTCATTTATCATAACTAATATTACTATTAGTTGACACTAATCTCACCTATTTTATTTAATCTCATTTATCTCTTCTTATTCTATCCTAATATCACCCTTTATACTCATTTATATAAAATCCCCATTCATTATTATTCATCGTACTATCCTTACCCCATTCCCACTTCTTCATTAATCCACTTAATCCTCATTATCTACTAACTAATCCCACTTGTGTAATATATGAGAATTTGAAATTCTCATAACCCACCTACCTACCTACTCTTAGACTTTAATACAAGCCTACCCCCTTGGATTCTGTAGAACCCCCTAATCACATGGATAATACACCACTAATCATTATTAGGTTTATAAAAGATATTTTAAATGATTTTACATCTAAAAACTTCCCTCCTCTATAATCATTTAGGTAATTCTTAATTCCTTGGATAATCCTCCACCATTGATCTTCCCTCCTTCCTTCTATTTAAATACCAACCCATCCTCCATTGAAACTAACTACATAAAATATGAAATCTATGATCCCCTCATGTCAAAATAATATAGTCATCAAGACAATATCATGTTGTCATAAAATTTGAGTCTATAATCAATCCTACATCTATAATCATTTAATCCTTTCTTGTTTGGATCTTGATTTGGATCATTTAGTTTTTAGGATGAAATGCAGGTATGAACGTTTAATTTATCTTTAAATTTTATTCCTAATTGTCTCTAGATTTTAAAGGTAGATTGATGTTTTGAGTAATTTTGGTTAATTTGCATATCCAAATATATTTTACTCAAAATTTTCATTTTACAGAAATAAGATGCATCAATGAAGACCAGATAAAAACAAGCAAAGAAAAAACTAAGGATAAAAATGGACTCTAACCAACATAATTAACATAAATATCTAATAAAATATAATTCAACACATTTATAGAAAAATAAGATAAAATAGACCCTTAGACCTCACTACTCTACCAACTCCTCAAGACCCTTGAAAAATTCCATCACTTCCCACAATGCTTAGATCTTAGTGTCAAGGATATCATTTTTGGTTTCTTATTCTTTGACTTCCATTTTCCATTTTTAAGCATTATTTTTCTTGATAGGTCCGTCAAGACCCTTGTAAGCTTCCATCACTTCCCATAGAGCTTAGATCTTAGTGTTAAGGATATCATTTTTGGTTTCTTATTATTTGACTTCCATTTTTAGTTTATGATCCCTAGTTATATTGCTAGGTACATAAAAGATTTCTCCAAATTTCCACTTCTTAGAAACGTCTTGGACCAAAGAGAATTGATATTTTAGTTCTCATTCATTTTAACCTTCAACATCATTACCTCCTCCTTGATATTATTCACTTTAGTTCTCATCCCAGATAATTCCTCTTTTAATTGTTTGGTGACTTATTTTAAGTCCAAATGAAATTTGTTCCCCTTCACAGTTTCCATACTATATTTCTCAGACTTATTATATATGTCTACCAATTATTTTTTATCTTTATTAAAATCATTAAATAAATATTTCATAATATATAGCTAGGTATTAAATGTGATTTCCATCTTATCTAGCCTACCGCTAATAAAACTCTTAGAAAAAAGGATATTGGATTCCACTTTGATCTATGGTTTTTGGTCTACCTTGTCACATGAAGTTTGATCATACACAAAACTATGAGGAACAACCAAAAATAAATTATTATCCTTATTATACATAGATATATTTTTTAGGGATTAAATGTATTTCCCAAAACCCATAGGTTCTTTAGCCTTGTTATTCTTGGAACTCAAAAATTTGAGCTAAAGTCTTTTCCTCATCCTCTACACCAACCTAGATATATTTTACAATACTAATGAATGGGCCTTTTACAACCCCTAACAATCCCATATGGACAAGGAAAAGGATAAGGACCTGATGGAAAACATGTTGTTCTTTTCCATATCATATTCCATAATGGAGTTGTATAGAGACATTAAGAGATAAATAGGAAGGTTGATTACTTTCTTATCTCTAAATTAATTAATGAGGAATAAAATATGCAAATAAATATTATATAATTATCCTTATATATAAATTAATCATGCTCTCCCTCACATAGGAGGCTGGGAGAATCAAATAATGGTATCTTCAAACTTATGGATTCTATTTGTATCTTTATAGAAACTATGGATGACCTTGTTTTTCCTTCATATTTATCTATATAAATTTAAACCCTTAATTAAAAATACATTAACCATTTATAATCTTTCCTCTATGATTTACACTAACACCCCCTCAAAATAACCACCCTATCCCTCTTGGATCTTGTAAATTTGATCATAAGCCCCAAGTTGTAGCCACAATTTTCTTAGATATAACATGTCAACCCTCCACTTTTTAGTATGTTCTAAAAAGTTTTGTTTATTTTAAGGGATATAAAATACATAAGCTCCACCCATAGTCTCTCATTTCCCATAATATCCTATTGGACCAACCTATTTATCTTAACTTCAAAGGCTCCTTTGATCGATAATGAACTATAAACTATATTATGTTCATTCCCCTCTATCCTTAATTATTATTAACATTATTTTTGATTTATATAGAACCTCAATATTTTACACTTAGAAAATACATATCATGGATGCACTTTTAGCTTCTAGACCTTCGTGGTGATGAAAATATTGCATACACTATCTCTTTATACCAAATTACTTATCTTTTAGTCTGACCTATGTTATTGTAATGACTCAAACCTTATATCATACCTATAATTATACAAACATTCTTATCTTATTTCTCTACAAATTATGGCCTATGCATGTTTTCTAGCATTGTATACACTTGTGTCCTAGTTAGACACCTATGTTCACACAAGTGTCCTACCAAATGTAAGTGTTAAGTACCCTAAAGTCATCCAATTTACAAATGAAATGTATTCCTATGGTCAACATAAGTGATTTAATGTGAGATATTATCCAAAATTATTGGTATAAATACAATATCAAACTTCATTCATTATTCACCTAGCATAGACCTATAAACTTCTTACCTCTCACAAGGTAATTTATCAAAATCATTAAATCAAGCACTCAAGTGAGAAAAACATACCTATTTCCCCTATTTCCATATCAATCATATGAACAATAGATCTATAGGTCTAAATTAATTAAGGAACATCCCATGAGACACATTTCTTAAGTTACAAGATAGGATAGTTTATGTAATTATTTATTACACATTGCATCCTTATGCACACACGAGCCAACACTAGGGGAAAACTAGATACATATGAGGCCAGCTTTAGATCATTTTCTATATTGGTATCACTCATTAACAAAGAGGTGTTTTGGGAAGATCAACACCATGTTCCCACTAACCCATTTTTTTCATAATCACTATGAAGATGAAGAACTAAGGTTTAGATATTTGACAAGGAGAAATAACCCATGATTTATATCTGATCACACCAAAGAAAATGTGACATAGAATACATAATATTTAAGGTGGTTGCATCTAGATCTAGTAGGTATTCTATATAAGAAACCTAAGTACATGTTAGATAGAAGCATTGATTCAACTTTCTAAGGTCGACATAAGTGTCTGAGAACAAAAAAGTGTTTAATACAAAATTTGATGATTGATCCAAAATCCACATCTAGTCTTATTATTTTTTATTCTAGATACAAATTTGTATTACCATCAAAACCAGCTAAGCATCTTTTTTTCATTATCATTAAAATATATAACATAGATTTAATTTATATTTTTATCATATCTCAACACAATAAATTTAGTATATGTTTATCTGAGTTTGAAAATAAATTAGCCTACTTTAGATATATTATACCATCCTTATTCCCTAAACTATCTCTACCCCTTTAGCCCTAGATTCTCCAATCTATATTTTAGGGTTGAACATTTGGTGAACCTAACCTTTGGTCCCAAAAATCCTAGATATTCATCTAAGGTTTCTTGATTCTCTATTTCTAATTTTATATTTAACAAGTTCTCACAAGCTAAAAATAAAATTTCATTTTATTATAAACATGTGCAATATGGATGCATTTATAGTTATGTAATCAGACCTATCATTCAATGAAATAGGCAGGTTCATCAATATAATGAGAGGGTGTTGAAATGAAAATAATGCTTAATCTCTCTTCATAATTCCTTTTTTAACACTATAGATCTATTATCTAGACACCAGCATGCATGCTCTCAACCTTTTTCTCCACCTAGATCATATTTGAGTGATAGTAACCATCCTGTACCAATTTTTCACCCATGACTTATATTATATTATATGGTCCATGTTTTCACTACTCAAAAATTTAAAGGTGTTAAAACTAATTTTCCACCTATTTATATAGTAGGTGCCTCCTAAGCCAAAATTAGTGACCAAATCTAAGGGGTACAACCTTGTTGACCAAATGAGTAATATGCATGATAAAATATCAATCATCAAGCTTCTAATACAATCCAAAATCTATAAGGATATCCTATATGAAGCATTGTGTGATACGCAAGTTCCAAATGATATTGAACCAACTTACTTTGTAGATATTATGTAAGACCTCAAGAACAATGCAAAACTTATTCCCTTTGATTGAACATAATTACCATCCAAGGATATAATTGACCAATAATTTCCTTTGTACATATAAGTAACCATGCATAACAAGGGAATATAAAGGTTTCTAATTGATAATGGATCATGCTTAAACATTTTTAGCATAAATTTCTCAACACCATGGATATTAGCACCAAAATTCTTCAAAAATATATTCTCCATATAAATGGATTTCATAACTCACATAGCCCTCTAGTTGGCCAAATCACATTGGATGTGACATTGGGACCAAAAGTAATCCCAACCAGTTTTTAGGTAATGTATTAATCTTTACATTATAATATAATCTTGGGTAGACCTTGGATACATACAATGGAGATTGTCCCATATACTTTGCATTGATGTATAAATTCATACATGATGGGACATTTTTGACAATGACACTTGTTAATGAGCCCTTAAAATTTTTCAAAATTATAAATTATGGTATAAAGGGAATCCCTATAGTGGTACCACCTACACAATGTATCCATACTGAAAATATACACAAGCTTGAAATAGATGAGTCAATTACAATTGATACTTTATCTCTATATGTAAATAAAACACCACATTTTGAGATACACATAGATACACATCAAGAACAAGAACCATTGTAAAAAGAACCATTGCTACCAAAACCAAAATAAAATCAAATAGTTGAGCTTCTTTTATTGGTAAATATTGAGTAGCAAGAGGTTCATGTTTCACATTATTATGAGAGTGATGATTATCAACCCCATGATATGATAGATGAGACATTGCAAAAACTTACTTTTTATCCACTTGACCATATTCTTCATAACCTATTGATACCTATAGGTCTTGGTACGTATAAGATAAAGTCACATATAGAGGATATAGAACCAAATCAAGATAATTACAAAGTAAAAATAGCAGATAAATATGTAAATCTTTGTTATTCCATGCATCCCTCTTAGATTCACACATTAAATCAACCTTAAAAGGGTCAAATTTAGATACATCATGTAGATAATGTGGAGGTATCTCATAGTAATCCACATAATATTATAAAGATCACAACAAACTAAGATATTATGGATATAATGCTTTCCATGTGACTTGAACATAACATGATATTTTTACCTTCTAACAGGTACAAATTGGGCAATAGATTTTTTCATAAAAATGGATTTTCATATTATAAATATCATTATATCATTGTTCATAATACAAATCAATGTGAGGCATTGTAAAACCAAATTAAAAAAATGAGGGTTACATACAAATTGTGCTTGACAAGTAGAAAAGACATAATACTTCACAAGTTGTTTAAGAAAACCATCCTTCAAAGTGATCAAGGAAATAAGATATAAATATTATTTCTAATATTGATGTGGTCTATAATTAACATCCCAAGTTTGATAGTAATAATTTAGATACAATTTGTAGTACCACATTTCTTCAATAGTTGGGACATATCAACTAAATTACCAGGCTCTCTATTGATGTTAAAATATCCTGGGTACATCCACCTACAAATATCATGTAGACTATAGGTGGTCCCCATAATCATATGGATATTATATCAAGACCCAAATTTGACATAAAATTTAGACAACATTGGTTCATCAATTAGAATACAAAACAAAATAATATAGATATGTGTATCACCTTTATTGTTAGGGAGAAGGAGATTTCCTTACATCATGATGGATATGATCACCCTCCCCACTGATGGATTTCATAATATCATCACATATAAAAATTTAGGATGTGCCCATGCATCACTATAAACAAAGGGTTAAAAATTCCTCAAGTGATCCTACACCTTTTTATGATGACGACTTCCTTGAGTAGTCCTCTCAAATATTTCCAAAAAACTAAAAAAACCAAAAATATTAAAAAATAGAAAAATATGTTTAGAATTTACATGTTTTATTATATCCTTATCATTTATGTTGTTGGTTCCATGTCGGTAGACAAAATATCATTTAATTCTATATACACATGTTTCATGCATCTTTTTAGTATGTTTTAGACATACATATATACATGATCTATGCACTTATAGATGTTGGGTCTTCCCTCCACTCATGTCATATGGACATTGGGGGCATCTAATTATTTTCTCACATTATATCAACGTTATATTATTCTATGATCACTTTAAATTATCATGTTTGAGATTATGTACTTACACATGCCTTTATCTATGCTTATATCTTTCATAGTGTACTTGATATGTTATGTAACTAACATTTATTTCTATCACGTATTATCCATGGGCTAGTATGTTATGTTATCGTGGATAATTATTGTCAATGCTTTACTTTTTTCACTCCTTTAGATTGTGTTAATTTCTTACTTTTATCATGAATTGTATTACTTGTTAGATAACTTGAATATGTTCCATTGATTGTGGCCCCCATCTTTATATTTGCCTATTCTAACATTTGTATATGTCATGGTTTATTTTTTATTGACATAAAAACATGTCATTTTTTGCTTTGTGTATATTTGATTAAATCATGTCCCTTAAATTATGTAGAAGTTAAGCATACCCCTTGTTTGAGGTCTCTTCAGAGTATTGTCTCTTGATTTAATTTTTATTGCTCTTATGTGTGTGCTTGATTACTTATTGAGATTTTATTATTACTACCTAGATGTTTTAATCATTCACATCATGCATCTTAAGGCTTTATGAGATCACTTTATTTGTGATTAAATGATAAATCTACCTAGACATGTTCCTTATATAGGTTATATGGTTCATACACATATTATAGAATTATATTATCCTTTTAAGGTAAGGTGACTACGACTTTCTACTTCCCCTCACATCAAAATGGGGGGAATATTATTGAGGGAATTCCATAGAGCCATGAATTACACATTTTCCATACTTCACTAGATTCATATATATAGTGGGGGAATGTTTTGAAAACATGTTCTCCACACTTACACTAGTTTTTAGTTTTAGATTATAGTGGGGGCAAGTTATGAAAACATATTTTCCACACTAAAATAATTTAAAATTTGGATAATTAAATAGTTATCTAATTCAAATACATGGTTTTGGTACAATTTTATACATTGTTACCATTATTATACCAAGGTTTTAGCATGAGACATATATGAGGTGCATATGTTATGCAAAGGGCACCTAAATTAAAAAATGCATTTATGGACTGTCATCACCCACCAGGTTAGACTTTTATAGACTATATTGAGCTCATATATTGTAGTATTTAGTTCATTTTTGGTATGGTGGAGGTGATTAAATTACTCAATCTCTCCAATTTTATAGGTTAGACTTGATTACATCATCTAACCTGACTAGATTTATAGTGTGATTGACCTTTTTTACTCATACTCACCAGGTTATAAGTATGATTGGGTTATATGGTTGAACTAATCTCAACTATTAGGTAGAAACTAACCTTTAGCTTTAAGGTGAGGGTAAATTTGTATCCTTCAATATTTACATATATATGCACTTTTTACATCTAAATTTGTCAAAATCTTATTTTCAATTATTTATAATGATACATCTTTCCCAAATCAAATTTTTAAAAGGTAAGTTAGTTACATCAATACACAGGTGTACTCATAAGCCTTGTTGTCTTTCTATTTTAGTCATTTTAATGTTTTAAATTTAAAATTATATGTATTGATTATATATTTAACATGTTCTTAGTTGTAGGTTAGTCACTAGCAAAACACTCAAGTTGGACTCACACAAAGGCAATGTGTGTTATACATACCCAGTTATGCATTTATTTTCCTTAATGCAATAAATCTCATTACTAGAATAAAGTGGGTAAAAATGTATAATTTTTTTCTAAATTATATATCACCTTTGTTTTCTACACTTAGAAAATACATATCATGGATGTACCTTTAGCTTATAGACCTTCCTACTATCAAAAGGCTTATATGCATTATCTCTATATGTTAAATTACTTATCTCTTAGTCTGAACAATGTTATTATGATGACTCAAATCTTCTATCATACCTAGAATAATACAAACATGACTACATTATGTCTCTATAATTTCTAGACATGCGCCTATTTTCCAGCATTACAAACACTTGTGTCTTAGTCAGATGCCTATATTAACGCAAGTTTCCTACCCCAACACAAGTGTCTAGTACCCTAAATTCATCTAATTTACAACTAAAATATATTCCTATGGTTATATTAAGTAATTTAATATGAGATATTATCCAAAATGATTGGTATAAATATAGTATCAATCTTCATTCATTCTTCACCTAGCATAGACCTAGTAAATTATTACCTCTCATAAGTAAAATTATCAAAAGCATTCAATCAAGCACTCAAGTGAGAAAATATTTCCTATTTTCCCATATTTCCATATTAGTCATAGGGAAAACATATCTACATATCTAAAGAATTAAAATAACATCACATGATCCATGTTTTCCAAGTTACAAGCTAGGTCACTCTATGTACTTATTTATCACACAATGCATCCTTATATAGACATGGGCCAACACATAGGGGAGAAAAACATAATTATATGCCCATATTTAGATTATTAGCTATGTAGGCAATGGTCATTGATAGAGGGGTATTTTAGATAGTTTGAAATTATGTTCCCACTAATCCATTTTTTACATAGCCACTATGAACATGAATAACTGTGGTTTTTCTATTTAACAAGGAGCAATAACCCATGATCCATATTTGAACACAAGCGATTAAAGGAAAAACATAACCCAAAATATTCTAGGTGATCACATCTAGACGTAAAATCTATTTCATATAGGACACCTACATCCAAGTTAGATAGAATCATTGATGCATTCATCTTAGGTTAATGCAAGTATCTAATATCACATAAGTTCTTAATATATAATTTGATGATTGATCAAAAATCCACTTCCATTCTTATTCCTTATTTTTTTTAGGTATAGATCTATATTAGCATTAGAACCAACTATCTTGTTTTTATTATCCTTATAATATCTATCATAGTTGTACTTTCTATTTTTAAATATCTCAATATAATAAATTCAATATTTGTTTATCTGAGTTTGCAAAGAAATTGGCCTCCTTTAGAGATAATCTAACATCCTTGTGCCCTGTACTATATCTACCCTTTTAACCCTATATTCCCCAATCTATATTTTAGGGTTAAAAATTATGATTACAATGGGATAATCATTGTTTTGAGTTATTTTTCTAATTCTTATCAACTTATTGTAATGTTTTAAATTGGGTGAATGAGTAAACTTCATATCATTAGTTTGAATAATCATAACCTTGTTAATTTGTATTCCCATGTAATAATATATTATTGAAATTTTAATTGGATTAGGTCTATCCCCTACAAGATCAATATATTGTAGCATTTAATTCTACATTTAATATGTTAATAAATTTGTGTGGTAAATCAATAGCATTAGTCCACTTGATAAAATTTTAGCTAGAAACTCATGTTTTGGCCATCCAGTCTGCACACACATCACCTTCTCTATATGTATGAGAAAAGATAACATCATCTAAGTTCCTCAACAAGTTCTCATCATCCTTGAATACATATTTAATCATCTAACTTGGAGTTAAATTATCCTTGAGGAACTTTGAAATATTCAAAAAGCCACCTTTGACAAAAAGGGATTTAATATTCAACTCCTTGGCTAATTAAGTTATCCATTATGTTTTCATTTATTCTAATATGTTACTCATTTGAATTCTTAAGGGCCCTATGTAGGTTAATATAAACCCTCCTTTTATATCTATTAATACTCCTCCTCCTTCCACCTCTCATGGGTTCCCTTTCACTGCTCTATCAAAGTTTTATTTATACCAAGGTTGTTGGGGCCTTAACCACTTAACTAATATTGTGTAAAACTTCTCCTTGGTCTTGTCTTCATATTTATGAATGTTTAATTTTGGTTTATAAAAAAAATTATTTTTTATTTAGAATTATTTTCCTTATTCCTCTTTAGGAATGCTTGTTAATTTCTCATATGATCAACATTCCCACTTTTTATAAGATTCTTTTATTATCCTTTAAAATTATATATCTTCTCTCTTTCCATAATCCCCAAATAAAGTGGGGAAAAGTCAACCTCAAGAGTATATTGAGGATATGATATGCCTAAGGAGGTTTCTATTGGGTGAGGTCTAGCATGGAGTTGGGTCTCACCCATGCAATATTTAACAATGAAAGATTTAATTCCCAAATCTCAATAGTATAAAAGTATTTGAGTAAAATGTGCTTAATTGTTTACCATTCAATTTCACATAAGAAACACTAGTTAAGGATAGATGACCCTCTTCTAATTTAGATTTTAATCACTAATATATTATTTTGAGCCATCATCCAATAAAAACATTAACCTTTGGGATTAAACCATTGTCCTAGAGGGATGTCCAAAGGGAATAATATTCACTGAGATATATGTCAATAAGGTACTCTGATTTGATCATATATTCTCTATCTTCATTTTTGTACCACACCATGTTATCCTCTTTCAATAATTGGTTGATGTGAAATATCTTCATATTATAGTTTACATCTTGAATGTGTTGAAGGACACTATAATTTATTAATTCCAAGGACAACACTTTCCATGTTTTTCCCATTTCATTATCTTCCCAATAATCCTTTACTCTTTCCCCTACAGACCACATAAATAGTTGACTCCAAGAATTACAAGGGGTCCTCAAAATTAAAGGGTAACTAAAGATAAAATAGTTAATAATGTTATGATCCATTTATATCCCTTATTAAATAGATTTATACTCTTAACCAAATCATTATAGAAGGAATATCCTTGTAAATGGGAATCCAAGGTTAGAAAATGGCTAGTATATATGCCTATAAAGTATTTTGACTAAATTATTTTGGTCTATAGGGAGTCTTTCATAAATATATTCCATCCCATTTTAGTTATTAAATACCTATTCATCCTTTTTATTTTCCTCGAACCAAGTCTCTCATGGTATTTTAGTAAGCACACTCTATCCAAGCCATGAGATGTGTTTTATTCTTTGCCTTTATTCTAGACCAAATGAATCCCCTCTAGATTTTCTTGATCCTTTCTGTAACTTTTTTAGGTAATTTAAATAAAGACAATAAATAAACTAATAATTTTTTAAGAGAGATTTTTAGGAATTTAAGTTTACCATATTAGGTGAGTAGGCTACTGTTATAGCCTACCAATTTACATTTGAACCTATCAAGAAGAATGTGCAAGTTTTTTCTTACCATTTTTCCTTTGAAAAATGGCATGACCTGATAAGAGGAGAGAAGATCTTGGATTTAAAATCCTAAAATAATATAAATTATCATGTGTTCAAACTATGGGGGTTTGATGAAAAATATGGAGTTTTTTTCTAAATTGATGAATTGCCATGTTAACTTTATATAGTCCTTGAGAATATTTTTTATAATTTTAGATTATTCAATCAAGGCCTCCCCTAACATAAATTTGTTGTATATGATCTATTGGTGAGTAATGGAATCCATATTGGGAGCTATGCAAATTCATTTCAAATATCGTTGAAATATACTCTAGGTTTCTTCCCAATGTTTCCACTAGGATAACGAAGAGATAAGGGGATAGAGGATCACCTTTCCTCAATCATATTTCTAATATAAAATAAACCACTAGAGATTTATTGATCATAACAAATAATTTAGTAGTAGAAATGCATGACGTAATAATCTCTTTAATTTTTTTGTCAAATCTTAGTCTATTAAATCTTGTCCAAGAATCTCCATGAAACTCTATTGTAAACCTTATTCATATCAATATTTAAAACCATTCTAACCCTTTTAGATTTATCCATTGAGTGTAAAGACTAATGAACAAAAATTATACTATTTACTATCTAACATTTGAACATAAATTCTCCTTAATGAGTTGAGATGATTTTGGGTAGTAGCACGTGGAGTCTTAAATCCATAGTATTAGTTAATAAAAATAGATCATATTATAAATACTAATTCGTTTGAAATACTTAAGATATCTTGTCCCTAATTATTTTAGAATGAGAACCAAGGATTTATTATTTATTTATTTGAGAATACAACCCATGTGAAACAAATCTTGTATTACTACCACCATATCTATTTATACAATATCTTAAAACTACTAGAATAAAACTAGAGGGAAGCCATCTAGACCATGGGATTTATCCCCTTCCATAGTGAAGACTTCATTTTCTAAAGAGGGAGGGAAAATGAGTTTAACATTATCTTCATGGTTAATAATTTTTGGCCCATCAATTTTAGCCAAGTATTTATTCCAATTTTGGTGAGTAGAATAGAGGGACTATTATCCATTTTTATGAAAGTACTAGCATGATGTGAGAGGGCCATGACATGAGACTAGCAGCATGAGAGTTGAAGGATGTGAAAGGAAAATGGCATGGAAGGTCCAGTGTGAGAGGACCCAGTCAAGAGAAAACATGGCATGAGGAACCCAAGAATAGAGGACCCAAAACAACAAGTGAAAGACTACGAGAGTGCAAGGGAAGTGGAGTATGAGGAATGTGGGATGAATTTGAAGAATAAATAAAATAAGACACTTCAACCCCATTGATTAGAGGCCTTGTATAGTGCATGAGGAATGGAACACTTGAAAATGAATGTATAACATAGAGTAGGAATCTACAGGTGCAAAGGCCTAATTCAATAGGAATAATTAATTGTAAGAGCCATGACTCAGCCTGTTGAGAGTCTGTGTGCCATGTGTCCATTTTGAGTTATGAACTTAACACTTGGATAGGGAAAAATAATTATAAAAACCCTTGTTATAAGCATTCATGAAGGGATTGGTAGGTGAACCTTTGAAGGAATATAGAGCATTATGTCTTGTAATCCATAAGCACTTAATGTTAGTTCAATGTTTATCATATGGTACTTTGAGCAATGGATTGTGAACTGTGTTGAATATTGAAATGTGTTAAGTGAATAAAGTCATGAGTTCCTATCTTATTTTATATTTATCTAGTGATGGTAGTATAATTTTTTATGTTAAGAAATAATAATAAGATATTTATTTGATAAGAAATGAGTAAACACACATCATGTTTCAAAGTCTTAAAGAATCGATATTTCACTACATGCTTTAGGTGAGTGTGTGAGACTCATCCCTCATGTGATAGGGCCAGTGAGCTATCCTATTGGGAAGAGGCTTTAAAACCAATCTAAAGAGAGAAAACCCAACATTTTGGTTCCATTATCGAGACCTAAAGAAATTAGAGCACAATTATGGTAAAAGTTTGAGCATATTATATTAGAGAATATTTAAGAATGGATTATCAGTATCGAAGATAATTTTGTGGTTCCATATCTTGAACCAAGACTTTTTGTGTGACAATGGGTAGAGTAAAACCTATATAGCTCATTGTATGAGACTTTATTTTCTAAGGTCCATGTTCTTTTACATTCTTGGATCTTAGCATATACTCAAGGAAGATCCCAAAACCTTAGATGAAGATATTCATGGACACTAGAATGGCAGAGGAGCTTATCATGACTAAAATTTTATTGGATGTGAGTGGTTGATTACTAGTGAAAAGGTAGAATAGTTACATCCTAGAATACGCTATGACCACATATTCATGCCCTGAGGAAGCAAAGTTACATTTCTATGAGAACTAAGGGAAAGTTATCTTTCATTATTTCCCTTTAAGATTAAAAAGCTAATTATTGATCTTGGGTTGGAAATATTACCCATGGAAGGATAAAATATCATGTACATGAGCCACAAATTTAGAGGGGAAACTATTGGCTAGTTCAAGATTGTGGGTTCAACATGGTAGCAAGTTAGTGAGCACTACAGAAAGGGAAATATAATGAAGCTCAGTAGAGGATTATGGGAGTTAGTGTCATGGGAAGAGATTGGGAGTACTCAAGGAGCACTATGAAGATCCATAGGGATCTGAACATGGCTCCATAACTTATGGGCCACAACCTTTTCCACTTTTATCTTACAAAAGAGAAATGAGTTGGATTGCTAGAGATGAACCAAGTACAAGTCAACCAGGCTCCCCCACCATAGTGCATGTTCATGCCTTTGAGTTAGATAGAGTACATATAAAATAGAATATAGATAGTACATATTCAAAATTTAAATGGATAAGAGAAACTAAGACCAAGCCATTAGGTAATAACTTATAATCTATATCTTTCTCTTTTCAATAGGAGTTTATGGCACAACTTGGAATGCCTAGACGATCTAGCCCTCAAGGCCAAAATACAAGACCAAATATAGGAAGTCAGCCCTCCACCATGCCTTTTTACTTACGCACTACTACTGGAGTTGATAGAGGAGGATTAGGAGGAGGTATTGGAGTAAGTAAACCCCCTCTAGGAATAGGAACTAGATCTTCTCAATAATCATTTATTCAACCACCTATGGTTTATTATGAAATGAAATTTCACCTACCTAAGTATTGAGGGGTGGAAATGTAGTCAAGCATGTTCATAAGTGTGAAATAATTTAGAGGGCACATGGCATCACATCCTCTAAGTGAAAGGAAACATAATTCACAACCACCCTTTTAGAGCATGTACACAAATAGTATCACAAACTCAACCCTCAACAAGTAGTGGTTGACTATGACTAGTTCAAAGTAGCATTTTTACAAGAATTTGATATTCTTGAGTTTGAGTAGTGGAGTATAGCAATGTTTAAAGACATAAATTAGGGACTTATAGAGAGCATATAAGAATATGATGCTAATTCAAGACCTTTCTTTCTAAGTTATCCTTTGAAATCAATCTTGATCAACATTCACAATGGTTCATAGGAGGATTATTGTTACCTTTTTGATAGACCTTGTCACAAAGAACTTTTACCAATGCACATGAGGCTCTAGAGGCTTCCCTACATCCTAAAGAGGTTAGAAGTATGGATGCTAGGATTATTCCCTTTATGGAGGCATAAATAGCATCCATGGATTTTCAACTTGAAAAATTGTTGGTAAATAATGAATATGAGACATGTAGTGGTGTTTGGTATACTAACTATGAAATTAAAGGACACATAAGAAACAACTGCCCACACAAGAACATCCATGTAGTCCTAAAGCAAACTTATGAGATTTATCATGATGATGATGTCTACTGATATCCACTTTTACAATAGGCCATGAACACTAAAATATTTGTGTATTATAATATTTGTGATGCTTATACCTATAACACCAATGATTAACATCTGATTAGTGATATTCATGAAGCTCAAGCGTGTGGCATGCACCTAGTCTTAGTTACCAATACCTTAGATAATGGTGGATATTATGGATGCAAAAGAGGATGAGGATGAGGTAGTGGTTGATTTCCACCAAGGACTTGTTACAATTGTTGCTCTCTAGACCACTATAAGATGGATTACCTAAAATACCCAACTTGTGCTTATGGCAAAAAGGACCACCAACTAGAAGAGTGTCTAGACTTACATGTATCCATCAAAAAGGACCAAAATGAAAAAATCACTAGTATGATATTTATAAATAAGCCATAATGGTGTACTTGACCAACCATCCCTATTATATAGTAAGTAAATATTACTACTCATAGTGGGTACCATAATCTAGACCTAACCCAATTGAAAAGGTATGACAAGAAGAACCACAAGCTAAGAAGTACCCTAACGCACTTCAATAAAAGGATGTCTTTTAGGATACTATGGAACTTGTGCATGATCTCCAAAGTGAGATTCAATACCTTAAGGATAGGGATGTCACACAGTGCATGATAGTGTAAAGAGAAACCAAACCTCTAGTAATGTGGGATAGTTTTTAGTAACTATGAAAATGCATGATTCATGAAGACATCATTCCCTAGCTTAGTGCCTAGATAAAAGGTCAAGCTCACCTACCAAATGAATCTGACATTCAACTCAATCAGTAAAGTGAAGATTGATATTTAAATCATGATCGATGTTAGGAATGTTCTAGTTCTATTTCATCAAAATATGGAGAAATATTAGTTAATATTGCTATCAATGGATGGGTAATTTGGGATTTCTAGTTTATATTGGCACTGAACTAAATGTTCTCACTAAAGATGCCTAGAAAAAAATGTCTAGTCCAACCTTACAACCTTCACCTCATGTCTTTTTCATGGCAAATAAGACTCATGTGCATCCTACCAGAGCCCTTAAAAATTCCACTGTTGAAATACTTAGGGTTCCCTTCAAAGAAAACTTTGAGGTTTTAGAGTCGGTAGAGGCTAAAGACTACCTAGCCTTATTGGGAATGCCCTAGTGTTATGAAAATAATGTATATTTAAGCTTTAAAAATTGATAAATTAGCTTTGATAATAATGATTAGTGCATGATAATACCTTTAGAACAAGCACAAGGACCACCCTATATCAAGCTCATGAGTGCTGATGAAGACATCAACAATCTATATAATGTGCCTTCTCAACATGAACAACATTATCCAACACTAGATGGTATTCTTAAATGGATGGAAAACCATTCTATCTTAGATACAACAAGCAATGCTTACAACTACTAGACCCATGGTGATTATGATCTCACTAGAAGATTGTGCAACATAATCAACAGAGACAAAACCATCTTGAGCTAGTTTCTCAAGTGTCACAAGTTTGTGCTCCTCCTGGGTTTAGCAATATTAGGACCATTGGGGGGACCACCATTAGAGAAATTTAATGAATATACATGGTTCCAAGGATAAATATAGGTGTGTTATTTTTTCTAATGCCTTAAAGAGTTTTATGGTACTAAAAATGAATGAATGAGGTCATTAAACCACATTTTTTATGGCACCACTACTAGGTGGTGGCATACACATAAATATTGTCTTTTATATTAGGATCAAGTGTGATTTGTTCTACATCATATACTCCACCATGATAATAAGATCAGAGGTACACTTAGTTATAATGGCATAGAAGCACCTAAACCTCACCTTGAGGCTTGTGAAATAATATGGTGAGCTAAGGAAACATTTTTACCAAAATACCTATGGGTCCATACATTCTATGGAACTTTATACACTTGGGCATGGTCTTGGTACATATATGAAGAAAGGCACATGGGAACAAGGTTCTAGTAGTTACTAAAGGAAAACATGATGTTATTTTTTTTAACTCTTCACCAAGGATGGACCTATGCCTTACTCTTCAAAGCATACATAAAGCAATCATTAGAGATTCAAGTCCAGTGAAAGACCACCTACATCATATTCATCAGGAACTAAAGGAACCCTTGGGTTTATTCACTAATCCCCCTAGAAAATCAACTCTTACACCATCAATCATCTCTAGTGAAGAATGCCATGAAGAAATCCACCTAGGAAAGTAGAAGCTCATCTTTCAAGTAGACAAAGGAGAAGGGTCCACTCCATTTGATCCATTGAATAACAACTTGCATGTTCCTATGAGTAATATCTCACAAAGTATTTTAGATACCAACTCCCCCATAGACAACCCTTATCATGGGCCCATTCAAATTATTCAACTTAACATTGGCATATAGTAGGAACCTAACATGGTGACCATTAAAAATTATTGGATCAAGATAGAAATTTCACAAATCTTTGAGTTGATAAAAGAGTATCAAGATGTGTTTCTAAGGAATTACAGTGAAATAAAATGGATTCACCCTTATTTTAGGAAGATGAGTATAAATTTGATTGATGGTGTTCACCCCATGAAGAAATGCCCATACCAGATTAACCCTAACCTCTGAGTGTGTATGAAAGAAGAAATAAATAACATACTCTACACTAGAGTAATTACTCCTATTGATGAATTTTAATGGGTGAGTCCTATGGTAATCAGTATCAAGAAAGATGGATGTATTCATTTTTAAATAGATTATCAAGTTTTGAATGCATCTTATGTTACTGATCCTTTCCTAACACCTTTCATGAAGGAAATCTTAGAATATGTTGCCAATTGTGAGATATACTCCTTTATCGATGGCTTCTTAGGGTATCACCAAGTCTAGATAGGTGAGAAAGGCTACTCCAAGAACACATTTTCCATAGAATGGGGTTCTTTTTCCTATACATTCATGCCCTTTAGGTTGAAAAATGCCTCAACGGTATTCTCATGGGTAATAGTGGAGGCTTTCAAATATTTTATTTGTAAGTTTCTCCAAGTCTACTTTGATGATTGGAGGGTATAAAAGATGATCTAGGACCACTATGCCAATCTGAGGCTCATGGTTGAGTGATGTCAAGTGTTATAAATTTCCCTAAATTTTAAAAAATGCCTATTGATGACACCTTTTTGGGTACTCCTTAGGAATATCATTTGTAAAGAGGGATTCTTGGTAGATCTAACCAAGGTCTCTATCATTATCCATCTACCAATGACAAAACCTTAGTGTGAGGTGTGCACATTATTAGTACATCAAATCTACTAAAATAAGTTCATTCAAGGTTATTCAAAGATTATAGTGCCCCTAGAAGATCTATTAAATCATAATGAACAATTTATATGGACTAATTCCTAAAAATCAGCCTTTGAAACTCTAAAGGAAAGACTAGTTACCACTCATATCTTACAATTTATAGATTAGACAAAACCATTCCATGCCCATATTGATGTAGCTGGCATAGTATTTGGTATAATAATTACATAACCAAGAGATGGAAATTTGGACCATCCAATCTATTTCACCAATGGGAAACTCACATTGATTAAAAGTAACTATACCACCATCAAACGTGAAGTATTCTCTATGGTTTACATGCTAACAAAATTTAGATAATACCTTCTATCCATACCATTTGTATTCTATACCAACCATAAGGCTCTAAATTATCTCATCAACAATCCAATTCTCCATGGAATAATTTACCATTTGATAGTTCCCTTCCAATAATTCTAGTTTTTTATAATAGTAAAACCTAAGAAAACTAACTATGGACCTGATCATTTATCCCAAATTAAAAATGGATAACTTCCATATACTATAGAGATGGTCTTCATGACATAAAACTCTTCCAAGTTACTAGGGTACTTGAATTATTGGAGGATATTATGGCATTCCTTATTATTGGCTATGCACCTGATTCTCTCACTTTATAAGAAAAGAAACAACTTATGATCTGCATTGCACCTTATCAACTAATAGTAAGAGATATGTATAAGATGTACCATGATGAGGTATTGCACCATTTTTTAATCTAACATGAATTCCTTGAGGTATTATGAGAATTCCATGAAGGTATTACCAGAGGACATTATGCTGGGGAGACTACTGTGTGCAAGGTGTTGCTCGTTGGACTTTGGTGGCTGACTTTATTTAAAGATGCAAAGGCTTATGCAAGGCAATGTGATATTTTCCATTGTGTGGGAAGACATAATAGAATAGATTCCATGCCTTTGTGACCAATTTCTTTCCAAAAACCATTCAAAAAGTGGGCTATTGACTTTATAGGACCCATCACTCTAGCAAGATGACACACAGGTTCATGGTACATAATTGTGACAACTGAATACTTAATGCATTAGGTTAAAGTAGTACCAACTAAAGATTATACTATAGTGAAGCCATGTAGTTCATCTCAAAAACATTATAACACACTTTGGATGTCATCTAAGCTTCACTAGTGACTGCGGAACCCACATCCTGAATGAGACAATTTGAATCCTGTTGACTGAATTCATTATATCACATCACAAGTCAACACCATACCACCCATAGGCCAATGGAATAACTAAAGCCTTAAATAATATTCTTGGTACCACTTTTACAAAAAAATTCAATCTTGGTAGAACTGATTAAAATGATAGGGTATTTATAGTACTTTGGGCCTACCAGACCACATATAAACACCTCAACAAAAATACAACATTTAACTTAGTATATGTGAATGAATTAATCATGTCAGTTGAGTTCCTGGTTTCATCTCTTTAGATAGCACATATAGGAAACCTTGATGATGAAGCCTCTTTGAAAGCTCAGCTCGATGAACTCATGAGACTAGATGAGGCTCGATTCCTTGCCAACTGGAATCAAGCTGTTGAGAAAAAAAATATAAAGCATGGCATGATCACCATTTAAAGAAAAAAATATTCACCTTAGGCATGAAATTTCTACTCTATAACTCTAAGTTTGTGTACCACCCTAAGAAGCTCCACATTTATTGGGATGGACCATTCATAATTCATAGTATTCAACCAACTAGAACATGTTGATTAAAGTGACTAAATGCTCATTTCCTCCCAGGACACTATAATGGGAGTTAGCTTTAGTCGTATTGTGATTCTATTTAAGTTTATGTTATTTTTAATAATTCTTAAGACTATTAGATTAGGATTTTATTCTTTCAATAAGAAGCATTGCCCTTAAGGCATGTGACTTTCTTTTGAAATTCTTAGTTTAGTTACATGGAGGACCATAAACCCTCTTAGTGTGGGGTAAGATATTATGCATATGAATACAAGACATAACATGTGGGAATATAAGTTTCAAGGGCATAAGAGTCATATATGGTGTGCAAGTGAATAAGGGTGCATGAGTCATTTAATACAACAAGTTCCCATCATTTATGTGACAGTTGGTTTCTACTACTCTAGAAAAATGGGATAGTTGCTACTTTCTTCAAAGAAAGGCATAGGAAGTAATGGACCATAAATGTGACAAGGGTATCCATAACAACAAGTGTGTGAGTGGAATTATGGGGTAATTTTTTTAGAACACTAAAGGATTAATGCAAGATCTGAATTACAAAGACCATTAGAAGATACACATTTATGGCCAAAAATGATAAGGAAAGAAACTAATGAGGTAAACTGGCTAGAGGACCTATAAATAAATAAGTTGAATCCATTCTACACTTTACATTGCTATAATCTTCAAATGCTTAATGAACCAAAGAACCAGAGATAAATTCAATTTCCTTGCAGAACATAGTGATTGAGAAATAAACAAAAACATGAAGAAGATTTCCAAGTGAAGGAGGAAGGTTGTTAAGTGCAAATTCATGTGGAAGTGGGTTGAGGTCATTCTTTATAAAAATTCTAAGTTATAGGTTTTCTTATTGTCAAAGTGTGAAGATTGAGAGTCGAAGAAAGTTTGATCACCACCATTTATTCTTTTGGGATCATGGGATGGATGAGGGTTAACCTTTAAGTTCCATGAAAGATAATGCAACCAAATAAAAAGGCAAAAAGACTTGAAAAACTATCAACTATACCATAAGAGAGAGAGGTGAGTGGAGAAGCACGATTCCTTATAAGAGAAGAGCCTTTGGAAGACGTAGAAGAGACACTAAGGTAAGAGTAGCACACAAAATTTTAGAGCAAGAGTGTGGAAGAATCCAATATGGTGAAAAATGGAAAGAAAGTATAGGCCTCCTCATCATAGACTGCTCTACCATCTCTCCCTCAAACCATTTACATAGAAAATATGAAATACCCTAAGTCAATCTTATGCATATAAATCTAGGTCTCTAAGGTGGAAACTACAATTATATTTGACTACAACCACTACCAATCAGGAAATGAGGTACAGTTGTAAAATGACTATCAGGTCTAGACCACCAACACATGAAACCAAGTGGTTTATGACTTGACTATCAAGAAATAGTTGGACAAAGATGGCCTCTTCTAACTCTTTTAACCACCATATTTTGGAAATCCTATTGAGGTAGTTTAGTTCCTCCTCTCATACATTCATGAGGATTATATCCATTTTTCAAGGTGTAATATGAAGACCAATGTAGAAAGGGTAAGCACAGTCATAAGACTCTAGTGCTTAGGGGTCAATGTGTTGGATCACTTGGTGGATATAGAGGAGATCTAGTAGACCACCACCATGCTTATGTATCAAAAGCAAGGGTATGTAATGAACATTAAAAACCTATAGGATCTTGGCCTAAGAGTCATAGTGTATATCATTTCCACTAAGGTTAGATGGATCAACCAATGGAAGGAAGTGTATATGGCCCATTTTCACATCACACACCAAGTATAGTACGGAATATAGTATAACTAGGCACTGTACTTTACCCAAAAGATATTCAAAGACATAGAGAAAGTGTATACAATGCCTAAGTTTAGGTTTCCTTTGGGAAATCTTGTTATTGTTGGTTTTTGATGAAATCACTATGCCTAACTATAGTTCAAGACCTTTGAAGTGGGTATACCCCCCCACTCACAAGTCACCCATTGAGCACTATAAACATTTCACCTACCCTTAGCACATCAATCCAACATATAAATTAAATATGAGATACTAGTTTGATGGAATGAAGGTGGATTTTGGGAATGAATGGTACATTCCCAAGGATCTACCCTATCTAATAGAAGATCAAGAAAAATTCATTATAAAGCAGCACTTCTCCCTAGCATGTATTTGAATGAATCCTTCAAGGGATCTCTCATAATGGCTTAAGTTTTCATATGCCTTCTCTATATACAACTTTATTGATTTCATAAATAGAATATATGATGCATAATTGATCAATATACAAGTAGAATGGATCAATGCAGAGCACCACACCATCTGAAAGATGTTTATATATCCTAGAAAAAAAGTATATATAGAGAGGGGAAAAACAAGCATTACTAGTATTAAGATCAAGAATATCTTGGTTGGGGTATAGGTACATAAACTATTTTATATGTTATGATTTAACCAGCACCCTTAAGATGGGGACCTTAAGGAGAGGATCCCTTAGGTACCATTGAAAAAGAGTCCATCTGAGCTAAATGCTAGCTCAAGTGGGTAGTAGGTCCCCAAAAAGTGGTAGAGGATAGTGGAGGCATAGCCCTCTAGGCTAGTTCAACATCACCATTCATCACCACAACCACCACCTCATACTTCACCTTCACCTCATCCTTTATCTTCACCATCATTATCTCCATCTCATAGTTCACCACTTGTGTCACCTTCACCTCATCATACTCCTTCCCACTCACCTACCCCACCTTCTCCACCTCAACCATCTCCTCATCTAACTCCCCTAGCTTCTCCACCACCATGAACACCTTCACCTCCACCTTCTTTAAGGACTACTACTGGGTCAATGCCTCATCACCCTCTACGACAAGTGCCAAAAAAGGACCCCTCCCAAGAATAGATACATAATTAAAAATCTAATCAAGAGAAGACTCCATCCCCTATGTGAGAGGTCTCAGTTATTGATCAAGTTAATACTACAGGGATTGGAATGAATGGGATGGCTATCAAAATCAATCAATAACTTAAGTGAGACTCAAAAAATGGGAAGGGGTTAACTGAGGGGGAACTAGAACAAAGAGTGTCATCTAATCTATGTGAATGATACCATTTTGGCATAGACAAACAAAAACTCTATCTTTGGAAGTATTTCTACCCCAATGATGTGACCCAAGAAACAAGGAAGTAATTAACCTTCCTATTAGAGATGTATAATGAGGAGCCTCAATTTGACATTCCATTAGACTATATTTTATTTGTCCTAGATGCCCCAGGTCTGCTAGACATTATGAAGTTTGATCCATAGTAGCTCTCCCTGATAATGAAAAGTACTACATTTTTGAAACTTATCATAAAAATGACACACTAAAATATTTTATTATAATCATATGCACAAATGAATGAAAGTAAACATAGAAATGTGGTGTAAATGTATAATAAAGTGTATGTTGAAAAGTAGGTGCTAGCTAACGAAGTGGCCTCCTTAAAGCAATAACTTTAAGAGACCACTAAGGCTAAGGTAAGGGTTTTAAACCTTTGAAAAACAATTTTAAAGGAAGATATAGCATTAGAAGATGGTGTACCATTGGATGGGGATGCCCTAGGAAAATTAGAGACATTGGTTGAGCTTTTATTCAAAAATAATAAAGAGTGCCCTGCACCTAGAGATGAGTCCCAAGAACTTTTGGAGTAGTTCACCACTATAGAAGATATCTACTACAGTACTTTGGAAAGAGTCAAGAAGGTTATCCCAATTTTGGATGGCATTTTTACACACTTAGTGCATCCAAATAAAATAATAGAGGCCCAGCTCAATGACAAAGAGGTCTTGAGGCAACAAGTGATTGATACAGCTCTATTAATAAAATACCGCACTGAGCACATGAAGGCATTAAAGGATTTGGAAATGATGAAAGATGCTATCAATAACCATCATCAACAAATAAATACCAATTTTTCCACACTCTAAGGTTAGGTTGATAAGGAGGTCTCCAAATTAGAGAACATCCAAAAAGAAGCTAGCGTATCCCTAGAAGAGTAGATGAAGAAGATTGAGACCCTAATTCAACTTAAGGAGTTAAAATTAGTAAAGGAGGCCATTGAGAAAATAACTACTAAATTTTTTGACACCTTATCCCATTAGGATGAGTTGAGGAGAGAATTTGAGTAGAAAAGGCCTGAGTTCCTTGAGGATGTTATTATAACTTAGTATGGGATGAATTAATAACTTAGTGTGGGGTGATGTTGGCCCCTCAATTTTGACCAAGTATTTATTCAAATTTTGGTGAGCAACATGGAGGGACCACTTTCCATTTTTATGCAAGTACCAGCATGGTGTGGGAGAACCATGGCATGGGAGGACCATGGCATGAGACTAGAAGTATGAGAGTTGAAGGATGTGGAAGGATGATGGTAAAAAAGGCCCAATGTGATAGGACCTAGTCAAGAGAAAATGTGGCATGAGGAACTTGAGAATAGAGGACCTGAAACAAGAAGTAGAAGACTAGGAGAATGTGAGGGAATTAGAGCATGAGGAATGTATGAGTAGTTTGAATAATAAATCAAATAAGACACTTTGACCCCACTGAATAGAGGCCTTGTACATCCTATAAGGAACATAACACTTGGAAAAAATGGATAACATAAATTAGGTCTCTAGGGGTGCAAAGATTTGATTCTATAGGAATAATTAATTTTAAGAACCATGACTCAGCCTGTTGAGAGTCTGTGTGCCATGTGTCCATTTTGAGTTGGGAACTTGACACTTGGATAGGAAAAAACAAGTATAAAAACCCCTATTTTAAGAATTTTTGAAGGGATTGGTAGGTGAATCCTTGAAGGAATATAGATAATTTTATCTTGTAATCCATAAGAACTTAATGAAAATTTAATATTTATCATATGGTACTTTGAGAAATGGACTCTTAACTATGTTGAATATTGAAATATGTTAAGTGAATAAAGTCATGAGTTCCTTTCTTCTTTTATATTTAGCTAGTGATGTTAGTATAATCTATTATGTTAAGAAACAATATTAGTATTTTTGTTTGATAAGAAATGAGTAAACAAACATCATGTTTCAAAGTCTTCAAGAACCAGTCTTTCACTACATGATTTGGGTGAGTGCACAACACTCATCCCTTGTGTGATAGATTCAACACACTAGAATGGTGGGAAGAGGCTTTAACATTGATGTAAAGAGAGAAAACACAACAATAATATTAAGGAACAAGTTAAGAAAAACTTCTTACTTTTGTATATTATAAATGGTTCTACTTGATAGGATATTACTAAAGAAAGATATAACTTCCTCCTTTATTTCATACATATGTCATATTCTACCTTTACTTCAAACATAAAACTAAACACTTTTAGTTTCATAGTATTTTAATATGATCTATTTTACAATTTTGTATATCAGTTGATATTTATTTGATGATATCCAATGAAATTATTTGATTTATATAATATCATTTCATTTATTTGGAATAATTTATATGTTTATCATGTAGTTATGATAATATGTTTATCTTTTTTATTATAGTATAGGTATTTTTATGTCATTGGCATGGTTGCAAGTATTGTTAAAATACTGAGAAAGGCCTATAGAAGCAATATTTTTGGGGATAGGTACCAAACAATAGTATACAAGTATATACAGTAAGGTACAAATATTGGTTTTTTTATATTATTTTTACCATTTTTATTTTGTGTTGTGTGTGTATAATGAGAAAGTTATACTTTGTGTAAGTTTTGTTTATTTAGCTCAAGAGACCATCATTGGCATGATCTAATTGTGTAAATTTTTTAATCGATGTTGAGTATGTTTCCTATTTGAACTTATGGTTACTTTAACTAAGTTGTTGATCTTATCAATTTTTACCTTGACATAATATAGTCTTGAGTTTTTTGGTTATTTTAATGTTGCGATTGAAATGATTTTTTATTTACCATTATCAATCATAAAATTATGTATAGGCTGGTGATCAATGCTCAAATGAATAAGGAATGAAGATCTGATTCCTCATCTCTAATCTCACTATCATCAAAAGTAATAAAGGGTTTATAAACCATAAGAGGTGTATGTTTAATATAAGTACCAATTATCCCATCCAATAAGTTCCCATAATGTGATGAAAGATGTGAATTATATGCCATTTAAACTTTAGGATCCTTTTTAGACTGGAATTGCAAATCATTAATAAATATTTTTTGCTTCTGGTGATCACTAAGTTGTGAACTTGATTCCTTTGAATGATCATCAAATGTAATATTTTTGTCATATATGAAGTATTGCATCTTATGATTCAAGGTAAAACATCTATTCATAAAATGCCTAGGACCTTGGTGATATTCACAATAAGCCTTCACATCATACCCTTTGGGTAGAGGCATACTCATATCAACCTCTATAGGATGAGGGAGAGATATGAGGTGACACTCTAAAATCTATGGGAGTAATGAAGTGGGAGAGTCAGGTAAGCATGTAAATTGTCTCCTTGATTTATTAGATAAGACAAGCTTATTAGGTTATTATAACACCACATTAATAGTGGTATTTATTTCCTTTTTAGGTTCAAGAAGCTCTGCCTTAACCTTGTCATGTTTATTAATTTAATCTCTTATAACATATCAAAATGTATATATTAATCCTTTTTTTTATTAATACGATTCACTAATCCTATTTATCTTCCACTTTTAAATGAGTTTTTTGGTTAACGTTTTTCATTGCTTACAACTGTATTTTTTTAGAATTTGGAACAACAAATTAAAATCATATTTGACTAAAAACCCTAAGATTCAATTTTTTTTTATTCATATGGATTGGGTTAAAAAAATGTTTAAATTTAAAATATAAATTAGGAAATCTAGGGTTAAAGTCGTAGAGATAGCCTAAGGAATAAGGATGGTAGACTATCTCTAAAGTAGGACAATTAATTTGCAAACTTAGGTAAAAAATATTTTGAATTTATATACTAAGATATGTTAAAAATATAAAGTATAGCTATGTTAGATATTAAAATGATAATGAAAACAATATACTTAGTTGGTTTTATGGTTAATACATATCTATATTTAGAATAGGAAGGAAATAGACTAGATTTGGATCTTAGATCAGTTGTTTAATTCTAGAAATTATATCTCTATCACTTTAGACATTTGCATCAACCTTAGATGGTTGATGTACATAGATATTTTTACCTAACATGGATGTAGGTGTCTAATATAAAATACTTTTTATATATAGAAGTGACCTCCTGAGATATTCTAGGTTCTATGTCACTTTCACTAGGGTGTGCTTAAATCTAGCTCATGAATTATCACTTCTTGTCAAATAACAAAACCCTTATTATTCATCTTCATATTGGTTATGGGTAAAATGGTTTTATATGACCAAGGTGTTGATATAACCCCAAATACTTGTTCATCAATGAGTGTTTCTTACATTTCCACTACACTAAATAGGGCCTCAAACTCACGTAATTTTCCCCTACATGTGGGCTTGTGTGTGCACAAGGATGCAATATGGGATAGGAAAGTACATAGAGTGATCTAGTTTATAATTTGTAAAAATAGATAATTGGATGGTCCTTCATTAATTCATACCTTTAGATTTATTTTCCCTATGACTAATATAGGAATAGTGGAAAATAGGTAGTATTTTCTCACTTGAAAGCTTGATTGATTGTTTTTAGTATTTAACCTTGTGAGTTACTTGGTTTTTTCTAGGTGAGGAATGAATGATAATTGATCTTGTGTTTGTGTGTGTGTGTGTGTGTGTGTGTGTGTGTGTGTGTGTGTGTGTGTGTGTGTGTGTGTGTGTGTGTGTGTGTGTGTGTGTGTGTGTGTGTGTGTGTGTGTGTGTGTGTGTGTGTGTGTGTGTGTGTGTGTGTGTGTGTGTGTGTGTGTGTGTGTGTGTGTGTGTGTGTGTGTGTGTGTCCATTTGGATAATATATCACATTAAATGACTTATGATGACCATATGATTATGTTTAATTTGAAATTTGGATGATTTTAGGCCATAATATAATTATGTCATGTTCAGACACTTATATCAACATAAGTTTCTTATGGGACATAAGTGTCTGGGTAGATGGAAGATAGGCACATGTATAGAAATTGTATAAACACAAGATAAACATGTTTATAGAATTATGAGCATGATAACAATGATAAATATGACACTTTCAACAATGGCAATATTATCAAGTCTATTGTAGATGATAATGATCTCAAAAAGTCTATTGTAGATAAGGTAAAGGAGCCTAGAAAATCTGAGGCTAAAATTATTTTAGGCCCACAATATCCTAATCCTTCATTAGGCCAAAATTTGATATCTATTATTGAGTATAATTAAATTATTTTGTATATCTCAAATTCCATTCTAGAATGTACTAAAATAACCTTTGAGAATTCTCTCCTAGCAAAAATTTTTGGTTACAAACCTCAAATTGATAACTTCCAAGATTAGGTCATAAGGAAATGGAAAGCTATGGGGCACATTGAGGTTGTTGCTATGAAAAAAAAATATTTCCTTTTCTTATTGGTAAATTTTTGAGAAGGATATTTAAGGTGGGTCATCATGCTTTAGAAAATCCTTATGTTCCTTTAGGAAATGGAAGCTCAGACCCAACCTTCATTATGACTACCCTATGAAGCTTATTATGTGGGCATCTGTCCCATAATTACTAATTAAAGTTTGGTAGGAATATATATATATTTTGGCATCGATCAATATATTGGACAAATGATGTCAATTGACCCAATGACTAGGGCAAAAAGAAGACTAGTAGAAGCTAGGATCAATGTGTATTTCAGACCAATAAATCAGTCCTCAAAATTATTTAGCTCAAATCTAAATTTGGGAACTAGACTAAGAAAATAATTTATGAAAGAGAGGATCCCATCTATAAAATGCTTGACTTAGCTAGACACAACATCAGCTTATGCCCAAGGCTCCAAAAAAATGTGGTTACAAAAAAATAGGAGAATTTTAAAAAAGGGGTAGAGGAACTATTTGTTACCCCCTCAATAAGGGACTCTTCAGCTTGAACACTTATTCTCTTGAGATGGGTAAAACTAATGATGTTATGAGCTAAAAATATCCCATATTGATGGTGGAGATAATTCTGATTATGAGCTCCTTTGATCCTAGTCCTAGATTAACATAAAAATCTATTAATGGAACTCTGAATTGTCCTAGCCTAAATAAGAATGGTATAATATCCCTCCTAATATTCTATAATCTTCCCCTCTTTTTTCCTTCTTTCAATACACCTCCCTCTTCATTAGGTAGGATTCCTTTAATTTCTATTTTAAGCCCTTATTTGGACAAGAAGGCCAAGGATCTTATTGATCCCTTTACTTAGTTAGACTTACCTCTTGGATTGTTTCACTCTTGTAATATTCCCTCTTCCCCTGATAGCCTCAATTATCCTAAGTAACCCAAGGGACTTCCTCAAAGAAATTAGAACTGGTTTGAATTTAAAACACTAAAAAAGGAAAGGAAAAAACACATCCCCCAGCACCACCATCAGAGGGAAAAAATCTTAGATTAGTAGAAAAAAGCATTTGGTACCACCCAAAGAAGTCTGTAAGGGTTGTTGAGGACCTTAAGGTAGTCCAAGATAACAAGGTTATAATGAATTCTACCTAGAATTTTGGAGGACTCTCTAGACCCTTAAGTTCCATAATGACCATTTGGATTTTGAAAGGCATGTTTTTTCTAAGGTGGTTTAATTTCTTCCACACATGTTTTGATAGCATGGGAGACATTAATTATGATAGGTGAAGAGAGCAATGTAGAGAGTTCATCCTCTTTTTTTATCTACCTAAATATCAAGCTTCTAAACATTGGAGCATTTTCTATGAGATTTTTTCCATTTGTTGTCTAATTAAATTGAAAAAAAACCCCCTAGAAAAAAGGGTGTGGGTTATGCATTTATGGGGATTCATGGGTAATAAGATTTTAAAATTAAAATGCCCACTGATAGTTTTGAATACTAGTAGAATAGGGAAATAGAAAAAAATTTTAGAAAAGTGCTTACAAATCTTTGGAGAGAAAGAATTTGCATAGGGTTTTAGTTTTAACACTAAGAAACCTTAGAAGAATTATGACATGTCCCATTTAAAATATCAAACTTGCATGAACCTAGTTTTATATGTGTAGGATAGGTTTATATACAAATCTGAGTAAAAATACCATAACTCCTTGGGAAAATTTGTTGGCACTAAATATAGAATGGATGCAATCAAGAAATAGATCAAAAAGATATGGAAAGAATTGGGAAAAGTTAATACATTATCTCTTGCTAATGATTACATCCTATTTTCCTTTGGGTCTAGGGAAAGTTGTTTGAAAATCCTAAATGAGGTTCCATGGATAATGGGAAAGGTATATATCACATTACAATAATGGAAACTTAACTAGTCTTCTATTGACTTTAGGCCTGATCAAGTCCTGTTGTGGTTGGAACTCCCTAGCCTAGCTCTCTCATTTTGGGACAACATAACCCTAAGGAACTTGGTTGAGTTATTTGTCAATTTAGTGAGTATGGAACCCAACACCCATTCATTTAAAATAATGACTTTGTCAAGACTCTAAGTACTTATTCCTACTAATCAATTTCTTCCTATATCAATTTAGCTCAGGGCCTCTCTGAGTTCTTGGAACCAAAGAATCATTTTTGATAGGTATAAGGAAATTTACCTCAAATGTAGGAAATTTGGTCACTTGATTGACTTTTATCCAGAGAAAAATGTTCATTATTGTTTCAAACACTTAAAATACCTCTATTCCCCTAAAAAATTATGGGAATTTGATGTGGAAATTCTGAATTGCACCCCTAAGGACCTCTTGGATAAAATTGAAGATCAAAATATTTTACAATTAATATTGGATTTGAATAATTTGTGGTTGATATCATAATTGGCTTTGGTTCTTAGTTTTTTGGGTTCTTTTTTCTATATCTTTTTATGATTGGACTCTATTTGGGCCTTCCTCATTCTTTAGGTGTTTCTAAAATCTCCTCTTTTCTCCTTTTATGTTTGGATGTTATGTTTTTTTATTCTTTTTAGGAAGATCTGGGCCTCCTAATGTGGCCAAGATTAGAACCCACACTAGTCAAATGTGTAATTACCTTAATCTAAACATTATGAGTATGATAGAAGGTTTGAGTCATTAGAATAACATTGGTCAGACTAATAGATGAATAATTTGGCACAGATAGATAGTGTAAGTGAGCCTTTCAGTAGCAGGAAGGTAAATAAGTTGAAGGTACATCCATGATATGTATTTTCCAAGTGTAAAGTATTGAGGTGATATATAATTTAGAAATAGTGTATACATATCCTTATCCACAAGATTTTATCAAGCCAATATTGCCTTCATTTTTGGCTCTAAAGATCCTTCCAAACATATAGTTCAATATTTACTCTTTTAAAAATTAGGCTAAATATGAGTAAATATTTGTAAAATCATTTATTATGAGCCTTATAGATCAAGCTTGTTATTGATTCTATAGTTTACCAAATTTTTCCTTAACAACATTCAATAAATTAGAAGATATTTTCTTCTCAGCAAAAATACACATAATGTATCCAAATTTACATTATAACATTTGTAAAACTTCAAACAACATGATGATTAATCTCTTCAATATTATGTTAGTTTAGTTAACAATGCATCATATACCTTAGCATATCAACCTTCATATTTGGAACTATAATTCCTATTTATTATAGGTCTCACTCCTCCACTAAATGAAAGAGAATTACATAAATGTTATACCTCTAACCACCTATACATTGATGTGATTAGATATTCTTGTTTACTACTCAAATATAACAAATAGTTAAATATCTATCCTAAAAAGTACAAACATTTTTTTCATGATACATAGATAGGAATGAATTACCAAGTGAATATAATTAAAAACATTTGCCTTTCAAATACTTATATCAATTCTTCAAAACATTTAATCAATATAGGACTAATACCAAATGGACATACTCCACAAACATTTCCAAATTCACCAAGCAAAAAAATAATCCTTGCCAAAAGGATTGAATATTTATATTTTTGTGGGTGGAGCTCACTTTCACCATTACCATATTGATCATGCAAAGAAAGAAATGTTTTGTAATGAAAGATGTTTGGCATAATTCGGTTATACCATAAAAGATTTAAATCATAATGGAATTTGGAAAAATGCATGGGGATACATAATATTACCATTTTTTTTGGTTCATGTGTTCTCCAAATAAAATTATGGGTCATGCTTCATACAACTCAACATAATTTTACATTGGGTTCATTTTGGCTACACCAAATGGAAGATAAAATCGATCAAAATCAATAGGGTATTTCATTATCCTACAAGGAAATATTAGTTCACATATCACATGATGGTGATTGTTATTCTACTAATCATGGAGATAAGTAGAGCATGTTGTGAACCTTTTTCACTAAAAATGTTCCAATCATAACAAACTTGATCCAATCGATGCACATTAAACCAAAAAATTAAATATTGAAAAAATAAAAAAATATTTAGCAATCCCATGTTTTATTGGATCATAAAATATGTATTGTTTGTTTAATTTTAATTATATATAATATAATTTCATTCCTATATACACATGTTTCATACATCTTTGAGAGTGATACAGGCATACCCAAACACATGATATATGCACTTACAAATGTTGGACCTTTCCTCTACTCACATCATATAGTATGTTGGGCGAATATACTTATTTGATCATGATTGATATAGGTTACATATCCTTTATTCTAATTTATACATTATCATGTTTGAGCTTACATACTAACACTTACACGTGTCTATATCCATGCTCATATTTTTCACAGTGTACTTGATATGCTATGTTACATAGCATTTTTACAAAAAAAATATATGTAGGGACTAGTATGATATGCTAATGTTGGTTTCTTATGATTCATCTATTTTTCACTTCCTTGAGTGTATTACATTTATTTATATTATCTTACTTGTGGGACATTTGAATATGTTCCTTATCTATTAACTCTTGTATCATCGTATGTTGATTAGACATTTGAATATGTTATTCTATGTGGATTGCACATTTGAATATGTCATTAATTTTAGTTGTATATAATTTTAACATTCTCCTTGTAAGAGGTCTCATTATACCCTTATTTTTCATTACATTGAGTGCTCTTATGTGTGTATTTGATTATTTTCCTAGTTTGTATTATTACTCTCTAAACATTACCATGATATATACCAAGCATCTTAGGACTTGATATATTCACATATTGCGAGCTTCACTAATACAATATAATTCAACATGTTATCCCTATATGCTACATGATTAAGGTACCTACTATTTTTTATCTCCCTCACCTTACAAGAGGGGAATATTAGTGGGGGGATGTTATATAAGCATGACCTCCACATTTTTCATAGTTTTCATATTTCAATGGGGGCATGATATAAAAACATCACCTGAAAACTTACACACTTAATCAATATCCATATTTAAGTATGGGAATGTCATAATGGCATGACCTCTACACTTAGACAATCTTTAGTTCAGTTTCATGATTCAGATATACACTTGGGTTAGAATCCTATACATTACATTAAATTTACATAGATTTGAAACATAGTTTTTCAAATTTATGACACCTATATTCTAGTTAATACATATTATAGGTTTAAATTGCATTATGTTACACAATAAAATTAAAATTTACCAATTATACTACTCATAAGGATGTACTGATTACATTGGATGTACTATTATTAAGCTTTTTTTTTAAGAAGTTAGTTCATTTTATAGGTTGAAGTGATCAAATCATTAAAAATCACTAGATTTATAGGTTGGAGTGATTAAATAATCTAATATTAAAATATATATATAATATTAATTGACTAAATTATTCACCCTCACCAGATTACATATGCACACTTAATTTATGTGATTGAGATATAATGATCTCAATGGCTATGTCACAACTCATCCTTATACTAGATTGGGAGAATAATACCTTATAATATTCATATTAAAATATCCATGGTTAAGGTTTGAACATTTTCTAGCTCTAATTTTTCATAAGAAAGCATCTTTACCAATTCAAAGCATCAAAAGGCCACATTGTTGCATCGACACATAGATATACTCATTCCTTGCACTCTTTCTTTTCAAACATTTCAATTATTTGAATTTTTAGTTTATATGCACTGATTTACACTATAGCATGCTCTTATTTATAGGTCATGCACCAAAAAAACACTCAAAAGTGGGTTCATGCAAAGGCAAGGTGTGTTGTACACACCTAGGTTCACATTTATTTCCTTTAAACTAGTAATTTCATTATTATACATTAATATATTAAAGGGAGGGAAATATAGATGCTAATATTAAATATTTATAGCATCTTGTTATTTTACATTTAAAAAATATCAATCACGGTTCTACTCTTTAATTTTAAACCTCCCTATTACCGAAAGACCAAGGTTTTTTTTGGAGACAAGTATTTATTAATTCATTAATATTCCATTTTTAAGATTTGGTTTTGTCAAATTATTAGGGTTGGTAGATGGGATTGCATCACTAAAATTTTAGGGATATTTTTTTTTGGGTCTACTCACCAACCCTTTATGGTAATATATAAAATTACACTTAAATTCACTAGATATATATAGTATATCCCCTGGGACCTGAGATACCAGCTAAGGCAACAAAAAGAATCAACACTAAAAGAGCACCAAACTGAATGATAGGAGTGAATAAAGAAAATGAATGATAGTGATAAATAAAAAGATGAATGGGGATTGCATTATCGAATGATAGAAATGAATGATAGGACACCCACTAACATTCCTTGATTATTTAGCTCTATCATTTGATATTATTGTTTGACTGTGTTGTTCAAATCTATCATTCATCTATGTCATTTAATTTTACCATTCATCTATGTCATTTAGTTGTACCATTCATCCATGTCATTCATTCTAGTCATCTAACTCTATCATTCATCTATTTCATTTGTTTAAGTCATTTGGCTTTATTATTTGGTTATGTTGTTCATCTTTAACATTTGGCTAGTTCATCCAGCTGTGTCATTCGTCTAGGTTTTTCGACTGTGTTTTTTATCTATGTTATTAGGTTGTTTCATTCATGGTTTAGCTTTATTATTCATCTATGTCATTTTATGTTTCCATTTAGCTATGTTATTTATCTCTATCATTTTGTTGTGTCATTTAGCTAAGCCATTTAGCCCCAATCATTTGATTTGATCATTCAGATATGTTATTTGGCTCAGGGGTTATATAGGAAAAAACATCAATAAAAAAAAATTCCATCACCCACAGATGATTTACCATACCAATGAATCAAATTTCCTTAGATTCACCAAATATTTTAAATAAGTTTTCTAGTAGGGCCTCTTAAAATGAACCCTATGAAAGACTCACATTCCCCATCTCATTATGCCTAGATACTTATCTCTTACTCTAATCCATATCATTTTGATGACCTGAGTCTCTTACACTACACAGAAATATTAAAACCAATAAACATAGTTCACTATCAAATTTAGATCCATATATATTTTCTAGCCTTCTAGACATTATCAACCATAGAGGGACACTACCACCAATGGTAGTGTATAGATTCTTATTTAATGTACAGTTTATAAAATTCATCCAAAGTGAAAATGTTTTGAAAACTATGAGTTGGCCTATATTTTTTATTAAACCCTACCATGATATATTTTCAAAAGGTGTGGTATAAATACAAGTCTAATCCTTCTCATTATTTATCTAGAAAATACCAAGAAAACACTTACCAAAGCTCAATCAATTAAATATACAACCAAGTCATTCTTCCATATTTACATATCAAGCATATGATCAATCATATTATAGGTCTTAAGCATTCAAAGAGTATCCCATGAGTGATATTTTTCAAATTACAAGCTAGTACGTTGCATGCATCTTCATATAGGATATTTCACCCTTGTGGACACACTTTCCTACACATAAGGAGAGATACATAAGTATGATGCCCTCCTTAGAGTATTGGCCATGTAGGAAGCAAACATTGATAGAAGGGTCTTTGGGGTTAGCTTGACACCATGATCCCACAAACTCTTTTTTAGTAAACTCATTTTAAGGGTGAATAAGAGTGAAGAGTTAGGGTTTGATTAGTTGGAAAAGAGTGATAACATGTATCCTAGATCTGAATACATCAATAGAAAGGAAACAAAAAACCTAAAACAATATAGTTGGTCGCATCGATATCTAGTCATAATTATGTATTAGACACGTGTAATAGTCATACACTAGTGTTGATAGTAGTGGCTAGATTTGATGGTAGTGTTTATAGCTACAGAAGTATGATTTCCAGAATTTGATTATTGATATAGAATAATAATCATGCATGCTTTCCACCTATTTCTAGTATATATTTATTTGCATAGAGTAAAACCAACTAAGTATCATTTATCTTTAGTATTACAATAAATTAAACATCCTTTAAATTTGATACTTTCTATATTTATCATATCTCAATATTATAATTTATAATTTTTATTTATCTGAGTTTGAAATTAATTGGCTTGTTATAGATTAGTTTATCACCCTTGTGCTTTAACTATTTTTATTTCTTAACCCTATCTGACCATATCAAAAAAATAGGATTAAACACTTTAATCCATCTATGTTTATATTTGCTTCATAAATTTACTCAAATTTTAAATGTTCTACTTCAATAAAGATGCATTAAAATTTTACCTCCATTATAAACCCAACATCTTATTTAAAACTAAGTAGCTTACATTATGAAAAAATCCTACTAGATAAATCACCATTTCATTGAGAATATATATATATATATATATATATATATATATATATATATATATATATATATATATATATATAAACTCTCATTCCTAAAAGGGACCTAGTTCTTCTATATATATATATATATATACATATATATATATATATATATATATACATATATATATATATATATATATACATATATATACATATATATATATATATATATATATATATATATATATATATATAGGACACACCTATATATATGAACATGTATCCACACCCCTTGTGTAGGCACATTGCCTACATACCAATACTCTAAAGAAGGATCAAGCCATATGTAGTTTTCCCACTTGATGTGCTTTGTGTAATAGTTTTATGCAGATGCAAAAATGCTAAACTAGGTATGCTTGAGGTGGTTAGGGATAGGTGTAAGGATTTGGATATGCTTGTATTTGTATTAAATGATTATATGTAAATAATAAGAAATTTCACTCAATGGTATTGCTTGTATTCTTGCTTGCTTTTGTAATATTTACCAACCCCTTCTAAATGAGCTTTGAATGAGCTTTTATAGAGATCTATTAGTCATGGTTTGAATGTACTCATGCTAGGCTGACACAATGAAAGATAAGAGCCAAAAATAAATAACCATTGGAGATTAAAATGAAATTGGATAGGAGCACCAAAATAGGACACCTTAGGGTCTGATGCTATAGTCTAAGTTGGGCACTCCTATCCTAAAGGTGTGAGACCTAGGGGGATGGAATTAACATGGTAAATGTATCCTGGCTGAGCTAGAATTAGGTTTTAGAAGTTTACAGATGAATGGAAATAATAAAAAATGTGTCTAGAAGGGTCATGAGAGCATGCAAGAGGGACCTATGGGTTGGTTATCACAAGCCACACTCAAGATACCAATTTTGATATTTTATATGACTATATTTTCCCTCCCTTTATTTTAGTGATGCAGCAAAGTAAAATACTAGGATAAAAGAAAAATAGAAAGCATACATGAACTTATCTACAAGGGTAAATCTCATGAAGTGTGATGTTGGGTGTGCATAGAGAGAGCACATTGTGAAGTGTAAATATGCTAGATAAAATAAAGAGTAGATCAGTTCTTACTAGATACACTATATCTCAAATAAGAACCTCTAAAGTTGGGTAAGAGAGAGAGGAAGAGAAAGGAATGAATACACCTCATTGAGTATGTGAACCAATAAAAAACCTATTATGATGTTGAGTGATGTTGAGTGATGTTGGGTATGTGTTGAATGATGTTGTACCAAAAGTAATATCATGAACAAAGTTGAGTGCTTAATTCCCTGAGAGTGGATCAAGAATGCAAAGGTTGGCCCTTTGGCTCCATCATCACCCACTAAGTGAATCTATGTGATTATGTGTGTGTTAATCTATGTTTGGATTATGTGTCCAATCCTTTTGAGTAGGTGGATCAATAATACAAAATTTGACTAGTCTTTTGGCTCCATCATTACCTTATGAAATAAAGATATGAACTAATACTGGTATGAATTTGTGGTGTATGAGATGGATCCTAGATCCTGTGAATGTTTTGTAATCTGATAATGTGGTGTGGATAGTTAAATATGTGCTAGAAACTAGGACAATCTTGGCCACTTGAAAAAGGTAGAGATTAGGCTTGTATTAAATACACTCCAAAATTTGGCAATAGGCTTATGTGGAAGCCACTTTAAAATGATGCCAATCATCTATAGATGGAATAAGGCACACAACTATTGAGAATACCTGGTTAATGCCATAAAATATAAAGAAGAGAAAGCAAATGTGTCATGCACTTTGCCCCCAATCACTAGTGTCTATAATATAGATTCTAATTTGGAAGTTATACCAACTGCCTAATCTAAAATTGGAAGTGAGAGCCATCATGTCACACATGATGCCTCCTTATCTATATTTTCTAAGAAAAACTATACTGGAACTATTGATTCTAAACTAAACTGTTGCTGACAAAATTGTAATTGGTCTTACCTTTATATCTATTTCTAAAAAAAATGGTGTTTTTGTTGTTTGGATAAAAGTGCCAAAATAGGACACCCTTCTATCTGGTGATGTAGTCCAAACTTAGTGCTCTTATCTTATGTTGATTCTGATGACTATTCTATAATTATAACTATCTATCTGGTATGTTCTTGCTGGTTTGAAGTCTGAATACTATTTTGGGTGTATTGAAAGCTAATTTTTTGACTGATAGGAGCTTTGATCTCTATGAAAAAACCCCTATTTTTTGCCCCCTCTTCTGAGGGTAATAATGAAGACCTTGCAATGACTATCTTCTGAAGAAAGAGACTTGCAAGTGTGTTATGCTTTGAAAATTTATGATATAGCAATGATAATTGACAAGATATCTCATGATTTGGCATGGTTGTATGAGATATTTTTAGATCAACAAGGGTATGCCTAGATAGATATAATAATGTAATAGCATGTGAAATATAGTGAAATAAAACTAAAAGTCTAGTTAGTTTTTAGTTTTTAGTTGTCAAGGAGGGATAGAGCATGATGTCCATCATGGTATCTAAGAAATCAATAAAATACATGATTTGGATCATGGCATTGTAAATAATTTGATAAGAAATGAAGCAACAAGCACACACGGCAAGAATCAAGAATCATACAATAGTGGCCAAGGGGCCAAGCAAACAAGAGACATGGGCACATGTCACTTAAACTGGAAAGCAAGCATACAAGACATGTTTAAATGTTACATTCACATATAAATGAAACAAGCAAGTTTGGTATGAGGGTCATAATCATATAGAAGAGTACAACTAAATTACATTGGAAAATATCCTAAGGCACACATAAGACATAGAATAGGAATTGGGAAATGCAATCACATATAGCTACACAAAACAAGAAAAAAAAAGCATATAAATATTGGAAATACAATCACATCTAATTAATCAAAGCAAGAAGTGAAAGTATGCAAGACATGTAGTATAAGACTAGGTATATGGTAAGAAATACACTAGTTCTATATAGTAGTGAGTGTTGATAAAGTAACTTGTGTAAGCTAGTAAGTAATGTACATCATCATGATGACTAGAATGTGTGGTGTAGGAATGACATAAACTAGATGGTGTAGTCATGTAGAAGATGCCCCCAATGGGTAGATATATCGATATGTGTCTTTAATTTATGAAGTAGGATGCCCCCTCAATTGGTAGAGTGAAGCAATCAAGGGTATGGAAGTCGCTTCACACAATCAAAGAAGATCAAGTGAAGCATGGTAATGTAGATAAATTAACAAACAATAGCATAGAACAAAAAAATGTAAGTCTAGCATGGGAGTAGAAATGTAAAGCATGAATTATGCATATAATTGAAATGTTTTTGAATTTTTGAATATTTTAATGTTTTTGGATTTTGACATCTTTTAATGTTTTTGATATTTTGTATTATTTTTGGTATTTTGGGAATACGCTATATACAATAAATCATAAGGAGAATATGTAAAAGTAATTGAGTAGAAGCTATATACAAGTAAATATTGAGAAGATATGATATTAACTGATGAGCCTCATGGGAGACTCCTTATCATGGTGTCCTTTATTAAGGAGAGAGATCGTACGTGATCGTGAAGATGATAGAGAGGCTAAGAGTGTAACTCTAAAAGTTGTGTATGTTATAAATGCTCTAAAATCTCTAAAGTAGAAACCAATTATGGGGTCCCCCTGTAACTATGAGAAGGGGATGTAATGATGGGGTTCTTAGGGACCCATCTGGTGATAGGATAAGCTTTATGAATATGTACTCTATGTGTAGAGGTATGAGACCTCAATGATACTACCTTGGGTGTGAACACTGTAACTGGAAGCTATCTAGAATTCTAAAAATATGGTTTCTCTAAAAGAGGATACTATGAAATTGTATGAATTCTCTGTGCTGATGATGGAGGCCTCAACTATGTTTGAATCTAAATAAGAGGAAGAACTAAAATCGATGGAGAAATTGAAACTGGTGGAAAAATTGAAAGTGGTGACTGAAAAATAGTATATGGCTCTGAAGTGGGGAGTGGTAACTCATATGGAACTCCACTACCTGTAACAACTTGATTAGTGTGAATTAATTTTCTACATCTATAAACTGTAGAAGGTACTACTCAAATTTTATAAATCTATGGTTGACCAAGTAATATATCAAAAACTCTTGTATTGGGAACAATAGTAAATGGTGTGGCTAGATAAGTTGGCCCAATCTATAGAGGAAGTACAATCTCACCCAATGAACTCTATATGTGTCCATGAATCTATTGATAATTATGTTTGTCAGGGTAATATTTTGCTCTGAATATCTTAAATGCTGCAATAATGTCTTATTGCACATGTTCACGTTGGATCCATTGTCTATGAGAACACTATAAATGGGATGATTATGAATGTAAGATATGATAAAGAGTGCATGATAATCTAAATCATCCTCAACTATCTCCTACTCTAAGAAGGAGATCAAAGGTCTAGTTGGAACTCTAGAATTATACACGCCAATCATGTTATTTAAAGGATGTGACTCAACTGAAGGTTCCCTATGTGTAACTATTAGTGGATGTGCATGATATTCATGGTGAATCCCTGATGTGTCTTTTGTTTCCTATTTAGAATACTATGGGAAAGTGTCTGAGAATTTTTTTTAAAGCCTTTTCTTGTGTTTGTTTTGCCTATGGAGGCTCATCTAAAGTGTTAAGATGAATAAGATTTCCATTTATCAAGTCTTGTATCTTGTGTTTCAGACTAATGCATCTATTTTTTGTGTGGCCTAATGCCCTGTGAAAGTCAAAAAATACATTTTGATCATATCCCCATGGAAGAAGCTTTGTTGGAACAACTTCATGGATATGAGGGAGAGATATGATATTACATTCCAAAAGCTATTGTAAAACTTTGGTTGGATAAACTAGTATATTGGTAAAGGTTCATCAAGGAGGTGATGATAAAATCACTCATTGAGGGGGCTCTGAAGCCACATTAACTTTAGGTTGATTTTAACTTTTGTTATCATTGACCTTGACTTTGTATGGGACTTTATTATTACTCTTTTTTGTTGTTTCTTATATACTTGTGTACCTGGGTTTGCCCATTGAAATTAATTTGAATTCCCTTTACTTAAGTGTATGACATAACTCAGCGAATGAAGAGAACCTTTTGAACATTATTGATTCATTCAAAGATGGTAGAAGACTCTGTTTGAAGAGATCTTGTAACTCTTGATTAGTCATGGGGCTAGTCATCTTAGCCAAGATAGTCTTATATCGAAAAACATAATCTATGAGATGCTCATTTGACCTTTGTTTCTATTGTGTAACTTGGGCATAGGAGACCTTATCACCAATGTTAATGTTGAAATGAGCTAGGAACATGTTGGCTAAAGGATTGAATGCATTGACTAGTTGATTCAGTAGACTATAGAGTCATTATAAATCATAATCCTTTAGACACTATGGAAATAGCTTAGTTAGTAACTAGTCATTTGGCACATAATCCAAGCATGCTATGTGAAGATCTCTCAAGTGTGTCTCTCGATCACCCTTACCATCATATAGAGTGAGCTTGGATTGAACAAAACCTAGTGGTAAGGGTGTAAAACCAATATGATGTGCTAATGCTATATGTAATAGAGAAAAAGAATCCAAGGCCTGTGTTGGTCTAGAAGTACCTTGCTCAAGGTGTAGCACCTTGGATTGAAGAGATTTTATCTCTTGTATAAGGGTTGCCAAATCGGGAGATAAAGATGTACTAGTCGTAACTAGTGGTGCCTCATAGGAAGGTTGGGCTGTTATAGGGGGTTTTTGAGACATAGTTATCCCTATAATGTCATTTTAAACTAGTTTCTTTGAAGGAATGAAAGACTCAACTTGATTAGCCTTTTTAATTTCCATGATAGATTGTAATATAAGAGTATGATCTCAGAGTTGTTCTCTGAGTCTTTCTTTAAAACTTTGTAGAATCAAGTCTTTGTTGAGAACAACATCATTATCAACAATAAGTGAAAGTGGATTACGAACCTAATGTTGTGGATCATGAACATTAGTGTTTGTATCATCATTTTTATTCTCATACTACTCATTATTGAAATTATCCTCATGAAAATTGGTGTAATCTAGATGTGTAGGATCTATAGCAGGAAGTTGAGTTGGTTGTTTATCCATGATATATGGTCAGATTGAAGGAATTTGGTTGAATTCAAGAGGGTTACCATTAAGTCTTGAAATTCATCTCAAAGGAAGATATGCAAGGATCTTAGATGGAATAATGAAAACAACTTGAAAAATGAAAGAGCAGATTAAATAAATATAATCTAAATAGGGAACTAGAATATGCATAAAAAAGGATACGAAGCTCACAATTATGTAAGGTGATACCTCAAAAGTAATGGGACCTAGTATATGCAACTACAGTTTGGAGAAAATGATTTTTTTAAATACTAAGGAATTTTCAAAATTAATGTAAATTTTCTATTTAAATATGCAGGTAAAAAACTAGAAAAATATTGAAAAAAATTTGATTTAAAGGGACCTAGTATATGAAACTAGGGTTTGGAAGAAAATGATTTTTTAAAATTACTAAGGAATTTTAAAAATTAATGCGAATTTCTTATTTAAATATGTAGGAAAAAAATCAAAAAAATATTAGAAAAAATCTTATTTAAATGGACCTAGTAAATTCAACTTAGGTTTGGAATAAAATATATTTTTTAGATTACTATGAAATTTTAAAAATTAATGTGAATTTTTTATTTAAATATGTAGGTAAAAAATAAAAAAAATATTGGAAAAATAAGAAAATAATTTACCCTAGGGTTCCTAGGTTTTTATGCGCAAATGAAGTAAGTCAGGTTCATCAAATGATTTAACAGCTTTTGAAATATTGGAGTTTTATTCTTAATTTAATTAAAGGTCTAAGTTAACTAAATCAGTAAATAATATTAAAATAATTTAAATATTGATTTGTATAATTTATTTGTTTTTTAAACCTTTCTATAAATAGCAATAAATATGGAGAAAATAAGACTTAACTGAAAATAGGATGAAACAACTGAGACAGGGTCTGGAATTTGTTGTGCAAGATTGCGATAGTGTCACAAATCAGGATCTAGATTTTGTTTCATGAAAGGATAGGAGTGTTAAAATAGGACACCCTAGGGTCTAGTGCTATAATCCTTTTCTACCGTTATTATCCAAACTACTCATAAGGACTTGAGTTTTTTGGGTTTTATTTGTTGTCCCTATGTGAGCCTGCCTATGCAATCTTGATTGTTAAAGGTCTATGGAACTCCTTGTAGAGATGATTTAGTCTTAAAACCTTATAATTCATTGTTATTTGATCAATATTGAGAAATAAGGGGGGGTTATCATGTGTAAGATGCAATAAACATGTATCCACACCCCCTGTGGGGCATGTTGCTTGCATACCAATACTTCGAAGAGGGATCAAGCCATATGTAGTTTTCCCACTTGATGTGCTTTGTGTAATGGTGTTGTGAAAATTCAAAAATGATAAATTGGGTGTGATTGAATTGGATAGGGATTGATGTGAGAATTTGGATATGTTTGTAGCTATATTAGATGGCTATATGTAGAGAATACAGAAATTTGCCTCAATGGTATTTCTTGTATTCTTTCTTGCTTTTGTAATATTTTCCAACCCCTTCTAAATGAACTTTGAATGGGTTTTTATAGAGATATATTGGTCATGGGTTTAATGTATTCATGCTAGGAAAAAACTATGAAGGATAAGAACCAGAAATAAATAATCGTTGGAGCTTAAAATCTAATTAGATAGGAGCACCAAAATTGGACACCCTAGGGTCCAACACTATAGTCCAAGTTGGGTGCTCTTGTCCTATAGGTGTAGGGCCTAGGGGATGGAATTATCATGGGAAATTCAACTTTCCTAAGTTGAAATTAGGTTTTATAAGTCTATAGATGATTGGGAATGAGAAAAAAGGTGTTTAGAAGGGTCATGAGAGCATTCAAGAGGGACCTATGGGTTGGGTGTCACAAGCCACACTCAAGCTACCAATTTTGACATTTTATATGACTACATCTTATTTTTTATCTAATATTCACCCTTATGACCTATCATTTATATATTTTTAACCATATCTACCGAAGAGGATCCACATCAAAATTAGGGTTAAATATCTCCCTGTATTAGTTATTTCACAATTATAGTTTATTTTATAAAAAACTATCTCATCTATTTATTTGGTACTTCCATAGTCTTGTAATGGAAAAATGCTATATTCATGGACTTGATAGAGGAGTGAGAATAGGGAGATTATATTTGCAGTTTTGAATAAATAATCAAAATTTTCCTTTTGTGCATTTTACATTACTAAATTATATTTTATGTGTTACAAGAACCATGTGTTTTGCTTTTATTTTCTAGATTGATCCTGAGGATCACTTGTGCCTCTTCACAACATCGATACTTGTTTTTCAAGGTGCATGTTTCTATATCCTAAGAGACAAAATAATGGATGTCATTTTTAGGATCTTCATTGTCCTCTTTGATGTAAATCATATGATCACTCTCTCGTATCGAATTTAGTGCATATTTAATCCTATATTGACTTCAAGAACTCTTATAGGGTTTATGTAACCAAGGCATATCTCTGAACCATATGGGTAAGTTCATTGTTTCTTTTACTTTGATACACGCACACATGCACATACACACATCAAAATGGGGCATTATGTAGACACATAATGTTTTTCTATGGGTGATTATTAGTTGTATAGTTACATTGTTTTAAGGTATTTATGTTTTTGTCTATTATTGGTTCATATTAGGCTCTTATTTTTTCATTTTATCTATGTTTTTATTATTTCATATCTTTTCCCCATGTTTTGCTTTGTCTCTCCTCCTTGTCATGTTTTTTTGTTATGGGGCACCATGACAGTATTGTTTATGATTATGGCATGGGCCATTTTGATCCTTTTTTTAGGTATCTTGTGTCTTTTGTTCCCTTTTTGGACCTTTCCCTCCCAATGTGTATGGATCACGAGCCAAATTGTGTGTTAATTTGAATTTGAGAATCCTATAAATACATAAATGTTTTAGTGCATATAGGATATAAAATGATAAGGAATGGTTGAGTAAGGCATAAATTATATGTTTTAGATATATATTATGAAATTTAAGAACAAAATTAAATAATATAAAATAAAATTAATCAATATTTGAATAATTTGTTTCTTTTGTCACATATCCATTCTAACACAAAAAATCATATATGACTAGGTCCTAAATTCATTCATAGATTGCTTGTTGAATTGCATTAAAAGAAAATTTTCAATAAATTTCTAAGATATGGTGTTAGTAATATTGGAGGGATAATACATGATCCCAAATAAATTCCTCATTTTTTTATTTGTTTATGATGATTTATAAGTGTTTTTGAGATGATGATTAATTTTGCAGAGGTCTGCATAGAATTTAGGAAAAGTGAGCAAGGTTTTGGAGCCCTAGAGAAGATGAACATGTCATGAAGTAAAATTTCAGATATTATAACTTGGACACAAATATTTTTAAATTCCAATAATATTTATAAGAGTGCATTTTAGAAATTTGGCTTTATTTGTCTTGATTTTTCTAAGTTTTGTTTGCCTTAATTTCTAGACCTGATTTTCACTAACTATTTCTGATGATTGTTCTCAAATTCACAACAAATTAGATATTCTTATTAAACCCTATTTTTTATTTATTTTTTATCATATAATATTCATTATTAAATATTATATCTAATTTACTATTTTATTTTATTATGCATGTATTGCATTTTGATTTGAAACTAGTTTCCCATACTATACTCATAAGAAAATAAGAAAACTCTTTTTATGTATTATTCATGTTCATATAATACCATTTAAATATGATAAAAACTAATTAAATATTTAAAGTGACATTTTTCAACTTTTTTTTAACCTATAATATGTTTTCATAATACATATTGCTTGTTGATTTACATTAAGTGTCATTTTTTAACTTTTTTCTAACCTATGAGCTTAGTAATAATGGATTGATAACACAAGACCCCCAATAAATCCCTCATATTTTTTATTTGTCACTATGATTATTTTAAAGGGTTTTAGAGAAAGAGATTAATTTTACAAAGATATGCACAAAATTCAAGAAAAGTGAATGAGGTTTTTGGAGCCCTAGAGTAGATGAACAAGATTAAAAAATCAATTTCTATATATTTTAACTTGGACACAAATAATTTGAAATTCCAAAAATTTTATTCAATCTATTAGAATGATTCATTCTAGAAAATTAACTTTGTTTATCTCAATTTTTCTAGGTTTTGTTTGCTTCACTTTCTAGGCTTGTTTTTCACTATCTATTTCTAATGATTGTCCCCAAATTCTTAGCAAATAAAATATTCTTCTTAAGCCTCTTTTTTCATTTATTTTTTATTTAAAAATATTATTTATTGAAAACTATATCTAATGTATGATTTTATTTGATTAAATATTATTATATTTAACCTTTTTTAGGTTTAGGGTTAGGTGGAATAGCTTTATCAATTATGGAGTAATTTATTCTAAAGTAAGCTAATTAAATAATTTAGAATTACAATACTATAATAAATATATGGAATTTTAGAATATGATAAATATATAAAAGTAAATGTTAAGTAATATTTTAGAAGTTATAATATAAAGGAGAAAAAATACTTAGCTTATTCAATGATGTAAAAACATATCTGACAGCTACAGGTGAAGAATAAGGCAAACTGATATTTCACTTTGATTTGTCATGTTATGGAATTTTTGTCTTCATTGCTCTAAACACTACCATTGAGATCTAGACACTATTGTCAATGCTTATATCTAGCTCAAGATACAAACTCTTTTTTAGAATAACCACATGTGCCTATTAAGATTCATTATCACCTTATAGATTGTCAATTTAGATCATGCACACAGGTTCCTAGAATCAATATTGTGCTTAAAACCCTAGGTTATTTTATTAGGTTATCACCTTACAAATCAATATTTTGTGGCCTCAAGTAAATTTGAGCTAACCTCAAATAACCCTTTGTCAATGAGTGCTACCTACATAGTCTTATACTTTGAAGAGGGCTTTAAATTGATGTAGTTATCCACTTTGTGAGCTTGTGTGTGAACAATTATGTAATAATCTATATGTGATTGTATGTAGTGATCTAAATTATAACTTAAAAAATAATACTCATGGAATACTCTTTGAATTCTATGGACCTATAAGAATATTTTTCTTTTGACTAATTTAGAAATATAGAAGAATAAGATAGTATAACCCAGTTGTGCAGATTATTTTCAATAGTGTAGTGTGAGTTTGAGAGGTTATTTCTAGATATTTCTAAGTATATAATTAATGACCATTGATTTGAATTTATACCACACCTTTTGAAAATAATATCAAGAGAAGGTTAAATAAGACAAATATGTTAACCTGTATTATTAGGGGATTTAAAACTTGATTGTTCAAAAGATAGGGACAATAACATCCATATTAGGGACACTAGAATCTCACAAGAGGGTTAAATAAGAAAAATAAGTTGACCCATACATACTGATAGATTTATAATTTTATCATTTAGGAAGCAGGGACACTAGCATCAATGCTAATGTCTTCATCTAGACACTAGTGTCTTGTAAGGTAAAATGTTGTTGAGGATATGTAACTATTTATGCAAGATATAAATCATATTTTATGAAATCTATAGGCTACAAGTATTTTTTGTCATCATAATGTTATGTTTGGATTATAGGATAAATAATTATAAATAATGAGATGGTGAATGTGAGTCATTCAGCAATAGAAATGTCATAAATTGAATGGTTGTCTAGACACCTAAATTCCACCAATTTAGTGTCATGATTTAATTTGTTTAAAATAGACACACTAACTCATCCACTATATCAAAATTTAATTCCAACATAATTTCCCTTCCTTTTTAAAATTATTTATTAATATAAATTTTTTAATTGATCATGCAAACATAATTATTTTAAACTAATTAGAATTTAAAATTTACTCCTCATTCATAAATCTTCCATACTTCTCTCAACTAAGTTTTGAGTCATCCAACCACCTCCTTAACATTTGAAATCAATTTTTAAGTCATCATTGAATATTTCAACTAATATGGTGAGTCACTTAACTACTTTGACCCATTCATGATGAGTCATTCAATTACCAACTAACTCTTCCCTCTCTCAAACACATAGGAATTAGTCATCATTCATTTAGATGAGGACACATATCCAATGGTTGATAATTATCATTATAAAATAAATCTAGATTCTTCTCAACCATTCATATTCTCACTTGATAACCTATAAATGGAAGTGCCATCCTCCATTTTCAACATCCACCTTCAAGTTATGGAATTGCAAATAATTTTCATCCTACACATGCATTGAAAAATAAAGATTATGCACCCATATGCTACCTAATTTACTTTTATTTAGAGAATGGATTGAGAACCCACATTTCAAGAAGTAAGATCAAATCAAAAGTCACAATGGAAAAGGTGATGATGTATTTTGCATGGTTTTGTAAGTAAATATTATATGTTTATATTTATTTTGTTATATTAGCTATATCAAATGTTTAATTTAGATTTAGAATAATATTTGTATGCATGTCATTTTTCTAGTTTTATTAGATTCTGAATTTGAGCTATCATAGGTTAAGCCATGGTTGGTATTTGTCAATTGTACAAGACTAGTATGTATAAAAGATATTCCCCCTCCCATCCTATGGCTCCTCCCCCACCAGTTAATCAATTAATTCATAGTTATTAAATTACTAGGTTAAAGGAAAGAAATGTGTACCTTAGTGTGTAAAAAAAACTTGCTTTTGTCTAAGCCCCATTTAAATTTATTTTTTATGTATTTATAGTAACCAAGAGAATGTTATAGTGTAATTAGTGCATATACTATAAAAATGAATAATTGAAATTATTAAAAATAAATAGAGTAAGGAAGGAATACACATGTGTGTTGATGCAACAATGTTACCCTTTGGGATATTGCTTACATGATGTTGCTTCCTAGGTGAAGCATTGGAAAGAGAAGTTCATAAGTGAACCTTTGAGATGTTAAGATAAGAGTTTAAAGGTTTTATCCCAATAATAATCATTAATGACATAACATGAAAGTGTGAGAAAAATAATAATTCATAATACTAAGTTACCTCTAATTCGGGCAACAATTCAGGTGACAATTCAGGTGACGGGTCCACCCCAATTGATGATGAAACTTCTAGGAGCCATAAATTTTGCACCGTAGCTCCAATTGACTCATCGTTTAAACTGTTGGAAAGATAAGAATGAGGAGAAAACTATGAGATGACATGGAGATATTATTGATGAAGTTTGACTTTTTAAAACCCAATAAAAGTTCCCCAAATTTCAATTTTAGTAGTGCAGTCTAAAAATAGTAAGTTTCCAAAAATAGTAATTTCTCGAATTTTATATTGTTGTAAATCATGAAAGATGAACCACTTAATCTTCCTTGAGATTGGTGACCTTCCACATCCTTCCACCACATTAAAACATTTATAAATTAAGATGTAACCTGAAATGGAAAGTAGACATCTCTTCTTAGAGATAGGCATATGTTTGGGTCTGCAAATTTGATCAATAAAACATCTCTTCTCAGAGATATCATTATTTGAATTGTGTTGTTATTATTTCTTGAATTATCTTTCAACCAAAGATTTCAAGTTTTGGATTAACCTCTAAAGTGATAACTATATATGAGACAAGAGTTTTAAAGTGAGAAACTGAACGTATCATAGAAAAACCCACATGATTTTATTAGAATACTTAAAACCAAAATATCCACAAGTACAAGATTGAATCAAGATCACAAGAAAAGAATAGAGAGAGATATGAGATTCTTAGCGAGGAAAAGATGAAAGGTAGGGTTATTTTATAGAGATAGAGGAGGAAAATGGGAGTTACATAGAATCTCATTATGACCTTATAAGCCTCCTAAGTGTATGCCACTTGTGACCTAGTCCCTTACAAAGAGAAGGGAGGTGTGTTCTATGTGGGGGAAATATTTACTCATGAAATTACCTCTCAAATCTTAAAGGTGCACAAATATCTGAGTGACACTTCATAGAATCTATATTTATATGAATTTATAATTTACATAAATATAAATTCCTTACACATGAAAAAGAAACTTAGGATAAAATAAATTATCCTAAATAAAGGGTAATTATAACACTCCCCCTTAAACTTTATTTAGGGGTTTATAAACAAACAAGAAGGGAGGAAACATTACGAACTCTCCCCCTTGATGAGAACTTCTTTCAATCCTAACTTGTTACAAAAGAATACAAACTTGTCTTTACATAGAGGCTTAGTGAAGATATCAATCATTTGTTCTTTAGGAGGACAAAAAGAGAGAAGAAATTGATTTTATTCAATAATTTCACACTAAAAGTGATGTTAAATCTCAATGTGCTTAGACCTTGCATGGAAAACCAAATTTTTTTCTAAGATAATGACACTTTAATTATCACAAAAAATCAAAGTAGCTAAATATTGTGGGTGGCTCAAATTTGTAAGAAGTCTTCAAATTCAAATTGATTCCTTTGCAACATGATTAAAATCTTTATAACCATCTTCTATGGAAGATAAAGATATAGTAGTTTTTTTTTTTTTACTATTCCATGAAACAATACTGGAACCCAAAGAGAATCAATAACCACTTGTGGATATATGATCACTAGGATCACCATCCCAATCAAAATCTAAATAACCTACCAACTAAAATTTTCTATTTGAGTTATACTCAATACCAAAATTTAGAGTACCTTTAATATAACGAAGAATTCTTTTAGCAAATTTAAAATGAGTAGCTTGAGGTTTAGATATAAAGCAAGAAACTAATCCAATAGAAAAGGAAATATCAGGATGATTATGAGTAAGATAATTCAAAATACTAATTAATTATCTATATAGAGTTGGATTAATAGTTTTTATTTCCATGTCATTAATTAATTGCTAACTATTAGACTTGCATCCTTGTGAAATTAGTTTTAAGGCTTCACAGTTTGAAGTAACATGGAGATAATCTTAGGCTATGGGTGTCCTAATAAATGGATTGAATATATAGATTTTAAGGTCTAGATCCCCTTGATGTACTAGTTAGGATCTCTACTCTACACTATTAGCTTGTAAGGGAAAAGAGAAGATTGTAAAATGAAAGGAAAACCTATCTAACTGAGTTAATACACCAAAATATGTCCTCTACTTATGTAATATATACTAAAAAGGATAAATAAGAACATGGAAATTATTGCACTTATAAAAATATAGGTATCCATACATCAATGTTCCACATAGAGGTTTGGCTTGATGCATGATCTAAGGCAACTAATCAATCAGTCCCTCAAAGACACTAGGGAAAGATTACACTTGCCATACATAAAAGATTATTTAAGCATATTATGAAGCCCATAAAGATGAGATAACACCTGAAAATAGGTTAAAATGAAAGGAAAAATTGAGATGAAGTATTTAATATCATTTTCATTCATCAATTAACCATTAACATACACTAAACACAAGCTTTGAGGAGGAATGAATTCAGTCTTATTCATTCAAAATAGGCAAGTGCAAGTGTTTTTCAGAGCATGGCCTTGACACAACTTACATTAAGTATTGATTAAAATGACAAACATAGGTTCACATATAAAGAATTGATAAGGAGGAGAAATAAGGACAAAGCAAAGATTTAAAACTAGGAGATGAAACCTTCACTAGGTCCTTTTCAAATTCCAATGTAGCACTTCCTTATTTTTCTCTTTTCTTCCTTATCTAAAAGTGGTGTAAGGGTTAATTTTTTATTTTATTATAATAATTAATAATTCTTGAATATGTCATCAGCCTTGATTGGTGGAGTTTGACCAATAATGGTGCGAAAATCCTTACCAAGGAACCCTATATTCTAGCTCTTTGTGTCTTTATTGAAGAATTATTCCTCCTTGAAAATAGGAATTTAAGTATTCATTAATTTTTTATTAAAATTTATTAAAATGCATTCATGAGGTCTCTCCACATGGTTGAGTTTGTTTAGGAGATCTTTAGTGCTTGTTTGACTCCAACAAGCTAAGCATTAGAAGGAAAGAAGGCTTCATTAGGAGTCTTAAGACCTTTTCAAAATTTTAAAAATCCTTCCATATGATACTTGACTTATTATTATCTTCCATGTGGTGTATATAATATGTATTTTTCTTGACAAAGCTTATTATAAGCCTTATGCAATGATGTAGTGTTTTGACCCCTTGGAAAGATCATTCTTCAACATGGTGTAGAAGGAAAAAGTTGAGTTTGTCTTTAATAATTCAATTTTACTCTATGGATGGCCTCTTAAAATCATAATATACATATAAAAAGACATTTTTAACCTTAAAGTATCCCAAAAATTTTAATTTTGCTCATATAGCATGCTTTAGCACCCAGTCCTTATAGCCCTAAAACCCTATAAATATCCTTGTAAAAAGTATCGTACATATCAAATTGGAAACCTATGCACATTTTTTATTACCCATTAATCTTGTACATATCCACACAAAATTTTATGACCATATTTTAAATGTCTATTCCAACTCATTCTCTCTCTCAAATTAGGCCTAATTAGCCCTCCTATGCCTAAACAGTAGAAATATTGCTCTAGAGAGATCCAACACATGTGAAATCACCCAAAATATTATGATTAAATTTTATTTTTATATCAAAAACCTTTGTGTCAATTTTGGGGTCTTGAGACCCTATGGAAGTATGCAAACCAAGAAATCACCTTATCACCTAGTCTTAATTTGAGCCTATTTAGGATTGCCTTGGAAAATGATCTTTATTTTACCATTTATATAGTATAATATATAATTTTTATTTATTTAATAGTTATTAAGCATCCCAAAATACATAATCCAATTATTGGGAAGTTCTCCCCTTCTCATAACACTTGTAAAGCACCAAAAACATGCAAAAAAGATTATTTATGACAGTCTGTATAGGTGATATTAGCATCATATTACATTATTATAACCTCCTTGGAGTTTTAAAAAATATAACAGAGTTTTTAGGATCAATTTTTTTAATTATATGTGCATTTGAGGTCTATTTCCCTTGACTGGTCACAATTAGGGTTTTAGAAGGGTTTAAGACCTATTTGGGGTCTTAACAATTGTTAATAAAGAATAGACTTCCAACTAAAATAATTTCACTTGTAAAACATTATTTACTAACCTAATAAACTATCCCAAATTTCTCACATTCTCATGCAAATTTTGAGAGGTGGTGTGGGTATTTTAAGTTGTTCCTCGGGTGGCATGCTTAACTCTCTTTAAACTTGAGAGAGGTCAAATTTGCGTTTTGGACCTCAAAAATCATTTTCACTACTTTTATAGGTTCATAAAACTCCAAAAATATCCTATACATTATTACACATTATTTTTTTAGTATCATTACCCATTTATATGCATTTGGTATAATGGTCAAGGGTTTTGGGGTTTAGGCATGTCTCCTTCTTCCTAGCCCTCAAGGGCATTTGAGTTGAAAACTAAGATTTGGTTCCTTATGAAAATGTATGGAGAAATTTTATATGGATTTTTAATTTCTAAATTACCATTAATGTGGTATGGCCTACTTTTTGTGCTTTGAGTTCAAATAGACCCCTTGATCTCAAGACTGACCCTTGCTAATGGAGTGGGCAAGGTCTACGACAAAATAGTGACTATGTTCACTGTTAGTATGGAATTAAAGTGACCATGGGAATATTTTTATACTCATATAAATATCCTACACAAAATAAAAAAATGTTATTATGCCTATGAGGCCCTCAAAACTTCAAATTCTCTCATAACTAGTTGGGTTTGCCTGTGTGTGTTAAGGTGAGAAAGGTTATCATGGGTTTAAGACCTTAAAACTCAATTTATCATCACAAATATATCTAAAACATGTCTTAAATTATATATTAAATTCATCCATGATGGTTCTCTATAGTCATTTGCCTCTCAAATAGGTCCAAAACATTGAGTTTCAACACTAAGGGTTTGTATACAAACAAGCATTGTTAACCCTAGAGGTCAATTATGAGTGTTTCTCTCATTATCTCAATGTATAAAAATTTATGTACACCTTCATATACTTTATCTACATTCTCTCATATTTTAATTCATTAAATTATTGGTGAATAACAAATTTTGTCCCCTTTCTTAAGTGGAACCTTCAAGTCACTAGTTGATTGTGTTAGTAAATTGTGTCTATTGATAGTGTTCTACCCTCAAGATATTCAGATGGAAATGGATTCCATGTATTTAACCTCTCTAATATATCTTATATCTTACTTTATAACACACATTTCCCTTGACTCATAACCCCTATCCATATCTCCACTCTTCCCTTTGACTGACTATAGGTCATTAGATGACTGTAGGTGGAGATTTGATGTGTTTACATATTATGAGTAGTAGATATTTCCCAAGTCTCTTACCCTTATTTTTAAAATTAATACTACCATATTAGACCATTTTTATACCCCTATTGTCTTGAGAGATCCACTTGACCTCATAGTCTACATTTCATAGTCAAAAGAAAAGTATAACCTAGCTATAAGTGTTCTTCCCTTGTCATCTAGACCTTAAATGGAAAAAGAATGAGTGAAATTAGAGGAAGGGTGGGGAATTTTAGGATGTCTTTAAAATTCTTACATTTTATTCCATGATGCCTCTATCCCTTACTCATTCTCATTTTCCTCCCATTGTTAACTCATATCAAACCAAGTCCATCCCATGCTCTGTTAGGTTTGTCTATAGGTGACGTTGGGACTAAATTTTCCACTTTGGATAGAGAATAATAGAATGATAAAAAAACTTTAATAGGTCCACACATACCCTCTTCATCACCTATCACCTCTAACATTTCCTCCATACCTTCTATGCCTACCTGGATCATGCATAATGTATCTAATTCTCAATCTAATACATAGGACTATGTTTTATCTTCACTTGATTGTAAGTGTACTAATCTGATTATAGCTATTTTGAGAGGTTTTTTAACTTAAAAGGTTATTTATGACCCAATATTAAACTCTACAATTTTATAAACATGTTTTGTTTATTCAAATTTCCATTAGAAGTTTAAAATCTTACTGAACTCTTCACTCCAATGTGTTTATAACTCAATTAGGTACAAGTTGGTTATAGGTGACTACAAGTGCACAATTAAGATTGAGGGAGATTAACATTAGGATATTTAATATGAGTATAAAATCCTTGTTATCTCATGACCTTTATTAAGTGTGACACTTCATATTTATTCTTGTTTTTGTCTCTTCACTTAACTTCGAGTGATCACACACAAGCCATCTACCTGACTGTAGGAACATGGCTGTAGGTGCTCTTTTATCAAAGTTTTAATTGTTAACCTCATTTTTATCTTCAATAGAGGAAATTATAAAATATTTTACACTCTACTCAATCATCATATCCATTTCATGAAACCCTTTTGTTGTTCTTTGAGATAACTTCACTTTAAATAGCAAACTTGACTATACTTTCACCTATATGGTTGTAGATTAGATTTGTCTTTTCTACGGACTATAGGTTCACTAAACCATTCCACCTACCTCTATGATCTATAGATGCTATAATATTCATTTCTCACTGATATCATTTGATTTATTAAACTTTAAACCGACCTACCTTCATGTTTCAATAGGATGACTCTTGGAGATACAACTTGAGATAGATAACTATTGTAGGTGGTGATTTCTCACTTTACTCAATCATCATATCCATTTCATGCAACCCTTTTGTTTTTCTTTGAGACAATTTCACTTTAAATATCAAACTTGACTATACTTTCACCTATATGGATGTAGATTAGATTTGTCTTTTATACGGACTATAGGTTCACTAAACCATTCCACCTACCTCCATGATCTATAGATGTTATAATGTTCATTGCTAACTGATATCACTTTATTTGTTAAACTTTAAACCCACCTACATTCATGTTTCAACAAGATGACTCTTGAAGATACAACTTGAGATAGATAACTATTGTAGGTGGTGATTTTTCCCTATGTATGGACTAAAGAGACATGGGAATTTGGTTCCAAGAGACAAAAGTGATTTAAAGACCTCTTATTGACCTTCCATTATCCACACTTAACTTGAAGGAGCATCAAATTTTTCATAATGAGGTTTGAATAACATGGAAATAAAAAATAACATATTACCTTAAACAATGTTAACGTACCTTAAACTCTGTTAAACTAAGTTCTAAGGAGGTTTTCTTCATGGTTTTGCTATACCTTGGAGCTCAACTAAGCACTCTCATCTTATTCAACTATATTATACCACTTTAAATTTTCATAAAACACCTCATAAACATATTATGAAGACACTAAGTCCCTTAAAGGTCTCTCAAATTAGTAACATGATCATACATAGTCCTTACTATGTTATTTAGGTGTTTGAGGCTTCCAAGAGGTCATTTTTTCTCATAGTGCCATTATTTATCTTGAAGACTACTATGAACATTCTCAAACAATCTCATGCTTTGGAAACAAACATCTATTACTTGTAATATCTAAGAAAGGTCCTATAATTTTCCATAATATGCTTCTCACTTGCTGCTAAGAATGCTTACAAGAGAGACTTTGAATTTTTACGACATTAATCTTAAAACCATCCATATAATGTACTTAAAATATTAATCAATACATTATCAACTTTTATAATCACTTCAATATCATGATAAACTCATTAACATGATTTCATACATTGAGAATCTCATTAGACCTGCTATTGTACCTTATGAAAGGGCCAAATGACCAACTAGACTATCTCAAGAAAGACCTTTTTCAAGATGAATATACCTTATAAATTTTATTATATGAAATATATTTAATATACCTGAAACATTATCTCAAAAAATCTTGAAAATGAATAAATTCAACTGATATATCAAACATGCTTGAAAATTATCAAATCTAAAGTCACGACAGGCAACCAATTTCCTATCAAAAAGTCCCTTATCAAGGCAAATTATCTGATGATTCAAACATAAAAAATATCATCTTTAACCCTAAAATAATTACCTTGAGACTTTTTATCCATCCATCTCTTAAGTGAATAAATAGAGACAAATCTGGACCCTATCTAGATAACTAGGTCATAGTGACCCCTTTACACTCTTAGTGATTGTTCATAAATATAGGGTAATGAATATAATAATAAATGTCATTAAATTTAATATCATTAATTTCCTTATCATTTACTAATATATTTGTATCTAAATCTCTCTCTTCTATCTGTACTAAGTGAAAATTGATGACCCTTCTAGAGCTGCCAATGAGGTCGATATGAGAGATAAATTATTTTTCTTCAGTTTAAGACCTAAAACCTATTTAAAATAATTTTTTTAACCTTTTCATGGATAAATAATGTCTTTAATATGATTAAAACTCAATTTCACCTTTAATATCTATATGAATAGCCTCAAAATAGGCTTTTTGGCATTAAAACTGCCAAAATCACTTGAAAATCTTGATGAAACTATTAAAAAACATATCCATTATATGACACGTACTTATTGTAATATCATACTACTAATCATATGAAAAAACTACTCAAGAAGCCATAAAATGACCCAAAATACAGTAAATTGGCTCATGAAGTTAATCAAACATGTCACCAACTAGTTTGATTAATTATATAGCATGATATGAATCTAAAACAAGAAATAAGACCTCTTATCATCTATTTAAACAACCTAAATTTTTTCAAAAGGTGGTTATACAAGCAAATGACCACGATGATCAAATCCTTAATTTCATCAAATCTACATTTAACTCTGTTAAATAGGGTTTTGGATGATCATTGTAGAGACATAACAAGACCAACATACCAATTAACAGGTCAAACAACATGACAAGCAAAGTTTGAAGTGGTAGGGGTGACAACTTGACCTATGAGGTCAAACTTGTTAATAGTAATTTAACACCAAGTTCACAAGGAGTAGTAACATGTTTGCAAACTTAGATAATAAATCATATGCATATTTAGATTGATAAATAAGGATATTGTCCTTTTATTTCTAGACATGAATGCTTAAAAATTAATGTAAGAGACCCAAATAAGTAATTTCAAATGTATTATTCAAGGCATTTTTAGTGCATAAAACCATTCAACTATTACTATCAGTTATGATTAAATCATCAACATACAAAATGATGATAACTATGTTATTTAGAGTTTTTTTGACAAAAATATTAGGATCATTAGAACTATGAGTATAGCCTTGAGATATAAAAGATTGGTATATTTTAGAGTATCATTCTCGAGGATATTGTTTTAAACCATAAATAGCTTTTTCAACTTACATACAAGATGTTCATTGCCTTGCTTAATAAAATTAGGAAATTGAGACATGTAAATTTTTTCATGCAAGTCGCTATTTAATAAATCACTCTTAACATCCATTTGATAAATAGGCCAATGCATATGAACATCTAAAGTTAAAATAAATTTAATTGTGGGTATCTTAGCAACATGAGAAAAAGTTTTATTATAGTCAATTCTTTCAATTTGAAAAAAAACCTCTAACATAATTGAAAAAGTTTTATATTTTTCAGTTTGATTATCATAATTGAAATTAGTTTTAAACAATCATTTATAACTTACCAAATCATGCCCTTTAGGTGGTAAGACTAAGTCCCAAGTGTTATTAGAAATCAAAGAATTGTATTTATCATGCATTATTTTTTTCCAATGAGGGTAACCTTGAGCTTGTTTTAGAGTTTGAGGATCATTATTATGCATAAGTTTAGATATCAAAGCATAATTACAAAATTGGTACCTAGTTCTACGAGTATCATTAAGATCTACATAAATTCTATAATCTTCTATAGTAGTCTTGGACCACTTAAGCATAGCTTTAGGTGGATCAAGGCTATAAGAAGGAGAAGGAATTGAGAATCAACATCATTATGAGATACATCATCACTATTTTTTAAAGGAAATAAGTAGAAACTATATCAAGAGAATCTAAATTGGAAGCATAGTAAAGTGCACCATTTTCAACAATGTTAACATCTTTTTAATTTTTATTTTGTTAGTTTGAGTATCATACACATTTTAAGCTTTAGATGATTCATCATAGCCAATAAAGATAAAATTATTTGCTTTAGAATTTAACTTATTATATTTTTTAATTGTAATATGAACAAGTGCATCACAACCAAAAATACATAGATGCTTTAAATTAAGTATTATACCACTCCAAACTTATTCAGGTGTAATGTTAAAATAGATTTAGTATGATTCTTATCAATGAGATATATAACACACTACATGGCTTCAACCCAAAATTTATAATGCATATTTTTAACATGCAACATACACCTAGCCATTTCAGTGATACTCTTATGTTTCTGTTCAGCAACACTATTTTGCTTAGGTGTGTAGGAAACAATTTTGTATGCCTAATTCCATGTTGTTTACAATATACAAGAAAATTATTGCTAACATATTCAATATCATTATCGATTTGTAATATGTATAAAGAATAATGAGACTATTTTTCAAGAAAGGCATCAAACTCAATAAAAGTGTCTAAAACTTGATCTTTAGTTTTTTTTAAAATAAATCCAAACTCATCTAATGCAATCATGAATAAAAGTTAAATCATACTTAGCACCATTAATAAAAAGAGTTTGTATAGAGCCTAAAATATCACTATGAACTAGATGAAGCTTTTCAATAGTTCACCAAGAGTGATTTTTAGGAAAAAAATCTCTATGAATCAAGTAAATTTGAACAAATTATCATTGTATAGAAAAGCAGTAGCAACTACTTGAAAATCTTGCTTCGTAGATTTAACATAACAAATATCATTAATAAATTCTACTTTATAATCATGTTTGCATAATTGAGGTACAAAAAATAAATTTAATTTCAAATCAGGAACAAACAAGACATTATATAATTTACCATTAGGGATTATAACAATTTATATGGCTTCAACATTACAAAAAGTATGATTTACAAAACTTAAATAATTGTTAAAAATATCTGATTTTAAATAAGTAAATAACTTAACATTAAATATCATATGTTGAGTAGCACTATAATCAACAATCTATTTAATAAGAGAATCACATAAAGTACAAGTAAAAGCAACTCTAGTATTAGACTTTTATTTTGATTGAGTCTAATTATTACTAGTGCTGGTATTACCTTTGATCTTAAGCTTTCTACTTTTGATACCTTATTTCTTTTTAAATTAATGATCTTCATTATGATTGTTTTTGTCACAATAATTTCAATCTAACTTTTTCTTAGGTATAAAGTTAGATTTTTGATCTTTTTTTTCATGTGTATTATTGGACTTAACAAGTTTTTTGTCATTTTTATGTTGGTATTTAGAAACAAAAGCATGTTCATTAGTATTAAGACTACCAAATTGAATCAACTTTTATTCTTATTGACGCAACATAGTACAAAATAATTCAAACATCAATAAAAAAGATAAAGTAAGAAAAACTAGTTACGAATGAATATTAGTAATAAACTATTGAAAAAATGGGGTAAATATTTTTTCATGATAATATGAATTAAATTCAAATTTAAAAGTTTAACATCTAAATCAACTAATTGAGAATGTAAAGAATGAACTTTAATAAAAAAAAATTATCCATAGTTTTGAAGTCATTATACTTTAACTTAGATAATTGATATTGAATTTAAATTTTATGAGATTCATTCATAATATCATAAACAAATTTAAATTTGGATCTAGTAGTGGAGGCAACAGAACAACCATCAATGTGGACATGCAATTCAAGAGTCATCACCATGCCTATCAATCATAAGGCCTATTTTTTTTATTTTTCATTTCTCTTGAATTTTTGCGGAGGTAGTATTTGTATCCGATTGGGGGTCTGTGCCATCTACTATGAACACCAAATATTTTAAAGTGAAATATATTACATATACAGTTTTTATAAATGGTAATTGGTAGACGTGAGTTTAAATTCAGGTAATAATTGAGTCATTGTGCCTTGAAAGCTCACCCAATGACCAGAAAATGAATAGACAAAAAAATCACTTAGATAAAAAAAGGTGTAAAAAAGTTAAAAAACCAAAGGAATGACTTTGTTGGAATGCAAAATAAATAGATAGTAATAAATGAGAGCTAGAATAAGGATAGAGAATTGTAATAAGAAACTTGCCAAGTTAATACGGAGAAGATAATCACAACTAGAGAATGTGCTTTCAAAAAAAATTTAAAAAAGTGTCTTTGATCAAAAAATGATTAATATAATAGTTTTGATTTATAAGAATTTGTTATTTGCTTTAATATATTCTCTTAGTGTTATTTTTTATGTAAAAAAAAAATTAATTTAAATGCAAGCTCGCATGAGAATAAGAGATTGTATAAAAAAATTTAATTACATACAACAACATGAAAAAAGCTTACAAATTATATATATATATATATATATATATATATATATAATGTGTGTGTTTAAATAAACCTTGTGATTTACTTTATCATTGGAAAAGGACAGATAGATCAGTAGACCCATGCATACGAAAACACAACTAATCTTTTTTTCAAGTGTTTAAAAGAAAAAAAAAGTTAAGATAACATCTTAATTAAAGAAAAAATTAAATTGGACCAATGTATATAAAATCAAAACGTTCTTAATAAAATATAGAATAATTTATAGTGAAACATCTATGCATATTTTTAAAAAAATGGGAACATTTTAAAATTTGAGATGAGAGTTGAAAAGCCATTTAAAAAAAACACAAAAGTAATGAACAAAGTGCACCTATTAGAAGTGATGCCAAAGTGCTAAGAAAAGATACTCTAGAATAAAATAAAATTCAAATTATTTTCAGATCAAATCCTATGATGGTGGTACGACGATGCAGAAGGTAAAAACCCATGTGGAAGGGAGACAGGGGTGAGGTAGGGTCAGAAATAAAAAATGATGCGAACCAAGAGGGATGCCAAAGAGTAGAAGAAAAGATAGTGAAGTAAAAAAACTTAGTAAGGATGATAACACATAAAAGTGCCATGTAGGGTTGAAAATTTTTGAAAAAAAAAGATATCAAACTCAGACTAAGCCAAAAACTAATGAAACAAACACAAGTCAATCTGAGTTGACACAGGTATAGATGACAAGGTAGAAAGGAGGAAAGCGATGCCACACAAGAGAGAAAAAACCAAAAAACTTAAGCAAGGACAGAAAAAAATGCAACACTGGGTGCAGATTTTCAAAAAGTCAAACCAGTAAGGTGACTTGCATAAAAAAAGGATGATTTGCACTTAAATTTGTCACTGCCAAGAGGAAGATTTTGATTAAAAGGGTGTTGTGAGAAGAGTGGCGACTTGAGTGGGCTAAATTACAATTTTTCAAGCAGGGGCAGCTACCATGCCTATACAAAACTTAAAAAACCTAGGCAAGATCCTCTTAAGAAGAGATCAGTCTAAAAAAATAAGACAAGAAGAGAATAATTTAATTTGATGAACAAAAAATATAATATTCTTGTAAATAAAATAGAGATATTAAAAGATGTTAATGCTTATAAAAATGACTATCTAAATATTAGTAATGATTTACTAAAACAAATCAGAGGATTGAAAAAAATATACTTTAATGTGCTTTAAAAAACTACAAAAAGGAGTTAGAAGCCACTAAATTTAATCAAGGAGAGAGAAATGGATTTAAATAAGTAGTAAGGGTTAAAGCCCTTGTAAAAAAATCCATGAAATTTCTTTAAAAATATGTACATTTTTTTAAAAAATCAATAAGATGATCATAGCTCTAATACCATGAAGGTTTTATAATAATAATAATAATAATAATAATAATAATAATAATAATAATAATAATAATAATAATAATAATAATAATAATCAATGGCATAGCATGAAAGTGTAAGAAAAATAAAAATTCAGAAGACTAAGTTACCTCTAAAGTGCAAACTATATATGACACAAGAGGTTAAAGGTGGAAAACCGAATGTATCAGAGAAAAACTTGCATGATCTTATTAAAAGACTTGAAACCAAAATATCTACAAGTACAAGATTGAATCAAGCGCACAAAAGAAGAATAGAGAGAGCTATGAGATTTTTAGTGAGGAAAAGAGGGGAGGAAGGATTCTTATATAGAGCTAGAGGAGGAAAATGGGAGTTACATAAAATCTCATTAGGACCTTACAAGCCTCATAAGTGTATGCCACTTATGTCATAGTCTCTTACAAAGAGAAGGGATGTGTGTGCCATGTGGGGAAGGAGTTACTCATATAAGTAACTCCCAAATCTTAAAGGAGCACAAAGAGGTGAGTGACACCTCATGAAATATGGATTTATGTGAATTAATAATTTACATAAATATAAATTTCTCACAAATGAAAAAAAAAACTTAGGATAAAATAAATTATTCTAAATAAAGGGTAATATTAACAAAATTGGAGGGTGACCATGCACCCAATCTAGTGCGAGGATGAGTTATGCTAAGACCATAGAGAGCATTAAATCTCATTCACAAAACTCAAGTGTAAAAAAAAGCTAACCAATCTAAACCAAGGTGAAATGGTGTAAGCATCTCAACCTGAAAAGGGAAGTAGTCCTAAGGCCATCGAGGGCACTGAGTCTCAATTGTACTACTCAAGGAAGCCAACTACTATAGATAGATAAAGGCTTAATCGATACATCTTGGAAAAATTGGTGCATCAATGTGAGATGAAAGATGAATGAATCATGTTCATGCCCACTCATCAAATATGTTGTAAGTGATACATAATTTGAATATCTATATGTGATTTGGTGTATTTGCATGGTATATGTACTTCTAATATGTCTCAAGTTGACATATATGTCAAAATGTAACCTCTGCTCTATAAACTGTATATAATATTTATCTCAAATATGAAAAACTCACTCTTAAATCTATGAAAAATAGTGCCAAATGCATAGTATTGTGTTCCAAATATATATCTAAATCATGTAAATTATATCAAATTCTACCAACTCTGTCAATTGTGTGTGTGGACTCATGTCTCTATGACATGACCCTACTGATATATCCCCTTCAACCTTCCTCATGTCCTCCCTCCTTGAATTGAGGGGAATGCACCCTGATAGGCCCCTTATCTCAAAAAGATAAGATAACCTTATCCAAAAATGTCTTCATTCTACTAGGAAAGGTTCATTCTAAAAAATTAGCTTTCTTTGTTTCAAGTTTTCTAAGTTTTGTTCACCTCACTTTTTAACCTTGTTTAATGCTATTTATTTCTAACGATTATCTCCAAATTACAACAAATTACATATTCTTCTTAAATCTATTTTTTCACTCTAAAATATTCTTTATTAAAAATTAAATATAATATACAATTTTATTTTAATAAATATAATTATACATATGAAATGTAAAACCTATTTTCCATTCTACACTCACGAGGGGAAAAAAGAACCAAAAAAATCTCTTTATGTATTATTCATCTTTTTATAATACCCTTCAAAGACATGTAAAAAAAACTAAATAAATATACTTAATAGGAAAATCTCACATACTCGTGTCTAATTGAACTCCTTAAAATTAATAATTAAAAATCAAATAATTAAAAAATACACGAACAAACTAAAATAGTTCATAACCTTGGCCAAATCAATGGGACTTTCATACTTGTTTTCTATTTAGATTCTCTAAGGTGTTTGTTTGATCAGGGAGCAGGGAGCAGCGACCACCTCCTTCATGTGTTTTTAACATAGAAGAGTGTGCCGTGTCATAGAGGGACTGACACTTTTCCCTCTCTTCACGTCTCGTCTCCTACCATACATGCTGTGTAAGAAACATTTGAAGAATTTATCTATATATTACAATCCACAGGCTTTTGGGTTATCATTCTCAATCATTTGAAAGTTTATAAAAGAGGTGGGAGGAGGATTCTACTGCAATATATTGACCATGAATGGCCCGGCCGCTAACAACCGCTACAGTGCAGAAACCTGTAATGGCGCGAGAAGCATGATTAGCCTGTTCGAAAGCGAGGAAGAAGAATTGGCAGGACAAGCGGAGGCATGGAGGTACATTTTTGCGTTTGTCGACTCTCTGGCTGTAAAGTCCGCTGTTTTGCTGGGAATCCCCGACATCATCGCCCGCCACGGCCCCAACGCAACGCTCTCTCTCTCGCAAATCGCTGCGGAGCTTCCCAGCAAAGAGCCCGACGTCAATTGCCTTTTCAGAATTCTGCGCTTCCTCGTGGCGAAGCAGTTTTTCAGGGCCGAAATTTTGACCACCAACTGGGGCCTGGTTGAAATGAGATATGGACTAACGCCCGCTTCGAAGTGGCTGTTGAAAGACAGGATGTCCATGGCGGCCATGCTGCTGATGCAGAATGACCCCACAAGCATGGCGCCGTGGCACCATTTTAACGAGTGCGTTCTCGCAGGGGGGGTTGCCTTCGAGAAGGCCAATGGTGCTCACATTTGGGAGTACGCCTCTGCGCATCCTGAGTACAACGATCTGTTCAACGAAGCCATGGCCTGCGGCACCAACATCGTCATGAAGGCCGTCTTGTTTAAATACGAGGGTTTCCAAGGCTTGACTTCCCTGGTCGACGTCGGAGGCGGCACCGGAACGGCCGTTGCGGAGATCGTGAAGGCCTATCCTGCCATCAAAGGCTTCAACTATGATCTCCCCCATGTCGTAGCTACGTCTCCCGATCTAGCAGGTATAATAATTATAAGGCTTACCATAGTGATTTTAAAATCCTCGAGGCACTGAATTTCCTGCTATTGATTTTATTTTTATTTTTTGGTGGGAGCATGTAACACAATGAAGGGGTGGAGCATATTGGCGGAGACATGTTAGAAACCGTTCCCTCTGCAGACGCCGTATTCATGAAGGTTTTCTGATGGTTTTCTTTTCTTTTGGAAAAGTTTTGCGGGTTTTTTAAGGCGGGGGGAAATTTTATTTATGGAAATTCTGCAGTGGATAATGCATGACTGGGCGAACGAGGATTGCGTAAAAATTCTGAAGAAATGCAGAAAGGCGATTCCAGAAACGGGGATGGTGATCATAGTGGATGTGGTTTTGGACGCAGGAGAGAAGGGAGGGGCGGTGGATCCTAGTGTGGGTTTTATGTTGGATCTGGTAATGATTGCGCACACCTCTGGTGGGAAAGAGAGAACGCAGTAGGAGTGGAAGAAAGTTTTACAGGCAAGCGGATTTGCTCGTTTCAATGTTATTGCCATACCAGCATTGTCGTCTGTTATTGAAGCTTTTCCTTATTAGCTGCTTTCTAATTTGATTCACTTATTAAATAAGTGATGCAATTACAGCTTTCCAACGCCGAACACTTTTCTTCTCCGATTTCGAGAATTGGGTTTTCATCGCGGTATTGATCTTCGATATCAATCCGACAATAATCGGCTCACATTTCGGTGTTTTTCAGTTTTAGAGGCACATTATTTACTGTAGACTGTAGGGACCGGCCTCAATAGGAGAATTTATGAGATATTATTATATAATTTTTTTTTTTTTTTTTTTGGGGATAAGCACTAGGGTTTAATGGGTTCTTTGTTTTTCATTAAAAAAATAAAGTTTTATAAAATTATCAAAAACACAGCCAAGCGAAAACATTATGATTCAAGTAAATCAATTATATAAAAAGATTGATTACCAATAGCTGCAATAGAGGCTTTAATAAGTGGGAAAATATGTAACTAATGTAATTACATAGTGATTTATTTTTTTTATTAATACTAATGTAATCCAAAAAAATCCAAAGTAACCACTATCCATATCTTACTAATCATGCATAGTGGTTTATTTATTTCTTTATCAATAATGTAATCATAAATAGTGGTTTAATTTTTATTAATATTAATGTAATTTAAAGTAACTATTATATATATAAATAATGGTTTAATTTTTGTCGATTTTTTTAATTATTGGTAAATATTTTAGAGTTTGAGCTATGAATCGAATAAAGAAGAATTTTTTGAAAGGGATTCTATTTTTTTACATTTCATATCCTAAAAATAAAAGATACATAAAAGAGTTAAAACCTATATAGTAGGAATTTTCAAAAAGGTCAAATTAGAAAAACTACAATGAACTCAAAATAAATTGATAGCAAAGAAACACATAAAGAATAAACACATAACATGACTACAAGCACCTATACAACAATAAAATAAAATAATACAATATCAAGCTTTTCAAAGATCAAAAGATCCCAATAAGCCATGAAGACTTAAACCACAAACAACAACTAATCTCCTTCTTCATCGAGAAAGAAGATCCTCCATAGTCCATTGAACACCATATTTCATTATAGTCTCTCTTTTTGTTCTCAGAAATTTAGCCTCCTATCTACGACCCTTTTTTAGAAGAAGCTCTCATATCAGTGACTCGGTTCAAAGAAGGGGTGGGAGCATCCACAACTGGCTAAGAGGGTTTGGAAGCAAAACCAACTCTGGATCAATTTGTGATAACTCCTCCAAATAAGAAGGAACCCCATGAGCTAGTGAAATAATAAAGGAGGAAGATGACATAACTTGTCATGATTGCACCAAGGGAAATCCTGGTAATTAAGAACCCCATCTTTTTTCTTCCAAACTAACTCAGAAATAGATGAATATAACCCTTGAGACTTATAAGGGCATCCAACAACTCAACCAAAGAGGTTACAATTGAAATAACAAAAAGGAAAACCTTCGAAGTTAAGGAATTGAGTCCATAAAGCACATGCCAAGCAACCTCAATCGAATGAAGGAGAGGGTTGGAGAGATCAAAAATCACATAAGATCTCATGAACCTTCTACTCGTGGAGCTTTCATCCAACTTCACAAAAGGACCCCACATGGTTGATCACCAACTTGATGTACTCTTCCTTTTGTAATGGGAGGGGAGGGCAGGGAGGAGATTATAGACCCTGATCTAAATGGTATCTACCATAATCTCAATTTTGGATGGGTCAAAGAAAGGAGACCATGGGCAAAAAAATCTCATGATTTTCAAAAAATTGGTGGCCCAAAGACCAAACCATACCTGATCGGAGGTAACATAAAAATAAATCTAATCAATATTAATGTAATCTAAAGTAACTATACATATTTTATATAATTAATGGTTTATTTTTTGTCAATATTAATGTAATATAAAATAAATAATACCAATGTAATCATATAGTGGTTTTATTTTTATCAATACTAAAGTAATCACTATACATATTCTATATAAACAATGATTTAATTTTTAACAATATTAATATAGTCTAAAGTAACTAATACAAATGTAATCATACCTGCTAATGGGTCAGTAGTAAGTTCAGGTATAAAAGTAAGAAAGGATAAGAGTTCATGGATTTCTTGACCACTAGGGTAGTTTAAATTAAATTTTGATGGTGCTTCTAGGGGAAATTCAAGTGTTTTTGAGGCTGGTTGTATTCTTCGAGACTGTAGTGGATCCTTGATCAGAATAATTTCTAGAAATTTTTCAAATGGTACAAACAATGAAGCTGAAGACCAAGCATTGTTCACTGGGATTAACCTTGCTATTTACTGCAATATTGACAAGCTCATTATTGAAGGTGATTCCTAGATTATAATTTCTTCTATAAAGAAAAAATTAGCCACCTTTGGGAAATTAGAAAATATTATGTCCAGTATTTAGGATAAATTGAATATTTTTTTATTTTTAGAGTGCAAGCACTATTTTTGAGAGGCTAATTCTATTGTAGATTTCCTTGTTAATTGTGGAATTGATCAATTTGAAGAACTCAAAATGGATAACCTTCGAGAGACTTGGGGAGATTTTCCCAATTTAACTTCTATTAGTATGGGTTTTTAATTAATTTTTCTTTTTTCCAAAAAGAAAAAATATTTTAAAACTGAATTGAAAAAAGGAATTGAAATTGAAGTTAAACTAATTGCAAAATCTATTTCAAAATATTGCATAATAATCAAATTAATTGATTATTATTTATGGAGCTACATTTTCATCATGACAACCTGCACAACCTCATTGGACCTTTTGACAACACTTAAGCGGCATGCATGTTTCCTGTGTGATCAAGTGTGGTGTTCGATGGCATTGATGGCAAGGATTTCAAATGATTTATTTTCATTGAGTGTCTGATATGCATTATATGCTCTCTCTCCCTAAGGCTGTGGTTGGAACATCTAGAGAACTAGTGCTTAACATGGAGTGAGGGGTTGAATTGGCATTGACAACTTTAGCAGTGTATGGTAGTAGTTCAGTCCGATAAATGGTGTTTGAAGGGGGCATATCAGGGCAATGTTTAATAACATTTTCTATGTTCCCTCCAAAGAAATCTTTCAGGGAATTTTGACTATCCTAGGTGCGAACTACTTGGATCATGGCATGCATAGTAGGGTCAATTATATAATTGTGGTAATGTTTGATAAAAACATCATGGCTCTTTTGGTAGATGCAGAGGTGGTGTCTAATGTGGTTGCATTTTTTGTTAAACCAAAATATCAACTTGGTCTTATGGAGGTGATTATAAATTCTAAGCTAGGTCCTTTATGCAAACTCCCCTTCTTTGGTTTTGATGGGGTTCGGTTGATTCATGTTTTTGCATTCAGGGCACTTGAGATGGAATTCATGGTCTTGGTAGGCTTTGTGGAGGAGATTCAACGAAAATTTTATGACAATGATTTAGTTGAAGATCAATTTTTGACTATGCCTCCTTTAAAACAACTTAAAAGTCTAATTTTGGAAATTGCCTATTGGAAGGAGGCTCGACACATTAAAGATCAATGACTACAGTAAATTTTTTGGCTAAACTGGTGGCATGGGATGGGGGGTTGCATCTCCCTCTTGGCTAATAAAAACACCCCATCGGGTTTCCATGATGGCAGTGCAAGGTCATTTAAGCTAGCAATAGATTGACTTTGTCATTGGACAACATCAAAGTCAAACACAGGGGTTCCAAGTTGAAAGTGGTAGGTGATTATTCTTTTGTGGCTATTTATGGTAAGGAAATCATCATTCTGGATGATTTTGAGGACAAGGATTTTTCTAACTGAACATAGTGAAACTACAATTTTTGAGTAAACGTCATCTATTTTAGTTTTTGTGTCTTGCTATGTGGTCTTATGACCCTTCTTGAGTTACATATTTTCTGGTCATTGATTGTAGACTTTATTTTTATATTTGATACCCCAGTTTGTATGAACTTACCCTGATAAATTATTTACAAATAAGTTTTATCATACTTTGTTGGTTTTGTGATACCTTTTTAAGGTAGAAGACCTATATAAACTTTAGTAAAAATCTAAAAATGTAATCATAATAGTGGTTTAATTTTTATTGATACATATATATAATAAATTAATACTGATATAATCATGAATATTGATATAATTTATATCAATAATATAATTATAAATAGTGGTTTTTTAATCAATAATAATGTAATTTAAAATAACCACTATACATATTTTATATAAATAATGATTTAATTTTTATTAATATAAATATAATATTTTATATATATATATATATATATATAAATATATATAAAAGTAACTAGTATATATATTTTACATAAAAATATAATTTAAAATAATTATTATTCATATTTATATAATCTAAATTAACTAATATATATTTATATAATCTAAAATAATCAATATACATATCTTACATAAAATAGTGGTGTAATTTTAAATAACTAATATACATATGTATGTAATATAATGAAACTAATATATATATATATCTTGCATGAATAGTGGTTTAACTTTTATCAATATTAATATAATCTAAAGTAATTAATTTTTATTATTTTAATATAATTTAAAGTAATTAAAATATATATCTTACATAAATATTAGTTTAATTTTTATCAATATTAATATAATATAAAGTAACTAATTTTTATCAATATTAATGCAATCTTAAGTAATTAGTATACATAATTTACATGAATAGTTGTTTAATTTTTGTCAGATTTTCATTGTGAAAGTTTGTCCATAGTTTACTGGATTGCTATATTCGACAAGTTGAACATGTATCCTTCTTTGAATTCGATCAAAATTGTGGCTAAAGTTTTATTAATATTAATATAATCTAAAGGAACTAATATACATATCTTACATGAATAATGATTTAATTTTTATTAAAACTAATGTAATATAAAGTAATTAATATACTCTTACATAAATAATGGTTTAAATTTTATTAATATTAATGTAATCCAAAGTGATTAGCATATATATTTTACATGAATAAAGGTTTAAATTTTATTAATATTAATATAATTTAAAATAATTAATGAATAGTAATTTAATTTTTATTAATATTATTATAATCTAAATTAATTAGTATATATATTTTATATAAATAGTGATTTATTTATTTTTACCAATATTATTGTAATCTAAAAGAATTTGTATATATATCTTACATGAATAGTGGTTTAATTTTTTTTTATCAATATTAATGTAATTTATAGTAACTATATAGATATCTTATATATATTTATATAAAATAAAAGATATTATAAATTATATAATGTAAAATAACTAGTATACATATGTTATAGGAATATTAGTTTAATTTTTGTTAGTATTAATGTAATCTAAAGTAATTAATATATAAATATTACATAAATTTATGTAAAATAAAAGATATCACAAATTTAATGTAATTATGAATAGTGGTTTAATGTTTAATGTTTATTTTTTATCAATGTTAATATAAATTAAAATAACTAACATATTTTACATAAAATAAAAGATATAATAAATTTAATATAATAATGAATAGTGGTTTAATTTTGATTAATACTAATGTAATTTGAAGTAATTAATTTTATATATATTTTACATAAATTTATGTAAAAGATGCTGATTCATAACATAAAGTAAGGATAATTTTGAATTTAATTAATAAATAACTATGAGTAATATGATTATACATTCTTGAAGCATCAAAATAATTTGAATTTAATAAAAAAATAAAATGAAAGCTACCAAAATGTTGATTCTTAACATTCTTGAGAAGTCAAAATGATTTTGAATATAATAAATAAATAAAATGAGCAATACAATCTTACATTTTTGAGTAGTCAAAATGTTTTGAATTTATTTAATAAATAAAATGAAAGCTATCAAAATGTTGATTCATAACATTCTTGAGGAGTCAAAATGATTTTGAATTTAATAAATAAATAACATGAGAAATATGATTTTGAATTTAATAAATAAATAGAATGAATTACCTTGATAATGATATCTCTTGGTATCTTATATCATAACATTCTCAAGGAGTCAAAATAATTTGAATTTAATAAATAAATAGAATGAATAATATGATTTTGAATTTAATAAATAAATAGAATGAAGTACCTCGAGAATGATATCTCTCAACATCTTTTACATAAACTTATTTGAGATGTTTAAAATTAGTTAAATATATTTTTTTAAATAGATGTATGCTAATTAATTATTAATATAAAATAAAAAATAATAATATTAACTTATTTAACATTTAAATATATATTTTTAGTTAGATTGTTTGTTTTGAATCATATTTTATCTATTACTCATATTTTATTTAGATCTTTATAGTTATGTGGATTGTGAGTCACTCTAGAAAGTTGTGTTCATTCTAAATTCATCCATAATAAACTTCACTCAATGAATATTTAAATCTTAAAATTTTATTATATGATACATCTAGTTCAAATGGATCTTTAATGTTTTGTTATTCAATATTTCTTATATAAATCATAATAAATATAGACACACTAAAGGAAATGTGTTTATGCTTTAACAATTTGGTCTCTTCAAAATTTCACATTTCATCTTCAAAACATTTTTATTGTAGTTCAATATAAATAATTGTATATAAATCTATGACTCATACAATGACTAGATTTAGTTTACAAACATGATCATATCTTTATTTGTATTTAAATTATAGATAATTAAATTTGTAAAAAATATTATCCTATGAGACTACTACAACGTAATCGACATATTCAAAAAATATTACTTTTTCTCTCAAACTCCAATAATATAGTTATATAAGAAACAATTAAAAACATAATTATTAATCCATCAAAACAATAGTTCTTTTAGCATAGAAATGAACTTAATTTTATAAATATCATTTAATAGATTTGGATAACCTGGGTACAATGCCACTTAAAATACACTTTGGATTCTTATATGAAAGCATAAATGATTCTTTGAAAACACATTATAATAATGAAACTTAAATAAAAATAACCAAATTTATTGCACAAACCAAAAAATGAATTGTTTGGTTGGACTTGGTGCTATATAAAACTAATAAAAATAGAATTTGGTATCATGAGTAATCATAATAATACAACCTTATAAATTTACAACCTTAACATATCAAATAAAATAAAATTAATGTGTGATGGTGGAAAGTGGATTAAAATTTAAAAATATGTGTTATAAATTCTTAACTTGTAATAATATTCGTTCATAAAATTATGTTTTTAATTAAAATCAATATAATATAATAATTTTGATTGGATTTTAACTTGTAATAATGTTTATTCATGAAATTATACTTTTAATAAATTTTCATATAATATAATAATATCAACATTTTTTAATGTAATAATTTTGTTAAATAAATGTTAATTTTAAAATTAAAATTAAAAATAAACATACTCATTACATTAAAATTAAAATTCAAAGTGAACATACTCATTATAGTATAACCCACTATCATTCTAAATATGATTATAAAACACGTTTTAATATAATTAATTACATCGTAAAATATATAATTTATAATTATTAAATATTTAATAATTGATCAATTTTTAAATATATCTTAATCTTATTATTTTAAATTAATTGAAAATGTAACTTTTTCTTTATTTAAACATATCATATAAAAATTAAAATTATTTTAAACTTTCAAATAATAGCCTCTATATTGGCACGATTTCAATTTAAGATGTAACATTACCGGTCCCTTTTCTCTTTGCATGTTTTGCTTCAATTTATCATTTTAAATTCAATGTAGACATTATGAAAAATGCGAGGCAATGAGTATTTATGGTGAAATATAGGTAAAATTCCATATTAATTGATAATTTAATTAAATTTTATCTGGACTTTAATTATTCAACATGTTTTTTTCTTTTTTGATATTAGTATATAAATATAATTATTTATTGTAAACAATTAAAATTTGTGTATAAATATTTAGTAATTTTTTATTTATATAATTTTAAAATAATTGTGATATATTTTATTAATTATTAATTTAAATTAAATGTTATTAATATATTTTTTAAGTTTTGAGTATATTTTTTTCTATCTCTCTTCCTTTTTTTCTCTCATAAATTTGAAGTTCTATATTAATCCCCTTTAAAACAAACTCAATATTATTCAAAGGTCCATAAACATAGTTAGTGCCTATTTTGGGGTTGAGTGTGACCATGGTATATTAGGGTGCATCCATATTTTGTGATATCATCTTATTCTTTTTTTCAAACATTACATGTCAATTTATGCGATAATAGAGTTTTAATTTGAATTCAAATTATTTATAAATAAATAGTCAGTGTATTAATGCATATAGAGATTAACTAGAAAAAAATATAACATTCATTACCATAAAAATCTGTTGAGCATTTACAACTGTTCTATATAAATCAAACAAGAATTTATAGAACATTCATTGTAGTACTAAATTTCATATTACCAAACACATTGTACTACATTAGTATGTCTAGGTAATGAATTAATATAATAACTATAGTGTTTTTTCAATATTATACACCATTGAGGGCCTAAAAATGTCAAGAAAGTTTAGCTATTCCCCTATGTAATGTAATCTAAAAAATACATCATTTTTGTCATTATTTGTAGGCCTATCTGACCAACTAGGGCAAACAAAAGAAGTGTAAATTCATAGTGATCAAAGAAAAATTTCAAAAAAATGAGCAAGATTTTTTAGCCGTAGATCTAATGAACATAGTTATAAAAAAATCCCTTGCATGACACTTTTCAAAATTTTACTCACTACAATTTTGGTGTTGAAAAATGAAACATGATGGTTTGGACAAGTTCCTCCATTCACCATGAGTTTTTAGGATTATCATTGTCTTGTCACAAAATAATGATTTCTATTATCAAAATTCAATGATTGTATCTAGATATAACACATGATGATACTAATTCTTCACATATCCTAAACCACATAACTTGTGCCCAAATACGTGACTTTTATTCTCTATTTCTCTAAGCATTTTATTTATATATGAGATTGAACCTTTATTTGTTGTCACTACTACATATAAATTTTAAAATCGAATGCTCAAACTACTTAATCTCACCCTTAGATGGTCTCCTGCTCAAGATAGTTGTCCCTTATCTTTCGGGACAATTCTACCCTAGAAGGATAGGAGCATCCACCTAGAATGGTCACATCCCACACCAAATAACAGTTAGTTTCCAAATTTTGAATCAATATTTTGGGTCTTTCCATATGTTTCATAAGGTCGTGTATAAAGGAAATCATCAAAATTTTAGCCTATAAAAACACATTTAAAGGCCATTCATTATCACTACTTTTATGATCATTTGGTTACTAGCTTACAATTGCACATTGAGCAAATTTACACAATTATTTATAAATTCAAGATCATTCACAAGGAGAAACATAAATTGAGTCTAAATCATTTTAAATGAAGTCAAGAGATATCATTGTCAAGTATCAAAATGATATTTCTAGCTTCATGTATATAGTTAATTAACACAATTGCATAATCACTCTAGGTGGAAGAACTACATAGGCAAAAACTAATTATCAGGAGGTGATTGAGGTCAAATAAATTGATCCAAAACTCAAAATATTTAGTTGAAAGATAATTCAATAAAAAAGAACAACATAATTGTAATAATGCTATCTCTAAGAAGAGATGTTTTATTGCTCAAAATTACATATACAACATATGCCTATCTCTGGGAAGAAATGTCTAATTTATATTTTGGGTTACATCTTCATTTATACACATTTTTAAGGTAGGAGGAGGATGTGGAAGGTCACCAATCTTGAGGAAGATTAATTGGTTCAACTTCCACGATTTACAATAATACATAATTCGAGGAATTACTATTTTTAAAAACTTATTATTTTTAGACTGCACTACTAAAATTAAAATTTGGGACACATCCATTTGGTTTTTTAAGGTCAAAAACTTACCGAGTAGATCTCATTCCATCTCATGATGTTCCCCTTATTCTTAGCTTTCTAACGGTTCAAATGGGGAGTCAAATGGAGCTATGGTGCAAAAGTTATGGCTCCCAAAAGTTCTACCACCAATTGAGGTAGAACTGTTACCTAAATTGTCACCTAAAATATTGCTTAGATCAAAAAGCCATTACATTCCCCCTTTTTTAGGATCTCAAGATTTCAAAGTGCACTTAGGTTTCTAAATACAAAATTAGGAAAATAGTGTTCTACGTGACACAATACAAATCAAAATATCTTAACCCAATCAAAAGACACAAGAGAAGGTGTATAAATAATAATTTTATCATAGTCAATTGGGACATGTCCACAATCAATGAAATTAAGTGGTCCACACTCTTTTCTACCTACAATGGTCATGTCTAGAACTACTCTTCGATCCTAATTCTAATATGTCATCATCATGATTCTATTTATTTATGTATTTTCATGTCAATCATTAATTATAGATAACTGGGACAAGTCCATGGTCAACAAAATGAACACATTGCACTCATGTCCACCTACAATAATCTTGTCTAGAATCAGTTTTCTATTATTTTTATTATCCTAAGCATACACAATCACCTCTTTTATTTGTTTACACTTTTAGATATCCGTAATAGTCAATAAATATATATATTTAATCTAAGTATATTTATTCTTAGTGTTTTCCTAAAAATATATTTTTCCTTATTTATCAATTATCAAAATCAAAATTGTTGATTATATACATCTTTAACAATCTAATATCTATCTTTTTGAATCCCCATCAAATTAAGCTTAACCTACCAAGGTGAAGGAACCAACCCTATAAATTTTTTCCTAAGAATTGATCTAGGATTCACAAAATATTTATTATCTAGAATAAGTTGCCAATTCTTAGCAATAATTTCATCTTGAGGTGAAAAAAATTGCTTCTTACTCCATTTGATATTTTGCATATTTTCTATTAGAAATATCATTATCTTACTGGCAATTCTTTAACTAGAATTATTATTTTCCCTTAAAATCATGTTGTTTTGCTCTTTCCACATCCCCCAAAGAAGATGAGAAAAGACTAAAACCCAATTTTTTTGAGCTCCTGATTAGAGAAGGGAGTTGTCTACATAAGCCATGAATCCAACAAAGAGAAGAGATGAAACCAAAAAGTTTGAAACTTTTCAATAATAATCCCCCACACCTTAAAAACAAAGGGATAATATCTCAAGAGGTGACAGACATATTCTTAATCCACTTCATGTAGGACACATCTATTCACTAGAACCAAACCTCTCTTGCATAAATTGTCCATAGTTAGGATCTTATTTTGAAGACAAAACCATAAAAACATTAATTTTAGGAATGATATCCTTATCCCAAATTATAGACTAAGGTATTTCCTCATCAGCATGCAAAATTAATTGTTTGTAACCTGATATAACAATATACTAAGCATTGAATGAAATAGTCCAAACCAATTCATCTTCCCTCAACAAGTTGGTATTATGAATACTTATAGAAGAATATTTGAATCTGAAATAATACTTATCACTTCATTACCCACATTTTCAATTTGTATATGTTTCCATCATTTTTTGCCATTACGAACTTGAATCTAGTTAACAACCATAGTCCCATAATTGAATTAAATTTGACCACCAAATTGATGATATGGTTCAAGTTCATTCAAAGAGTGATCAACGATCCAAGAATCCGCCATAAATCTAACATTGATTCCATTTCCAAGTTTCCATTTATAATCTTTAAGAATAATATCCTTGTTTTTAACAAAAAATTCCAAATAATAAATCCTCTAACAAAAAATTCTTTAATAAGGAAAAAAGTAGGCATTCTATTCTCCAAATAATTTACCTAAAAAATGCTTACCCATTGATTAGATTCCTTAATAAATCTCTGTTGATGTATATCTGTGTCAAGGATACAATGCAAACAAAAAGAAATTATTTCTTAGTTTATAGTATAGGTCTTGAAAGAGCTTGGGGCTTAATTCAGTTTTGCTGAAATGATTATGTGGCCACTACATTTAGTCTACAAGCATACCCTATTGTAGGGACCATAGGAATTTAGTAGTGATAGAATCTATCTATTTTTTTTTTAATGATATAAATTGATTTGTATGTTGTCAATTTATGCCCAAACTCTAAACAAATAGGAGAGTATTTATAGTTAGCATTAGTCTAAGGTGATCCATGTTAAAAAAGGTTAAAAAAGGAAGTAGGGTAGAGCAGAAAATAAGGTTTGCCTTGTAACAACAAAGACACACATATTTCCTTTAGTTCTTTTTAATAACAATGCAAATAAAACTTACATTCATGAGATTCTAGTGCTGAACTTAAATAACCATAAACACAGTGGGGATTTTAGGGTAAACATAATGCATATATCTGAAAAGTATGTTTTAAAGTAGCTACTACAACAAATTGCTTTCATCACATTCATTTACAGAATAGAAGGAAAACATAGCATACATAACAAATTATGTTAGCATAGGAAAAAAAAACTAACAAGATGCATTTGAAACACTACTATCAGACTTAACCATTAGAAAAATGAAATTATTTTTTATTAGTAAAGCTTGAGAAATAAGAAAATAATGAAATAGTGAACAAATTGTAAGAATTCTTCTCTCTATTTGTATTAGTTTCAACAAAAATGTTTTGAAGTACAATTGAGGGGGAGGACCCCTATATATAGGCCTTTTTCATGCCTAATATGGTTACATTGGTTGCAAGAGAAATAAATACATGACATTTGTTAGTGGACAAAGTCCCTCATGTCCTAAAAAATAAATAATATTCCCTATTCAAATAGGTGAATATTTTACAATATATTGAGGGAAAATAAAACATGACATTCATCAAAGGAAATCTTGACAAGTGGATATCTCACTCTTGAGGTTCCAAGCTAAGATCCTACTAATGTAGATGATGATGAAGCCCCTATTGTAGAATAAGATGAAATTGAACCCATAGCAGCTAAAAAAGGAGTGCTTCCTAGTGTGGTTGAAGAAGAAGATATTCCAAGAGGGATCGAGGAGGAAGAAGATCTTTTGGTGACCATCTATGGCCCACTACTTGCCTGATTAACTTCTATATGTCCCCTCTATGCCTCAAAGTATCTCTTGTAATCATTGTCTATCAACTTTAGATCCATAATAGGTTATTTAAATAATTTAAGGGTAAGACCTGACATTTCATTATGTCTGGATAAGAGGGGGCTCATGACCTCATTGATTTCCACTACCCTTTCTATTCTTTTATTGGTAGATGTAGCCAAGTCTACCATCTCCTTCCCAAAAGTCACTCCCTAAACTAGAGCTTGATTTATGAAATTTATAATGAAATTTTGTAGCTGGGATTTGAAGGCATATTTGTTGATAATGGAACCATCCTTGTTAGAAAGGTGTGTGATCTTAACCTTTGTAAGTAGAGTTATTACTTTGTCACCCAGCTTAGTGAGAGACTGGCCCATGTATCTCATTTCATTAATCAACTAGTTCAAATATTTCCTTCTTTTGATTATATAGGATTGATCAATGATTAAATCCTCCAAGGGGATCAAGTTCAGGTTTTAAATTTGTTTCATTCTAATCAACTTGACCAAGTTGATTACCTTGCTATCATACATCCCATATGCACCTTCTACATTGAGAATCCTATTGTAGACCTCATCTCCTTTTATTTTGTACTACACCAAAGTATTTAGTGTATCAAACATTACCTCTATAGCCCATTCCACCTTGGTTATGGTCTCCACTAGTAATATGGTTTTGTGTTATTGTTCTAAATTATTTGCTCACTAGTGCAATATTTTTACTAATTTTGTAGCTACATCACCATCTACCATTAGAGTTGAGAGGGGGTCCTCTTCATACTATTGCTATTGGCTAGGTCTAGCTCTTTTCTTTTTGGTCAAATCAAAAAGGGTTTCTTAAGACTCATATATAATTGTCTGATCTAGGTGAGTGACTTCCTCTTGGTTAGCCTCTTCATTTCCCTATACTTATTATCAAATTATAGTGATACATGTGGAGGGTCCACTATAACCAAATCCTGGTTCTCTATGTATCCAATTGCATTTATTTTATCCAAAATTTGTCTTAAATGTCCCCTTAAGGCTGGGTAGATGGAGGCAATTGTTGAGGTGGTGTTAATTCCTAGAAGGTAGATGTCTGGGAAGTAACTATGGAGGCAATTAGGACAAATGTAGAACTAGGGGATGAAGTGAGAAGTGTCATCAATGAAGATGAAGAAGAACTACTCCTGGCTAAATCACTAGTTAGGAATAAAGGAATTTAGGGAATGAAAATAGTAGGCCTTTTCTTTGGATATTAGGGACTTAGCCTAAGCATAGGCCCAAGAAGAATTGGAGGTAGTTTGGCCATCAAAAAAACTTTTGAGGTGGATGTCACCATAAAAATATTTACAATGGGCAAGGGCACAATAAAGGGCCTAATTATAGGTCTAGTGAGGGGCCTATAGGGTAAGAGGTTCATATGATTTGGTGTTTGGGGATCATAGAATATACCTAAAGGATGGTTATATGAAAATGATGGAGGAAAATAAACACACTCCTAGTTATATTTTCCTGGTTCCTCCTTGATAGGAAGGAAGGGAGGTAATCCTGATGTAGAAACGGTTGGTGTTGTAGTAGGTGGTGCTACTACCTCCACTGAAGATGAATGGGGTGCCACCAAAGGTCTTGCTTGTACTGAGATAAAATTTTGTTCTTGGGATCGATAGATAGATGTTGCTCCTAAATTATAAGCCCACTTATTATGCTTTTTAGTCTCATCTCCTCACTTATCCAAATTAGGAGACAATGTTTATAATATCCTTTAACTAATCTAAGGATTAGTTAGCCTTTCTTCCTCATTAGTAGTAGCATGGATTGTAGATGGAGATGCTTCTACTTGAGCATCTTCAGGCTCAAATACTTCATAAAGACCTACATCTTTTAAACTACCCTTAACATATGGGATATTGGAAGCCTTAAATATTTGCTTCACCTTTGTTTCATTGGTTACATTGATGTAGAACCTATCTTCATCTTCAGGTTCATAATGGTAGGTGATGCTTAGGGCTACCCTATGATTGATGCAATATTTGAATATTATATGTTTTGGGCCCCACTTCCTATTGACATCACTTTCCAAATTAAAAGTGGGCCTTTTATTTATCGCAATAATAATAGAGTTTCAATTTTCAATCCTAAACTAGCCAATGCTAGATAGTTAAGGATGGACCAATCCCCTCCTTTTATTATTGCATAGTCCATCCACCCCTATGAGGAATATGAAGGAAATCTCAAGTTCAACCAACTTGTCTGGAACTTTGGTGGGTAACTTGAGGGGGGCTATCTTAATTCTAACTACCCTTATCACTATGTAGTTTGGGTAATATCAGTAGGCTTCTAGGGTGCTAAGTATTCCTCTAATGTCCTCTAATAATTTGGGTATGGGCCTCTCATGGATTTCCCTGTACACTATAGGATATAAGTGATCGATAATTTCCCTCGTCTCTTACTTATATTTATACACTCTTACCTTTGAGAAGGATTTTAGTTTGGGGTCCCAATTGGTGAATTGGGGGAACTTCTGGGTAGTGCAGATGGCATAACCAGGTAGGACATCATGTAGAAATGGTCCCCCTAGTTGGCCATGACCCTTATGAACTGACATGCCAAATTATAGGATATAATCTCTCCTAAAGGGGGAGTCTTTGTATCATATACTATCATAGATAGCAGTAGAACCCACTTCTCAACTGCATGGCCTATGTCTTCCAACCCATGTAACCAATTCATCATAGCCATTCCCATTCTTACCCCTTTCCTAAATTGGGTAATGAAAATCAGATTGATTTTGGTTTTTCATACAAATTTTCCCTTGCTTTTAGTCTAATCTCTCAAAACTTCCTTGATGTCATGAGTTCAAAGCCATTGGGTCACTATTTCCTGATATAATATCTAGTTTGGGTAAGTCATAATAAGCCTAGAAGGATAACTCGGCTATGAAAACAATGTCTTGACCTAAATTGAAGAATTTAATAATATTTTTGACACACCTATATTGAATAAACATTTGGTAGACTAATCCTCCATAGGGGAGTACTTATGGTCTAGATGCAACCTTGTGTAACCCTACAAAATTGAGTGCTAGAATGTCCAACTTGTATTCTACATCATTGGAGCCTTCTTCATCATCACTATCTCTATCCATAGTCTTTTATACATGGTAGAACAAGTTGTTATAATGTTTTTCTTTGGTGGCCAATGTAACAGAGTTGAAATTAGTATCCCAAAAGATGATGTTCATTCCATAAGAGTAGAGGAATGGTACTTGTTCTTGCTTTCTAGCTCTAGATGTTCTAGCTTCAACCATAGTTTCAGTTTTGTGATTTTACAAGCTTGTGTATTAATTTAATGGTAAATTAATGCATAAAAGTCCTTAGCAACAATCATAGAATAGTTTAGAGTTCTTAGTAGATAACAATTAAATGAACTTATTACTTTGATGGTGAAGGAATGCATAGATGGTAAGATTTAAACCTCAAATTTAGAATTTGAACTAAAAGATATGAGTCATAAATGGAAAGTATCTTTAAATCAATTTCACTTAAAGACCAAGTGGCTCTTCAATTTTACTCTAATGGATTTAAAAATTAACTTTGAGGAACTAGACAATCACTACCTTCATTTTATCTATGTGGATTATTATCACAAGCTTGAATTTTTTAGTGAAGTGACCTGGCTTTATAACCACCAAAATAATCCCCATCAACATTCAATTTGTACCTACAATCGACACTCTGTGGATAGTTATATGCCACCTAGGTACCATAATTGACACGTGCTCAACATTTGGTACCTTTTCATGCACTTCAATATTCTATTTCAAATATTGGCTATCTAGATGAATTGCATAATATTATGCCAAGTGTCATATTTTGATTGGATTGCTCTTCTCTAACTATTACATGGATTGACCCCTTTCATATTTTGTGGCCTTGGGACCTCTACTAGTTTGAAGTTTACTAAGTGGAAAGCTCTCATTGAATCATACTGTCATGTGGATTTGTTATATGAAACTTTAATTGGACCTAATCACCATGACACTTTGCCATGTATCATATTTTGATTGGATCACTCTTCATTGGGTCTCATAGATTATTTTGATCACATTATTACCATGAGACAAGGGGTCCATGTGTATTCAAACCATTGGTTCTAATTATCAAGTGGATTTTACATCGTATCTTATTACTTAATATTAAACATTTAAATGCCAAGTATCATCCAATCATGCAATCATAGCATGGTTAAAATTGAACTTTACACCTTAACCATGGGGGATGTGAAGGGAATGACTGAGTGACAAGTGACATGATACAATTGGATCGCTCTATTTTGGGAATTTAGAAAGTAATTGAGGTCTTGAAAGTCCATGATTGAGTGCCATATGTCATGCTCTGATTGAGTTATGACTCATTTCTAAGCTGAAACGTAATGTTTGAATGAAAAATGGCACATTTCCATGGGGTCATGAACCTTATAAATCCTCCTTGAACTTGAAACACCATGACTAAGTGCCAAGTGGCACATTATGATAGGGTCATGGGGTCACAAGACATTTTAGAAAATAATAAGATCCTTAAAGGGACATGACTAAGTGCCACGTGGCATGTTCCAATTGAGTTATAACTTCTTTGTAAGCTAAAATGGTGTCACTGAATGACAAGTGGAAGACTCCCATTAGATCGTGGGGTCATGATATTTTTCAAAGGCTAAAGACATGTGACAAAGCTCAAAAATTTACATGGTTGAGTGACTAGTGTGTGTGACACTACCACATGTCAATTGAGGTTGACTTGGTATTCGGTTCCTTCGAAATTGAAAGGTTCAAAAGTTAGCCAATTACATGATAAAAGAAAAGGGACAAGTCTAAATTCATAAACCTTGAGTATGAAATATGACTTGGACACTAATCTAAAACTTAAAATCAAGGTATGTCATAGTATTGACTATGAATTTTGACATAGCTAAAGTATTACCATGATTTGGAAAGCTTAATTAAGTAATCTTGATTGAATCTTAGGGATCATACCTTGGATCTTCAAATTGTAACCCCTTATAATAAAACTTTAAAAAAAAATAGATCATTAGAAAACTGAATGACCTAGACATTAATGAGACATTTTAAAAGGCACTCACTAACATTTGTCATGGACTAACATGACTTTTAAATCTCTTAAGTCATACAAAGGATTCTAGTCAAGTGATATTAAAGGTAAGGTATATCCTAGGGTGAATGACCCAAAATTTTCATAGGGTCCCCATTTTAGGGAAATAGGGTGTATTAATATCAAAAAATGGAAACCTCTATAGGAAACACAATAATATGTTAGAATTCAGATATCTTGGTTTAGAATATAACTATCAAGTAGTCATTCCTTGGTAGATGTAAAAAATATTAGATTTAGTTCTCTAGAACTAACAACTTTCCACTTGATGGATTAAAGCCTAAAAATATGAAAACCATTCATACTATGTGTGTGATTTGAATTGATTGACCAACACACCTTTATATTTCAAAACTAATGGCTTCAAACTTTATGGATTTGAGCATAGGTTTTGGGCAAACATTTTTAGATATATAAAGTTATGCTCAGCTTTTAAAGGGATGGCCTAGGCATTGATCTACTACTATCTAGGCATCTATAAACTCAATAGAGATACCTTTAGATCCACTCTAGGCCTTGCTCTACTGCCAACTAGGCATTCATAGCCTCGATGGAGTTTAACCTAGTTAACTTCAAGGGAATGCAACTTATATTGTCAAGTTTGTTTCAACTTGATACACGTCTTTTTTTCTTGCAAGCCCTTAGAGGTTGGGAACCAATTTTTTGGCCAGGTTTTGATGGATTTCATAACTTTTTCTCAAGAACCATTCAATTTTAGTGACTGAGTCTTGCCCATGCAATCTTATGATGTGAGATTAAGTGCCAGTATCTATAGACCTTTAGACTTTTAAGACCTTCATTTAGCCAAATACATGCTTGTTAGAACTAGATTACAATCATAATAAAATCACATATTCCATGAAATGACAACTTTAAAATTAAACTCTTACACATTTTATAAATCAACACATAATATAGTCTCTTACTTCAGACAACCATCTATTAGGATGTGCATGGTATTCAACACTTCAATTCTTCAAATTTCAAAACTTGGGATAAATGCAAGAGAAAATCAAAACTTTACCCAAAGGTATTATCACTAAGTTAAGTCACATAATGACTAATATAAGGAAAGGGAATAACTAAAAGCAAACACACAAAAAGAAAGGAAAACAAAAAATAAACAAATCAACCCCTACCTATTACTACACTAAACTAACTCACAATCCTTTGGAATTGGTGTAAGGGGAAACTAAGAAGTAGTGCTTCAAGTACTATCCATTTATTAGTAGAGGTAAGTCATTTCCTTGTAAGTCTTTCAGTTTAAATGTGTTATCACATAGTATCTATACAATTTTATATGGCTTGATCCAAAGGGGTGTGAATTTGTCATTCTATCCTTTTTTCTTGTGGATTTTATCCCACAACAAGACCAAGTCTAAGATTTAGAATGTTTTAATTTTATCCCTTTTGTCAAACCACCTTTTGACTATGTCCTGGTGTTTGCTAAAAAATTTGAAGTCTTTGTCTCTGGCATCATCCATCTAGATGATATTTAATATCCTTGATTGAATTCTTTCATCATCATCCATATGTTCAGCCTTGAACTCATAAGTGGGAAGTTGAAATGTAATGATAAATATTGGTTTCTACGCATACACCAGTAAAAATGGAGATGAATTCAAAACTTGTTTATATCTAGTTCTATCTTCCCATAGAACATATTTCAGTAATGACTGCCACTCCCTTGGATTATTATCTTCTAATTTATTTATTACACTCATCAGGTCCTTGTTAGTTGATTCTATATCACTATTTCCTTGTGGATAGTAGTTTAAGGAAAACTTGACAAAAATCTTGTTATCATAGGCTCATTCTATGAATTTTATAGATTGGAAAGCCGAATCATTATCACGTACCAGGGACAAGGGGGTCCCAAATATGTTTGCAATATTTTCCTCAAAGAATTTGATGGCATCCATTACCTAACAATTTTTAGTGGTAATTACTTTAGTCTACCTAGTGCAATGGTTAGTGGCTATCAACACAAATTTATGGCTTACCGAAGACTTAGGATTGATGACTCTAACAAAGTCCAATCCCCATTGTGCAAATGACCTAGTTTCAATCACTGGTTTTAAAGGCATGGTTACCCTTACTTCTTTGCTATCAAATATTTGACATTGATAACATGCTCAAATGTGAGCATGCACATCCTTGAATTTTATAGGATAGTATAACCTGCTCTAAATATTTCGTGGGAAGTAGTCCTGCCTAAAGGACATCCATTACCCAATTTATCAGGGAAGTTATTGAGTATGTTTGTAGTTTACTTTCTAGAGATACATCTTAAGTAGATTACTTCATAGTTTTTCTTTAGATCACCCCTCTTTTGATCAAAAAGGGAGAAATTTTTAGCCTAAGTTCTCTCCTTTGTTCTCTTTTCAAATCTAGGGGGTAATTACTATTTAATAGGTAGTAGATAATATCCTTGTACTAATATTCACTTGAGACATGGTCTACTTCTACCTACAAAACATAAATTTGAGGATCAGTCTTAGTAATCGACTAAATCAGACCTTGGTCGTGTAAAACCTAGCCAACTTGATCTCTATGTTGTATTCTTGGAGTTTGATCATACACTTCCCCCATCTTTCTCCTAACTCATTCCAGATAAATATGAGCTTAATGATAGGGTTAGGTACAATAGCATGAGTCTTGTTTTGAAGGATGTAATGTCTAAACATATTTATGGACTTTACCAAGGCATACACTTGTTTATCCAAGAGTAGGTATCTTAATTCAACATCCTTTAAGTTTATAATCATGAAGGTGATTAGATGCTATTTTTCATTAATATGACAACAATTGTGTGGTTAAAAGTGAAAGAATAAAGGTAGAAATCTTTACCAAAATATGGGCTAATTAACATAGGTGCATGTATTATGGTCTCCTTGATGTCTTGGAAATACTTGTTAGCATCGAATGTCCAATCAATTTTTGCATCCTTTTCAACATAGAATTTAGGGGTCTAACAATTTCAACAAAACTTGAAATGGATTTGCGTACAAAGTTAATTTTCCCAAATAATGGTTTTAGATCTTTTATGTTATTATGAAAATCAACTTTAAAGATAACATTAATTTTGTTAGGGTCAATATCCATACCATCCTTCATGATTACATGTCTCAATATATTACCTTTAGTTACAAAAAATATACTCTTCTTAGGGTTTAGAGAGATACCAAAGGTCCTGCATTTTTCTATAACTTGGTGAAGGTGTATCATGTGATCTTTCATATTCTTAGGGAAAATGGTTAAATAATCCATGTAAATTATAATGCACTTACCAATCAGTCCTTAGAATGTATGATCTATGGCATATTTAAAGGTGGCCCTAGCATTAATGAGTCTAAAAGGCATCCTTTTGTATGTAAGCATTCCTCACTTGGTTTTGAAGGTAGTTTTCATCATGTCTTCTTTGTTGTCCAACACCTGGTTGTAACCAAAGAAGCCACCTAAGAAACACATCATCTGAGAGCCATTAACCATTTAAATTACCTTATCCAAAGATGACAATGGGTAATTATCCCTTTATGAATATCTATTGAGGTTCCATAAGTCTATGCAGAGTCTAATTTCACCATTTTTCTTCTTGACTAGGACCAAGTTATACACCCATGTAGAGTATCTAATTGAGAAGACAATTTTTGCGTCTAGTAATTTATTTACTTCCTTATAAATGAGAGGCTCTAGAATGAGGTTTATGGGTCTCTTCCTTTGTTTAAAAGGCTTACATGCTTCCTTTAGAGGGATTGTGTGAGTGATGACTCAAGTGTCAAAAACTTTGAGGTCTTCGTAAGACCATACAAGGATGTCCTTGAATCTAGACAAGAGCTTTGTGGCTTTGGCCAACTCTTTCTTGGTAAGATAACCCTGATGTTGATATTTTAGGGATTTCTCAACAAACTCAGATTAAGTTGTTTGTAATCCTTGCCACTTACTCTGGGTACCTTGGCATCACTTGTTGATTTGTATTACTTAAATAGCCTTTTCAAAGAGACCATACCCTTAGGAATTCTATTATTTTTAAGATGGATTATGCCATCTTCATCATTTTTGACCTCCTTTATGGACTCTTCTTCTTATTCATCAATTATTTATGACTCAAACACTCCCAAACTAATCATGAAATTGATGATTTGATTATCATCATCAAAAACATGGAAATGATTGAAGTTGTATAACACAAAAGGGCATGATATCATTTCAATTGTGGACTTATACAATTCAAGAGATTCAAACATGACTAGATTCACTATTGTGGAAGCCAACACATCTACCAACTAATTTTGATCCTTGGGTATAGAGGCAATGTCAAAATATTTGAAACCCTCAATCAAATCCCATGATCTAAATTTATATTTATTTAGATAAGAAAGGTTGCATTGGTATTGAATACATACCTACTTAACAACTAATTCTAAATCACCATGCACCAAAAATTTCCTTACCTTATTCTTGATGGTGAAATGGAGTCCTAAGATCAAGGCCTTGTACTCTATAAGATTATTAGTGCATGGAATTTAAGTCTATAAGATACTAAATATTTCTTACCAACTAGATTTAGTCAATACAATACCTACCCCTAATGCTTATTTTGCTTTGACACCATTGAAATACATTGAACATAATCCTTCATCCTTGGCCATCAAGTTGTTTTCATTTGAATTGGTAGTATCAATAGCATACACACCCAAGTCTGTGGATTAGAAATTTACCTTTTCATTCTTGGCATTATACTCCATTATCATGAGCTTCATTATTAACTCTCACTCTATTCATATTTGATTAGGCACACCTCTCCAAGGTATCCGCATATGCAATTCATCCATGGAAATATATCCATTTAGGGATTTTGTCTAGTCTCTAATCAACAACATCCCATATTATTTTAGGATCTCTACAAATTGAATTTTGATAAACTATTGAATTCAAGGTTCATGAGCTAGTTACATATGAACTTTCAATAGTTCTGCCACATTGAATTTTAACTTGTCCAACTGGACAACAACTTTGTTAGACTTTATTGGACTTAGTCCTAGCCTTTCACAAATACCTACAGACATAATGTTAATAGATACCCCAGAATCAAGTAAATAATTATGCACATTATTTCCAAATATTATAATAATTAACATAAATGGAGGGACATCAACCTTATTTTTATACATTACCACATTTGCATTTGTAGATTTAGCTTTACCTTTGTTTAATTTCTTAATTAATAATTTTAGTAGCAAATCACGCTTCTTAATGATTTGAGCAAGCTCATGCAAATTAATGTTGGATTTGATATTTTTCATATTTTATATATTGTTATATCCACCTTTGGATCCTATTATAGCCAACTCTATAGTTTGTTGTGTATCCTCTCCCTTGGGGGGAGGAGGATTGTTATTAGTTCTATGATATAGGGGGGTGTCAACTTTGTTAGGTGGTATGGAAGTTATCGTGGGTTCATTTTGGGATCTATTTCTCAAGGCATAAATATTATTTTAGTATTAATGAAAAGCATGGATTTCATTCATGTTGTTCTTAGTCTCATTCTCTTTTTAGTCTATAAACTCATAAATTTTGACCATGAGAGACATTTTGGTAGTGTTGGACCCATGTCAGGTGATCTCATATTTATATAATTTATAGTATTGCTTTGATTATCTAGGATAACATCATAATTTTTTAGCTCACTTTGAAACATAGCAAAGGCATTAAAAAATTCTATGCATTCCAACTCTCCATGCTAGTCTATGTTATGGACCCTACACCAATTGGGCAAAGCCAATTCATAGATATTTATTTTAGGCATCTTATTATCTAGGGCATCATTTTTGTTATTATTTTTAGACTAATTAAAAGTATGTTGTAATTTTGAAATATTTAATTTTTATTATAACCTTCCACCATGTTCTCATTTTCCTTTACAAATTCAAGAAGTCTTTACCTAGTTTTTGGACCATTTTCTGAACTACTTCCAAGTATCCATTTTAGGAGTCAAGTTTAGTGTTCTATAATGGGCTTTGGACAATATTTTGGGTATTAAAATTGTTAATAGGGATTAACACTTGACTTTATTTTTGGGGATGATCCCCAAAATTAGATTGATTGAATAATACTAGTCATTGAATTGGGCTTGCATGGCTTAATGACAATTGATTGAGGTCAAGTATCTAATTTAATGCATCCATATTATAATTTGAATTTAAAACTAGATTTATAGTAGGTAAAGATGGGTTGATATTTGGATTAGTGAAATAAGAATGCCCTTGTAGGTGCATCTGCTCATCAATATGTATGGCCTCTACATATGCAAGTGGAAATGTATTGACATTCATGGCCCTACATAAAAAGATAACAGTCATCGAATCTAAGGAATTTTTATAAATTTAAAGTATTAGGTCATTTTTAGGCTGATAAGGAGCTATGGTGAAGCTATACATATTTTGAAATTTAGCATTAAAAATTCTTATAGGCTCACTTGGGTCTCATTTTAAGATAGTGAACTATTGCTATATAATCCTAGAGCCAATGACCCTTCCAAATTATGTAATGAAGGTATCATTGAAATGGTTCCAATTGGTGATGAAATCCTCTATAAAATTAAAGAACCAATCGTAGGTTGCTTTTTAAAAAGTAAATGGGAAGAATCTGTAGGCTACATCTTCATGAATGATGTTCAAAATCCTAAGAGATGCATTAAATGACTTGATATGTTCTTTAGAAGTTATATTCCTAGATGGATTGAAGAGGGGGAGATACTTTTTTGGGGTTCCTAGGTAAATCATGCATAATACCAAGCACATTTATAAAGTATCCTCCTAACCATGCCATGACTGGCCAAATGTAAATTAGAGGATGTGGATGATGGCTCACTGGAGAGGTAAGTGGGATTTAGATCTCATAAATATTATTTTATCATCTCTAGCCTTTTGATTTGTTTCTAAATATCTAAGGGGAAATCTAGTTTCAAATTGAGATCTGGTCCAAATCCTAGGAAACTCTAGGATGCTAAGCAAATGATCTATGTCAAAAATCCAAAATACTATAAAGGTTCATCAAATATTGCTAAAGAAGGTAAAGATCATCCAAATTAGCATAAATTAACTCCACATAAGGGTCCACAGTCAAGCAGAGAGGTATTATTTTATCTTTATTGATTTAGATTCTTCAAAGCTTTGAAGCCTGCACAAAATTTTATCAGAAACCTAGTCTATCCTACAAAGATCAATGTTAGATAAGATGTTTCAAGAAAATTTTAGCGTATTATGATTATCAAAACATTTTAAAATGAAAACTTGCAAATAATACCTTAATTATACATGAACATACTTAATTCAGACCTCTAAAGCATTGGCTCAGTGATCTTTCATAAATAATCACATAGATACCGATCTTTACACTTATTTATCACATATATAAAGTTCTTAGCTCAAATCATGAAAATCTTTTCAAATATAGATGAAACAAAGCCTAATATACTTAAAGAATTTACTAACATGCCAATCCTTGATGCTTTTAGATGAAATTTAAATGCATCAGAGGGGAAATTCTAGAACATCTTCAGACTTGAGCTAGTATTTCAAGGATCCTTTAAAATAAACATATTTTTACAGAGATCTTTCAAAGGTTGCAAATATCCTATAGAAGATGAAAAGAAACTACAACATTTATTATAATCTTTTTGTATTTAAATAAATTATTCTATATTTCAATTGAAATACACTATAATTTACCTAAAACAAACCAAGAGGTGCTCCTTCTAGTGCCAAATTTTATCCTATTGATGTATATTTATATCAAGGATATAATGCAAACAACATAAACTTATTTCTTAGTGTATAGCGTAAGTCCTAGAAGACCTTAGGTCTTAATTCATTTTTTATGGAATGATTATGTGGCCACCACCTTTAGTTTATAAGTAGGCTCTGTTGTAGGGACAACATGAATTTAGTAGTGACATAATCTATCTAAAATTTCTTTATTGTTATGATATAAATTGCTTTGTATTTTGCAAATTTGTGGCCAAAATCTAAACAAATAGGTGATTATTTAAAGTGAGCATTATTATAAGGTGATCCATGTTAAAAAAGTGCAAAACAAAAGTAGGGCAGAGTAGAAAAGAATGTTTTCCTTGCAATAACAAATACCCATATAATTCATTTAGTTCTTTCTAATAAAAATGCAAATAAAACCAACATTCATGAGATTATAGTGATTAACTCAAAATGCCATAAATGTAGTGGGGATTCTAGGGTAAACATAATGCATATATCTAAAAAGTATGATTTAAAGTAGCTACCTACAACAAATTACTTTTAGCACATTCATTTGTACAATAGAAGGAAAACAAAGCTTACATAACAACTTTTGTTAGCATAGCTAAAAGCAAAAACTAAAAAGATGCATTCGAAACACTACTATAAGACATAATCCTTTAGAAAAATAAAATTATTTGTCATTAACAAAGCTTGAGAAACAAGAAAATATGAAAATAATGAAATAGTGAACAAATTGCAAAAATTCTTCTCTATTTGCATTAATTTCATAATATTTATGTTCTAAAGTATAATTGAGGGGGAGGACCCCTATATATAGGAATTTTTTATGCCTAATGTAGGCACCAAAATTACATCACACACTTGCATAACTCCTTGTGTTGAAACCCCCCCTTGAGCCCCTTTTAATAATTAGCCTTCCTAACCCATGATTTTACCCCTCACACATTTAATTAATTTAAAATATTTAATTTAAAACTACTTATGCCACCTTACCTAGCCACCTCATCCTAAGACTAATTCTTACCCTTTGAGTCACCTCAAGACTTAGTCCCCTAATCCTAACTACCTATGACTTGTTCTCACCCCAAAAATAAATTCCTAACTAGCTACATCCTTCTTAACCTCACATTTCTACCATTTCCTAATGGATACCACACTTGGCATGAGAAAGAATAAAAAATAGGCTAAAAATAGAAACTTTACCTATTCTCATGCCACTGACGTCAGTCAACCCATGACCGACATCAACAAGATCACCAACGTCGGTTACTTAAGCCAAATTCAAAACTAATGTTTAGGTCAGCAAAAATTAAAAAAAACTCAATTATTTGTATACAAGATTTAGCATTAAACTTTCTACATCTAGGCTTACCATTACTCTGTACAAATCAGTCTAGATTAGGAATTGATATACTACACATAGCTTATATTCTTCTGAACTAGTAGTACACGCTTATTTTTTCACCTTTTACTTCAACATGCCTCACTAGAGCCATCTATCTAGCACCCATGATTCATCCATTTCATCAGCTAAGTATATCTCTATGTTTTGGTAATTCCTATAAATAGTCATTTTATAATTACTTTACATTGTACTATTTATCATTTTATGAATTTTTTGATTCTCACTATGAAGGAGTTGTAAAACTCCACCTATTTTCCTCTACTCCAAACATACCAACCTTCTATCTAGACCCACCTTAGTCTTACACACTCCTTTATGACTCTTCCCAACTTCATAACCCTGACCAACATCCACCTCCTGGCTCATAGAAGTCTCTTGCAACCCCTTGACAAACTACTGCCCCTACCAACATTGGTCACATAACCAATGTTTATCATATAACTGACATTAGCCATATCTCCTTATTGACATTGGTAACCTAACTGATGTCAGTGACTATGTATTTCCACTAACCTCCCTGAGCCTACCCAGACAACCTCCAAAAACATCAACAACTCACATTACCTGCACTGTGTCACTATTTGTTGCACTCAAACTACAAGAATGGTATAAATATCTCTTTCTTACTCTCTCAATCATTTTGTTATTCATTACCAATTTTGTTTCAAAGAGTGGACTGTCATCCCTAAGGAAGTTTGACACTTCCAGAAACAAACACATAGCTTGGCAGCCCACTCATATATCTACTAACAAATATTCAGGTGGTAGTGCTTTCTTATTCACAGGTAATCCTCCCCAGCTAAAGAGGAGTGCTCAACATCATTTGAATATAGTGTATAACCAGTTTAGGTCCTCTCTAATCTCTAATCCATACCCTTCATCTCTATTTTTTCTTAAACATCAAATAGATTCAAAATCTATGAAACATTTATGGCATGCCCGATGGGACCCTAGAGTTTTCCTTGGGTTCATTGCTTGTTTTAAGAATTTATATAGGTGCATTATAGTGAAAATTTCATTTCTTGCACTTTATCCTTCTCTTCTCCCTCAAAATTAAATATTCAACATTTTCTTTTTTGTTTAAAGGCAATAAACTAAAATTTCTTCTTCCTTGTCACTCCTCTCTTCCTTTTGCCTCTAAAAGAAACTTATATTTTTTCTTGAAAGTTAAAAGAATCTTTTATTTATCTCTTTCTTGAATGCACATTAGGATAGTGAATTTCATTCTCTTCTCTTATTTCATCATTTTTTTCATTCAAATCAAAACACTTCAGATTTGGGTTTAAAACTTACTACACTTCATTGTTTACTTGCTACATATTAGCTCACCTAGTTAATTATAAGCATTATGAATGAATCATAGTACACCCATGTTACACAACCAAATCACACTCATAAAAACAAACATATAAACTCACCCGAGACAAGGCTCATCAAGATTTCATCACCTAGTGGATCACCTTACCCTACCTGGCTAGCCTACTTGGATTAACCACCAAGGGGAGAACCCACTCCATTCTCTAGCAGAGTATAAACTTTAGTAGAAGTTATATTTCAGCCAAGAAACCTAGATTGGCTTCAGGTCCATGAAGTGCAGGAAGCAAGTTCCTATAACAAGCCACATACCTAGTCTAACACAAATTTCCTCTTGAGCACCAAAACTAACCTAAATTAGCTCTAGATTGCTTTCTAGTACCTTTAATACCTAAATTCTCTTCCCACTATTTAATTAAGGCATAATCCAACACAAGACTAAAATTAATCTCTAGGAGTTAATAATTATTGGCTATATGTTATTTTCTAAATTTTTTTATTGACTTCTATATTTTAGAGTTGGTAAGGATGTTTTTCCATTGATTTATAAAATTAACACCATTTATAATACTCAAGCTGTATAACCTATTATATCAGGGTTTTTGAGTTTTCATTCTCCTTATAAAGACCTCTTGCATCCTCTATTTTACCTAGATTCTACCTCTAAGTTTTTAAAATATTGGATTTTCCATCTCCTAGGATATCACAATGACTGACATCAGTTAATCCCATCGATGTCGACAAACTTTATCTTACCAACATTAGTTAATCCCACTGATGTCGATAAAATTTAGCTACTGACATCGATCAATTGATCGATGTCGATGATTGTGTAATTTTAATATACTAAAAATAGAAAGCTAAAACAAGCTACTTACCTATACCTAAACCTAGTTTTTCCTTATTCTATCACTAATATAGAGTATTAAGACTATTTATAATTTGTCTTGCATGGTATTGATATGAGCCTAAGTCACAATTCCTGCCAATTATGTAAGTTGATAACCACTTCCACCTTCCCCTCTTACTACTAATTCTATCATGGAGCATACTTTAGATACAGAGCATAATCCTAGCCCCAACCAAATTCCTATTATGCCTAAAGAAGATAAAGATTTTGCTAAATTTTTTGATCATAATGTAGTAGCCCTTCAGCATTACCTTGCCATGAGATAAACCCATAATTCTTTGGGTGACCCATTATATGGTATGCCAACTTCTCTAATGGAAACAAATTCAATTTCAGATATCTCTAGTATTTTCCCCATGGTTACTCAAACTGCTACTTCGATAAGTAACCCAACCATAAACAATGTCCAAATTTTAGCATCGCCAACTGCCCAATCCCACCTAAATCCTAGTGTGACTTCCCTACCTTCACAACCACAAGTAGTTCAGTCAAGTCTAACCCATTTCAAAATTTGGTGGTACCTATCGTGTCTACTCTCATACCTATAATTACCTAAGTTATGACTCACCCTTCACCTAGTATAACCATGCCAATGACCCAACCTATAATAACAACATCCAACCAAAGCATAGTCTCTAACCCAATGGGACAAGCCCCTTTTATTTCTTCCCCCCAACCTATGACTCATTATCCCTATGTTGTTAGGGTGTGGAGCTAAAAGCTTCAACCGTTTGCACACGCATGAAAGAGGATGCTGAAGAACCAGGGCCACCGGCGTCGGCAGTATGACTGACATCGGTCAGATGTAGTGGAGAAGGAGACCGGTGACGACAGAGAGTCGGCCGACGTCGGCAGCACCGGACAAGCAGGGACCGACGTCGGTCGCCTGTGCGGTCCAGAACTGCTGTTTACGAACAGTCAGTTAGTTAAACCGAGTGTTTGCATGCTAAGAGACTATTTTAAGTTGCGAGCTGTGTGTCTAATTTTAGTAGTTAGATGTCTATTTTTGTAACCATGGGATTATATTTAAAGACACATGAGGCATGTATTGTAATTATCAAATTGATCAAGTAAGAGTATTGAAGCAAGCAAGGTCAAGGAGATCTACAGGTGTAAGGTCAAGGAGATCAGCTATAGCATTCAAGGAGGGATTGTAACTCAGGTTTTAGAGTTGGTTTTGTGTTGAGCAAGAGAGAGAGGGAAGAAGGTCTTGAGGTGTGGCAAGCCTTTGAGGTGGAGGAAGAAGTGGCATCTTCCTTATTTGTATTTTCTTCTAGTATTATCTAATACAATTGTGTGTATTGTCTCTCAAATTCTTTGTTGTCTCATGTTTCTAGTTTCTTAATCATTCTGGTATAATTTCCATGTTCAATTGCTCATATATAAGTAATCAATTGTGCTACTGTTGGATAAGGGGCCTCCTAATAGTTGGTATCAGAGCTACGGTTTGCAGGAAGCAGGTTATTATTTTTGATTACAGGTCATTCACAAGTTTTTCTGATTGAGTGGGAGTTCAGCAATGGCAGAAGAAAGCAAGCTACGAATGGAGAAGTTTAACGGCAAGAATTATCAACACTAGAGGATGCAGATTGAGGACTATCTATATCAGAAGGATCTGTACTTACCGTTGGGTGGGGTTGCATGCAAGCCCACAGATATGAAGGATGAAGAATGGAGTGTTCTTGATCGGAAGGCTCTCGGTTCCATAAGGTTGAGTCTTGGAGCTTCTGTGATTTCCAGCTTATCATAGTGCAAAACAACAGAAGAGTTGATAAAGTCCTTGGCAAATTTATATGAAAAGCCCTCGGCTTCTAATAAGGTATACCTTATGAAGCAGCTATTTACTTTACAAATGCAGGAAGGAGGTTCGGTACATACTCATCTCAGCGATTTCCATGGTTTGGTAAACCAATTAGCTTCAGTCAACATTGTTTTTGATGATGAGGTAAAGGCTCTCTTGATTTTATGTTCTTTGCCTGAAAGTTGGGACGGTATGGTTATGGCAGTAAGTAACTCTGCATCTGCTTCTAAAATCTTAAAAGTTGATGATGTTGTGAGTGTGATCTTGAATGAGGAAATACGTAGGAGAAGCATAGGTGAATCATCAGGGAACGTTCTAAGTGTGGAAAGCAGAGGAAGGCAAAAGGAGAAGATTGAGCAAGGGAAATCAAGGTCGGGAAGGAGATCCGAGTCTAAAGGTATTACCTACTGGTTTTGTGGAAAGAAAGGACATACAAAGAAGGAGTGTTGGTTGAGAGATAAAGAGAATCAACATACAGGTATGGAAGAAGCAAAGGATGCAAATATTGTGGTACAGGATGCTCTCATACTTTCTTTGGATAGTCACGTAGGATCATGGATATTAGATTCTGGTTCATCTTTTCATGCATCCCCAAACAGAGATTTGTTTCATGAGTATGAACAGGGAGATTTTGGAGTTCTTTATTTAGGGGATGGTACGCCTTGTCAGATAGTTGGCAAAGGGAAAGTGCAGCTGAGATTGCAGATTGACAACACGTGGGTGTTGAAGGAGGTCATGCATGTTCCAATTCTGAAGCAGAGTTTGATTTTTGTAGGAAGGTTGGGGGATGAGGGATGCACAATAACCCTCACAGCGGATTCTTGGAAGGTTACCAAGGGAGCACTTGTTTTAGCAAGAGGTAAGAAAGTAGGTTCTCTTTATCTATCTACTTGTACTACTGATTTCACTTCTGGTGCAGATTCGAAGATGTGGTCTATTAGGCAAGGTCACATGAATAAGAAGGAAATGGGAGTTCTTGACTCAAAAGGTATGTGTTCAAGTTCAGAAGGCATGGATAGAATTCATTGCAGGAAAAGGAAATTTGAGGCTTTTGACAAGAACAGGGATGTCTTGGTGTTTTTGGAGGAGATGAAGGCCTTAGAACAGTTACAGGCAGTAAATAAATTTGAGCAGGGCAGCATGGATAGAGATTTGATCCAAGAAGAGCTCGCGGATGAAGAATTCATCACTCATGGGAACACACAGGCACCGATGTCGGTTACTTGGAACCGACGTCGGTCAGTCAGACACCGACTTCGGTCTTGTGCAGACCAGCAGGGTCGGTAGGTCGGGTAGGAGAAGTCCGACGTCGGTCATTAGGACCGACGTCGGCAGGGGGGACATAGGCGTCGGCCAGGGGTAATGACGTCGGCAGTCAGGATCAGTGTAGGGAACCGACATCGGTCGGGAGCAGACTGGGGGTTGGCCGAGATTGGTCACTGGAACGGATGTTGGGTGAATTACTAAGTCTCAAACACCCATGTGGAGGTCAGGAAAGGTATGTGAACCTCATATTCGTTGTTCACCTTCTTTATATTGCTTACTATTAGTCATGAACTAGGAAGATGGAGGAAGCAATGTAGGTAGAATCTAGAAATAGTGGGAGCTTGACATGGATGAGGAGTGTGAGTCTTTGGAGTAAAGCCAAACAGGTACTTGTTGGTGGAGTTGTCAGCTAGATAGAGGGATGGATTCCCATTTTAGAGAAGATAGTGGATGGATATCTGAGACAGAAGGCTATGCTATATGGTCTTGATTTATGTTGCAGGGCAATAGAGGTTTGACCATTGTATTTTATCTTTACCAGGTTGGATAATATTAGCTACATTATCCTATTACTGTATTGTGTTACTTTTTGCAGGGTTGCATATACAGGGAGTTTTCTGAGCTAAGGGTAAAGTTGGTTCAGAAGTATGTCATGAAGAACTTGGGAGCAGCAAAGTTCTTGTGGCATAGGTGACAGATATAGCATCACAGGTTTGCATGGTGGTTGGTCTTCAAGGGTAACTTTGAAGAGGGATACAGGGCCTAAGGAAAAAAATAGATGGTGTACAGGTACAAGTATAGGTTGCAGCGGTTTATCTCCAAGTGGGAGATTGTTAGGGTGTGGAGCTAAAAGCTTCAACCGTTTGTACACACATGAAAGAGGATGCTGAAGAACCAGGGCCACCGGCATCGGCAGTATGACCGACATCAGTCAGATGCAGTGGAGAAGGAGACCGACGACGGCAAAGAGTCGGCTGACGTCGGCAGCACCGGACAAGCAGGGACCGACGTCGGTCTCCTGTGCGGTCCAGAACTGTTGTTTACGAACAGTCAGTTAGTTAAACTGAGTGTTTGCATGTTAAGAGACTATTTTAAGTCGCAAGCTGTGTGTCTAATTTTAGTAGTTAGATGTCTATTTTTGTAACCATGGGATTCTATTTAAAGACCCATGAGGCATGTATTGTAATTATCAAATTGATCAAGTAAGAGTATTGAAGCAAGCAAGGTCAAGGAGATCTACAGGTGTAAGGTCAAGGAGATCAGCTATAGCATTCAAGGAGGGATTGTAACTCAAGTTTTAGAGTTGGTTTTGTGTTGAGAAAGAGAGAGAGGGAAGAAGGTCTTGAGGTGTGGCAAGCCTTTGAGGTGGAGGAAGAAGTGGCATCTTCCTTATTTGTATTTTCTTCTAGTATTATCTAATACAATTGTGTGTATTGTCTCTCAAATTCTTTCCTGTCTCATGTTTCTAGTTTCTTAATCATTCTGGTATAATTTCCGTGTTCAATTGCTCATATATAAGTAATCAATTGTGCTACCGTTGGATAAGGGGCCTCCTAACATATGTTACATCAACATAACTACAACAAGTTATGTCATATGCTCCCTCTACTTTCTATTAGGTTCCCTATAACTTAGGGTGTATCTCCCAAACCAATCCCCCTCCAGACCTTATTAAGATATTGATGGACAAGATTTCTAATCTAGAGACATCCATGTTAGGTTCAAAGAATGTGTTATCTTATGATCAGATATGCAATGAGCCCATGTATCCTTCTAGGCCTACTTTACCTTATCCAAGCCAATGGGAACTGTCCAAATTTACTCATTTCTAGAGTAAAGAAGACCTACAATAGCATTTATAAGAATTTAGACATGTTTGTTATTTAATAGGGCACGATGATGTGTTATTACATCACACTTTCCCTATGTCTCTTTTGGGTGTTGCCCTAGATTGGTATGGCTCTATAAATCAACACTCCCTTTTCTCATTTCCCCAATTAACACAAATATTCTTAGACCATTTCTCTATTAACATTTCTAAAAAGGTTTCTATTACAGACCTTTATTTTATTAAATAATTTGATGATGAGTCTATCATAATTTTTGTCACTTGTTGGAGAGGCTTAATTAGTCAACTCTCCTTCTCTTTACCCCAACTTGAGCTTATTGATATCTTCCTAAGGGCATGTGCTAAGCACATGCCATATACACTTTGAGTACAAAGTTTCTGCATATTTGATGAAGTCTTTACAATGGCACAAAAACTTGAGATTCAGGCTATAGATGAAGATAGAGTAAAGTTACACAATAAAAATGCCAATTCCAAATCGAATGACTCTCTTCTTCTAAAACTTCTCCTTCTAACCAAAAATATAAAGGCTTCACCAATGTGGTGGTCATTAAATCAACTTCTTCCACAACCACAAACCAATCTAATTCCTTGACTTCTCAAAATATGACCAAGCAATTATAACAATGTTATGAACAAAGACAATATACTCCCATTGGGGAGTCATATACTTCTATTTTGGAAAAACTATTTCAATAAGGAGCCATAACCCTTCCTAAAATCAAACCTCTTATACAATCTGAACCCTCCCATTCTATTCCAACTCGATACAAGGAGAATGATTTTTGTGGCTACCATCGAGTCAAAGGCCATAATTCTAATAACTATAAAAAATTCAAGAACATTGTTCAAGACATGATTGATAGGGGTGATCTCATATTAGATAACCCTAATGTGCTTGCTAATCAGAATATGGATGTGTTCAAACAACCTTTTCCTAACCATTCACCTAATAAAAATATTGTTCAAACCATAACTAATAACTCATGTGATCATAATATCCATATGGTTAATATGGTCTTTCCTTTACCTCTAGTCCAAGCTTTCCCACAATAGGAGGCACCCATTTTACCTACTCCTCCCCCATAATTAGTGGAATTTGTTTTGCCCATTCTTCCTCCTCAGGTAGAAGAGCCAACTTCACCCATTTCACTCCCACATGAGGAAGAGCCTCCTTTACTACTCCTTTTTCCATAAGAGGAGCCTATATTTCTATTTCCTTTTGCACCAATATTACCTATCCTCTTACTATTTCACTAAATTTTGAATCTAATTAATGTTTAAGGAAAAATAGAGATGAAGGGTAGGGATTAAAGATTAGAGAGAACCCATATTGGTTGTGCACTATATCTAGATGATGTTGAGCACTCCACTTTGGTTGGGAAGGACTACCTATGAATAAGAAATCACTATCACAAGAATATTTATTAGTAGATATATGACTAGGCTACCAAGCTATGTGCTTATTCCTGAAAGTGTCAAACTTACTTAGGGATGATAGTCCATTTTTTAAAATAAAATTGGTAATGAATAATAAAATGAAAGAGAGAGTAAGAGATATATATTCATACCATTATTGCAGTCTGAGTGCAATAGAGAGTGACATAGTATAGGTAATGTGAGTTGTTGATGTTTTGGAGGTGGTTGAGGTAGGCTTAGGGAGGTTAATAGAAATACATAGTCACCAACATTAGTTAGGCTACCAATGTCTATAAGGGGATATCACTAACATTGGTTATATGACTGATGTTAGTTATGTGACTGATGTCGATAGGGGTAGTAGGTTCTTAAGGGGTTATAGGAGACTTTTCTGAGCTAGGAGGTGGATGTTGGTCAAGTTTATGAGGTTGGGAAGAGTCGTAAGGGAGTGTGTAAGACTCAGGTTGGTCTAGATAGAAGGTTGGTATGTTTAGAGTAGAGGAAAATATGTGAAGGAGTTTTATAACTCCTCCATAGGGAGAGTCAATATGTTCATAAAATGATAAATAGTATAATGTAAAGTAATTTTAAAATGATTATTTAAATGAATTACCAAAACATAGAGATATACTTAGTTGATGAAATGGATGAACCATGGGTGTTAGATAGATAGATCTGATGAGGCATGTTAAAGCAATAGGTAAACAGAAAGATAAGCATGTGATGTTGATTCAAAAGAATCTAAACTCTATGCAGTATATGAATTCCTAATCTAAACTAACTTGTGTAGACTAACGGTAAGCTTGCATGTAGAAAGTTGAATTCCAAAGCCTGTATATGAATAATTGAGTTTTTTTATTTTTTCTGACCTAAACATCAGTTTGGAATTTGACTTAAGTAACTGACATCTGTGATCCCACTGACATCAGCCATGGGTTGATCCATGTCAGTGGCATAAGAATAGGTAAAAGTGCTATTTTTAGCCTATTTTTATTCTTTTTCATGCCAAGTGTGGTATCCATTAGGAAATGGTATAAATGAGAGGTTAAGAAGGACATAGTTAGTTAGGAATATATTTTGGGGTGAAAACAAGTCACGGGTAGTTAGGATTAGGAGACTAAGTCTTGAGGTGACTCAAAGGATACGAATTAGTCTTAGGATTAGGTGGTGAGGTAAGGTGACATAATTAGTTTTTAATTAACCTAATTAAATATTTTAAATTAATTAAATGTGTGAGGGGTAAAAGCATAGGTTAGGAAGGCTAATTATTAAAAGGGGCTCAAGGGGGGTTTTGACATAGGGAGTTATGCATGTGCGTGACTTAATTTTGGTGTTTATATTTGCCCTTTTTTATCTTGTCATTTATACTGACAAGTCACAAGACAAAAATAGGAGTTGGATGCTCTAGGTATTAGATGAGATATCCCCCCTCAAAATGGGAACCAATGGAAGAGAAATTATAATTAGGTACCAGTTTGATAAGGAGTGAATTGGGTGGGTGGATGTTGAGTGAGAATGTGCTATCACTACTTACACATATTACTAATATGAGTTATAGTCAACAAAATCAAGAATAGGTAAAGGTGAGGAGGAATCAGATAAAAATAACCAAATCATAGCTTGTAAGTGATAGCTAATAAGGTTAAAATGATCAAATTTATAGATCTAATGGTCCATGTCCTTTAGGTATCTGAGGTGGGAAGTGCCCTTGGTAAACACAAAATGTTGTAGGTGACAGAACTAGCTTGGTCATGATCTAAAACACTTGATATACATGTGTGTGTATAATGGCTAACTATAATGAGGTGGCATAAGTGGCCAAGACAAGTAATGCAAAGTTGGTTTAAAAGGGTCAGTTGTTGAGGAGATATTCATGATCTCTGGTCAAAGTTGCATGGGTGGAGATTTAAGTGATCTCCAAGGTTGGTTGTCATGGTTGAAGGGATATATGTGATCTCCAAGTTAGTTGTCATAATCAGGGAGATATACATGATCTCTAATTTGCCCTAGATTAATGGTATAGTCTAAAGAATTATGGTTGGGGTTGGAAACTCTAATTTAAGAATGTCAATGTTAGTTATGTCATCGATATTAGTAAGAAGTATTACTCACATTTATGGCTTAGGTTAAGGATGTCAATGTAGGTGGGTGACCAAACTCGATAAAAAGGGGTTTGGTGGCCCACCAAAACTCATTTATAAAATTTTATTGGAGTGAAAAAGAGCTCTAAATAGTGAGATGACAGAGCTAGGAGAGGAGCCTGCTAGAGGTGCACCACCACAAGGGCTAGCTATTTTGGCTCATAGGAGATGGAGAGATGAGGTAAGATCCTCCATGAGTTGAATTTGAATTTAAGTTTGTTAATTTTTTATTTTAGGCTAAATTTAAAATTTAGGCAAACAAATGTTTTTAAGGGGGTAGGAAATGGGGTGGGGCAGGTTTAGGTGAATTTGGGAGGGATTTGGGGGTAGTTTTTAGGGAAAAACTCAAAAATGAGAGACAAGTTATTCAACTCTAGGGCTAAAATAGTTTTCAATGTCAGTGGGGTTCATTGATGTTAGCAGATACAATGCTAATGTCAATGGGGTTTGCTAATGTCAGCTAGCACCAAACACTGATATTAACATATAAGACCAATATCGATGACCTTGAAAACCCTAAAATAGGAGAAAAGACCAATTTTGGATCCCCAATTGAGTTAGTCAACTAGTGTAATGGCTGAGCTAGCCTTATAAGACCCTATCTTGACTGAGTGCTACCTACATAGCTTGATTGAGGACCTCAGGCAAATGTAATTATCCTAGTTCATAGGAAAAAAATTTGAGGTATGGTTAAAAATTTGTTAAGGGAAATGGTTAGGAAAAGGTAGGTTGAAATAGGTCATGGGACCTAGGGCTTAAAATATAGGTTATAGGGTTGAAGCTTTTAGATATAAGCTATGGGGCCTACATTTGTGATACACAAATGGGCTTAGAGTGGAGAGATAGGCAATGAGGCCTAGGGTGGAGATATGAGCAGTGAGGCCTAGGGTTTAGGTGGGTGAATAGGTTAGATAGTTAGGTGGGTATATGGTCCAGCTAACCTTAGAAGAGCCCATGTAGATTGAGTGTTGACTACATAGCCTAGTTGAGGGCCTCATGATAATGTAATTATCCCATATAGAAGGGAAAAAAGGGGTGAAGGTTTATATTGGAAAGTATGTGACTTAAGGTTTGTGTATGGATGTAGGCTAGGCAAGATTTGATGTTAAGATATCAACCACCTATGCTACTGACATAGATGAGGAGGGATGTCACCCTATATGAGTGGGGGCACATGGTAGTTGTAGGGTTAGGATGAGTGCGATGACATTATAGAGTTATAAGAGATGTTAGTTTGATGATAGAATTGATAGAGAGGTGGGATCACACCACCAATACCTTCCATTTGCTGACAAGAAAGTTGACATTGACATAGGAGGACGTGTATAGGATTTTATGATTGCCACTCCAAGATGAGGAGATCTCTTATTCAAGAGAGGATCATGATTCTCACATGGTTAAATTATTTGGAGAGCATGTTAATTAGGTGACCTATCACTCAGTGAGATTTGCATATGAGTCATTATACATTATTGATGAGGAGCAACACTAGTTGAGTACCTTAATGATGATAGAGATTACAATATATGCACTACCAAACATGAATGGGGGGAGATTTCCTATTACATTGATAGGTGTTCTAGCATAAATGGTTGAGCAACAGACTATGTATGCATGGGGACCAACATTTCTAGCATAGTTATATAGAGAGTTATGGGGTTTGAGGTTATAGTGATAGTACAATTTGTGTGTCAGTCATTTACTCCATTATTGGCTATATGAACACATCATGGTGACATGGCCATTAGGGATACCCACCATGATTACAACTAGTTTCAAGGTTGAGTTTAGATGATGGAGAGATGGTATGGCTAAGACATGAGTAGATGACATAGTGTGAGATATTGATCATTATAGGTGCATAATAGAGGGATTGATTCCCATAGATATTGTTTAGAGGCCCTATCTAACATACTTGGCATTTAGAGGATAGACAAAGTTGCTTGTCAGTTTATAGAGCACATTATGGGTTAGAGGGAGACAAGTTACAGAGCTAGAGATGATACCCATGGCATGGGTTAGGAGATAGTTTGAATTGTTATAGGATGTACCTCCTACCTTTCCTTGATATAGGAGGGATGATATAGAGGTACCCCTAACCTTACCCCAAGAAATAGGTGGGCCAAAGTTTGAGGAGCTACCACTAGGCCTAGGTGTAGTAGATCTTGGATGCATAATAGCTTATCTGACTTGGTGGATAGGTTTTCATCCTATAGTTCAATTCAAGAGGCTACCAATAGATGTACAAGGAGTGATGAGAGAGAGATGTAATCATACAGGCCTAGGATGTAGTAGTACAGGGTTGAGATGTGTTAATGTAGGCCTAAGATGTAGTATAGGCATAAGTATTGATCTTACAAGGGTAGGTTGTGAAATTATAGGGATAGGTTAGGGAACTATAGGGCCAAGTCAAGGTATTTTAGGGTTATGTTACTACACTAACAACATAGAGGGATAGTTTGAGAGTAGCAAGATAGGCTACTACTCCTCCTCCATCACATGGACCAATATAGGGGCCTTCAATAGGTGCAATGGGTCCACCATAGATTATATCTGTAGCAAGGTTCATCATTACTCTTGATGAGATTGCTTACTATGAGAGGGCCATCAGGGAGTTCCCATAGAATTAAAGGTATTTTGAGTTTAGAGAGTAGGAGAGATCAATGACATGTGCCACAGGTTCTAGCTCACGTAGACGTAGATAGGTAGAGAGTGTTGATGACACTACTTCTTCATGACCATGACTATAGCCTCAAGGATTCAAAGTGATAGATTTTATTATTGATATTGTTATATATGTTGTATACACACTGGCCTAGGAACCAAAGATGAGAGATGTATATTTTGAGGGATAGATGATAATGATATGATCTATTGATGTACATTAATATTCAACTCATATATATATATATGAGTTGAATATTAATGTGTGTATATATATATATATATATATATATATATATATATATATATATATATATATATATATATATATATATATATATATATATATATATATATATATATATATATATATATATACAAATCAACTATGCATATACCATCACACATATGGTAAATGCTAGTCTAACTCAACTAACATGCTCAACATTAACATAATATAAACATCAACATCGTAACCATCACAATAATGCATCTCAAAATAATACATCTCGTATATATATATATATATATATATATATATATATATATATATATATACGAGATGTATTATTTTGAGATGCATTATTGTGATGGTTACGATGTTGATGTTTATATTATGTTAATGTTGAGCATGTTAGTTGAGTTAGACTAGCATTTACCATATGTGTGATGGTATATGCATAGTTGATTTGTTAGCTTCATCTTAATTTTTTTCCATATTTATGATGGTGTATGCTTAAAATGAATAGGTTGGGTATGTTATTTTATTTCAGCATTTTCCCATATTTGTGATGGTGTATGCTTAAAATAAATGGAGTAGACCTGATAATTTTTCTATTTAATCTTACTTAGAGAAACTATGGTTACGCATTGGGTAGATTTCTCATGAGCAATGGTTTGTTAGTTTTAGTATGGTTTGGAGTAGTTATGCTTGGGATGGATATGTATTAAACACATAGTTATAAGAATCAAAAAGAATTGGTAGAAAGGTGAGATAGTGATTGAATCTTGTAATGAGATGTGATCTCAAAAAAGAAATTTAAATGTGATTGGGATGGGAAATAAAGAGGCACGATGGTCATGTATTGGAAAAGACCATAATCACAACATAAAAATTCTCAAGAGTATGAGCCTCTTTCATGATTTGCATCATTTGACCATTTTGTTTGTTAGAGAAGCATCGTACTCACCTTGTGTCAAGTGAGTTCAAAGTCCCTTGAAAGAGTATGAGGGGAGAAGGGTAAAATGAGTGAGAGTGTTTGGGTAGCATAGCCTTCTTAGTGGGGATGGTATGCCCCTTTTTTGGGTGACCTAAGAGATACTATAGGCAATTCCATGACTTAATGTTTTTTTTTGGTGTAAGGTGATTAATGTGGGATGCCTATGATGGGATTCTATTTATGCTAAGGTCATATGAAGTTGATCAATATGAGAAGCTTCTAAGTCATTATTTTCTCTTGATAACAAATCTTGGCATAACCATCCTTCAAGGGAGTGGTCTAAGCTTTTGTTTTTGAGTTTTAATAGCCATCCTTCCAGGAAGTAGTCTATTTATAGACCAGAGAGAAGGTTTATAGCTATCCTTGAAAGGAGCAGTCTATATTGGGAATCATAACCTGAGAGATTATAACTTGTCTATATATATCCCCCTTTTTTTTTACTTTAGTCATGGACAAGACTATAGAGGCTTATGGTATTTTCACTTTGAGAGAAAAACCATAGCACTTTATAGGTTAACTAAGTGTGTAGGAGTAAGGATTAGGAGGAAGGGATATGAATTTAGTAGGGTTGCTTAAACGATGAGTTCAAGTTAAACATGAGGTAAAGCGTCACTTGATTAAAAAAAGAAGGGTCATAGGTGCAAAGCTTTTAAAGACTTGAGTTTTGGCTTTCATTTGAGAGAAGACAAGTGATAAGTTCTTGAGCCATACTTGTGAGTTATGATGTAGGATCTAAGCCAATTAGGAGAAAAATTATCTTGTTTGCTTTTCTCCATGTTTGTCACATGTTGATTTTCCTTTAAGATGAGATATTTGATATTTAAATATCACTCCTTAAGATTTTTGTTGTAAGCACATTTGATACAATCTTGATATATTTGGATGTGGTTGAGGGATATGAGATGACATTCATCAAGCATCTCAAGTTGAGCCAAATTTTATTGACAAAAGTCATCATTAGTAATTATGTCTTGTAGAGAGATGTGAAAAGAAGGAATCTGAATGCCAAGAGGCAAAACAACCTCCATCCCATAGACCAAGGAAAAAGGTGTAGCCTTTGTAGGGGTTTGAATGCTAGTATGGTAAGCCCATAAAGTAAAGGGAAAGTGTGTATGCCAATCCTTTCTAGTATCATTAGCTACCTTCATGAGGATTTTGGTTAAGGTTTTGTTAGAAGCTTCTACTTGTCCATTTGCTTGTAGATAGTATGGTGATGAGAAACTTAATTTGATTCTAAAGGTGTCATAAAGATTTTGGATAGTATTATTTTTGAAATATTTATTGTTATCTATTATAATTTTATGGGGGACACCAAAATGATAGATGATGTGATGGTTGATAAAGTCAACAATTTTGTTGGTCTTAGTGGAGATGAGAGGAATGACCTCGACCCACTTGGTGAAGAATTAAATGGTAGTAATGATAGAATGGTGATGGAGGGATGAATGAGGGTTAATCTCATCAATTAAATCTAAGCCCCATTGAGAGAAGGGCTAGAATTATTTGGTGACTTATAATGCATGGCTTGGAACGTGAAGGAGGTTAACATGTTGCTGGCATTTGACACAATGCCAAATGTAATCACTACAATCTTGATGGAGTGTTGGCCAATAATAGCTGAGTTAAAGAATATGATTGGTAACTACATGACCATTAAAATATCCACCACAAACCCCATCATGGACTTTATTAATGGTGAAGGGAGTTCAGTACTAGTGAGGCATCTAAGGAGGAGACCATCAAAACCTCACTTGTAGAGAAGTCTCTGTAGCATAGTGTAATGAGTAACATGTTTCATGAAGGCATGCCTCACATTATTGGAGAGGTCAAAAGGGGTAATATAAAAGGAAAGTTAATCCATGAGTTGATTGTACCATAAGTCATGTGGGTTTTGTGTTACATTTTTGATAAAAATAATGTTAGTTGATACATATGATGACAATGTTAAGCAATGCACAATGACATAGATTTTCAAGGAAGAGGGTGAAGAGGGTATGTGTGAAGTAAGTAAAGCCATTGTGTCAGCAAATTTTTTTGTATATCAAGGAATAATTTGTAAGAGGTAAGAGTCAAATGATCCCAATAGCATATCTACACGATGTTTATATCATTGTAGAATTTCATTTTTGCATATGTAGGAACCATTAACCTAATTAACCACTAGCTGAGAGTCATGAAAAATGGTTATTGATTTGACACCCCAAAAAATAGCCATTTAAAGCCCTAAGATCAAAGTTTCATATTCAACCATATTATTAGTACATTCAAAATATAGTTTAAAAGATAAAAACATAGGTTCACCATCAAGGATGATAAGGATGACCCCTGTACCCCCACCATGTTGAGATTTAGATCCATTAAAGAACATCATCATTTGATAAGAGATGTCATTGGTGGGGAATGTTGTGATGGATTCCTCAGGGAATTCAATGTTAAAAGGTTGGTTTTAGGTAAAGGTGAAGTAGCTAACTGGTCAATGATCGTTTTCCCCTTGATAGACTTTTGTTGAATAAACTTTAAGTCAAATTCAATAAGGAACATGAGCCACCAAGCTACACATTGGTTGTGATATGGCTTGGAATGCATGTATTTAAGGGGATCAGTATGGGTGAAAATGTATGTTTTGTGATTTAATAGGTAATTATAGAACTTGGAAGCTATAAAGACTAATGTGAGACAAAACTTTTCAATATGGGTATATAGAGTTTCATAATCAATAAGTGTGCAGCTTATGTAGTAAACCATTTGTTCTCAATGGTGATCATCTCGATGTGTAATCATAGCACCCACATAATGGTATGTTATAGAGATGTAAAGGTAGAAAGGCTGATTTTCCTTAGGTGGAATAAGAACTGGTGGAGAAATGAGATACTGTATGAGTGCATCAAAGGCTTCCTCAAAATCTATATTCCAATGGAAGGAGACATATTTTTTAAGGAGATGGTGAAAGGGTTGATAATGATCTAATAATTGGGAGATAAAGTAATAGATTTACTAAATATTTCCTTATAGGCTATGGATTTGTTTGATATTAGTAGGTGGAAGCATCTCTAGTATTGCTCTATCCTTAGCATGGTCAACTTAAATACTATGGAGAAAAATGATAAAGCCTAAGAGCTTACCAAAAAGGACACAAAATACACATTTATTTAGGTTTAGTAGAACATTATATTGGAGGAGATGAGTGAATATGATTTTCAGAATCATTAAGTGATCTTGGTGAAGTTTAGACTTTCCAAGTAAGTCATCCATGTAGTCTTCCATAATTTTGTGTAGGATATCATACAAGATGTAAGTCATGATGCATTGGTAGGTAGTACCAAAATTATTTAGACCTAAGGTCATGACCTAATAATAAAAATTCCCCCATGGGGTAATCAAAGTTGTCTTTTATTGATCCTCAAGAGCAACTAGGATTTGATTGTAACTTGAAAACCTATCCATAAGTGATAGCATCTCGTGGATAGCTATTAGATCAACAAGTTGGTTGATACTTGGCAAAGAGAAGTCATTTTTTGGATAATTGAGATTTAAGTCATAGTAGTCAATGCAAATGTAGATTCCTCTAGTCACTTTGGTGATAGGAAAAATATTAGAAACCCATTGTGGATAGTTGATGGGTTGAATAACAAAAAGGAGGTGTTGGAGCTCTTCTTTGACAAGGAGAGTAATACAAGGATGAATTTTGTGAAGCTTCTACTTAATAGGTTTAGCATATTGATTGGTGACAATGTTATGGGTGATGATAGAAGGGTTGATACTAGGCATGTCCTTATAAGACCAAGCAAAATCTTAGCTATAGCCATTAAGAAATGTGGCATAATGAGCTTGCTCATAGGAATCCAAAGACTAGCCAATTTTAAGGACATGGGGGTTATCATGAGAGTGTAAATTAATGTCAATGGTTGATACATTTAACATAGCCTACATTTAGATGGGAGTGAGAGTTGGATATAGGAATCATCTGCACCCATGTATGTGAGAATAACATCATCATCTTGACATTGGAAAATGTTGATAGTGGGAGAGTCTTCATCAATAATTTTAGGATGAATGACAAGAAGGGACATTTTTTCCTTATCCCAGTGATAGGTGAGAGGCCCTAAATGGATGGAATTTATTAAAAAAAATTTAGGAGGTATAGATACCTTTGATTAGGTAAGTGATGGTGGGGGAGAGGATGGAGAAGGAGAGACTAGCTCTATGATAATTGGTACATGAGAAGTTTTGGTGAGTTTAGTTGGTTCATCATAACCCACTCCATACCTCTTTTTGGCATTTTCAATGGTTTTGTTGGTGGGATATTCAATGGGAATATGAACACCCTACTCATAATGACCCAAACCAAATCCTTTCTAGTACACCTATAAAGATAGGTGTGAGAAAAAATAGGCTTGCTTAGGAAAGAGATGTCATAGGTAAATGGTTGTGGTGAAGAGGATGGATTCTCAATAGTGGGAGCCTGATCAATTCCCCCATATGTGAAATTAGTATGAAGGTTAGGGGGTTCATAAGGGATGACCATCCTAATATAGGGATCATAATTTAGGTGTATATGAAGCTTTCCATACTCTTGTGGAGTATGGAACATGCCAAGTGTCAAAAAAAGATATTCTCTGAGTGACAAATGCTTGAAAGTTTCCTACATGGGATCTTTGTTAGGAATTTATGTTATCGATATCTATGTAACTAGGGTAGTGAAGTTTGTGGAAGTTTTATAAGTATCATGTTGATAATATGATGTATTTAATGGAATGATAACATCATTGGGACTATAAGTCATGTTGTATGTTTTAAATGGAGATGGGTCAGTGAGAATAACATGCACTTGCCCATTGTGCTCAAACTTGACATAACAGTGCAAAGTTGAGGGCACACATGACATAACACATATCCAAGGCCATCCAAGTAGTATGTTGTATTAGATATATCCTTATAAAACATAAAAGAGCTTAGGAATTATGTGAGGACTCACATAAATATGTAAGATAACAATGCCCACCATAGTAGCTGTGGTATTGTTAAAGGAGTAAAGTACCGCATCGGTTTGAGACATGAAATTATTGGGAAGAGCTAGTTGTTTGTAGGTATGGGTGGAAATAATATCAATACTAACTCCCCCATTGATCATGACTCTTTTGACATGAGTTTGATCAATATATCCCATGATAAAAAGGGCAGAATCCTGATCTTCAGGATGTTGAAGTGGAATTTTTGAATCATTGAAGGAAATCAAAGAGTTGGTGTTAAAAGATTTGACCAAAGCTGTAAGAGGTTGGGGATAATCAGGTTGTACCTCAAATATCTGTAAGGCACTAATCAAATTTTGATGACATTATAGTGAGTTATGGATTAACTCATACAAGGACATTTTCATAGGGGTTTGGTGAAGCTATTTCACCTATCGAGCTTTGAATAACTTTTGAAGATGTTGGTTTTGAGACACCCAAGATGGAAATCTTAGGATTCAGAGGAGGAGTGTCTTTAGAGAAGGGATTAGCCCAAGGAGTAGCAATATTTTCCTTACCTTTATCCTTTTGATTTTGTGACCACGTGGTCACATTAACTATGTTGATTTGAAACATAGGTAAAGGAGGTGGCAAATGGGTATGAAAACATCTTTGGGTTTGAATTTAGGTGGAACAATATGAGGCATTATGGATACCAAAGGTGGAATAATAGGAAGGTTAATGGGAGTATCAACAAAGAGAGTGTTGACATCAAAGTGTTGCTGAATGACTATCATGAGAGTTGTACAACTCTCAGTATCATGTCTAAGCAAACAATGATATAAACACACTTGTGTATCATTGAACCAAGATGGCTTCAATTCAAGATGGCTATAAGGCTTAATGAGAGGAAGATTTATTATTGAATATTGCAAAAAATGGTGTAGGGAAAATATATGAGAGATTATGAGTGGGCTAACACTTCTTGTTGTAATAGGAGTGGACACCTTCTTTTGTTTAGGAGTCACAGGGGTGATTTTGCATGGTACCTTTTTAGGTGATGGTGAAGTCACAAGTTTTACTGACACTTTCATGGTGTTAGGTATCATAGTGTCAGATGTGAAAGGCTTACTAGGTAGTAGAGGTAGTAGTGGAGGTGACTTAGCCTTTTATTTTGCTTGGATTAGTGATACTCTAAATAAAGTAGAGGGGTGTGGTCCTAAAATTGATGGCAAAGTTGAGGGTGGAAGAGGAAATGATCATCGAGATCAAGGAAGCTTAACATTTTTATATAGTTTAAGTCATGAAACCCCAACTTGTGATTAGAAATTTAGATCTAATTCTACCTATGGATGAATTATATTAGAGACCAGATGTATGCCTAAAGACCTAATCTGCTTTAATGTGGCAGATACCTACAAAGATGAGGGATTTGACATAAATGGATGAGCTTTTGGTGATTTTGATGAAGAATATCTGACTTTGTCAAAGACCATAGGGTAAAGAGTAGTGTGAGGGTTGGCGGTAAAGGTCAAAATTTTGCATGATCTAGCTTTGTGGAGTCAAAAAATTCTATACTTTTTACTAATCATGAGAAGGGTTTAGATGAATTTAACATAGGTCTTACCATTGATTCTTTAGAAGGATGACGTGATTGAGAAAGTTAGAAATTATTTGTCTCTATTACCTTGGGCCAAAGATGAGAAAGAGCTACAACAAGGTCTTCTTCGATAGAGACAAGAGAAGAGGCATGGTCTTCCATGGGTGGAGAAGAGGTTGGTGAAGAAGGATCCTCAAGGGGGTAGAGCATAGGTATAATTGACCCCTCAACATGTGGGTAAGGAATAGGTAAAGTATGATCCTCCATAAGTAGAAGAAGTGGTAAAATTAGTTGAATCAGAATAGGCATAATATGTCTCTCATCTAATGTAGGAGTAGATAACACTGGCTCTTCTAGGTGCAAAGGAGAAGTGGATGGGGTACTAATTTCTATCAATGGAGGAGAGATAAGTGAAGAGGGTTCCTAAAGAGGGTATAACATAAGAATGATGTTCCCCTCAACATGTAGTTGTGGAATGGGTAAGGTGTGGTCCTCAATTGGTAAGAGGATAGGTGACATTAGTGCAAAAAGAACTGCTAATACAGGTTCCTCTTGTGACAAAAGGAGTGGTAAAGGAGGCTCTTCCTCACGTGGGAGTGGAACAGGTGAAATAGACTCTTCTACCTGCGGAGGAAGAATGGGAAAAATAAATTCCACTGATTGTGGGAGAGGAGAAGGTAAAATAGGTGCCTCCTATTGTGGGAGAGGTTAGACTGGAGGTAAAATAAAGGCCATATTAACCATATGGATATTATTATCACATGAGTTATTAGTTATGGTCTGAAAAATAATTTGATTGGGTAAATGGCTAAGAAAAGGTTATTTGAACACATCCATATTCTGATTAGTAGGTGCATTAGGGTTATCCAAGATGAGATCACCCCTATCAAGCATGTCTTAAATAATGTTCTTGAATGTTTTACAATTATTAGAATTGTGGTCTTTGACTTGATGGTAGCTATAAAACTCATCCTCCTTGAACCAAGTTGGAATAGGATAGGAGGGGTCAAAATGTAGAGGAGGCTTGATTTGAGGAAGGGTTATGGATCCTTGTTGTAATAGTTTTTCCATAATGGAAGTATATGACTCCCCAATGGGAGTGTATTATCTTTATTCATACCGTGTTTAGAATTGCTTGGTCAGATTTTGGGAAGTCGAGGAATTAAGTTACTTTGTGGTTATGGAAGAAGCTGACTTAATGACCACCACATTTGTGAAGCCTTTATATTTTTGGTTAGAAGGAGAATTTTTAGAATAAGAGGATTCATTCGATTTGGAATTGGCATTCTTACTACATAACTTGACTCTGTCTTCATTTATAGCTTGAATCTCAGGTTTTTGTGCCATTGTAAAGGCTTCATCAAATGTACAAAAAGTTTGTATTTGAAGTGTGGATGAAATGTGATTAACACATGCCCTCGAGAAGAGATCAATAAGCTTAGGTTGGGGTAAAGAGAAGGAGAGTTGATTGATTAAGCCTCTCTAGCAAGTGACAAAATATGTGATAGACTTATCATCAAATTGTCTAATAGAATAAAGGTCCATAATAGAAACCTTTTTATAAATGTTAATATAAAAATGGTCTAGGAATATTTGTGTGAGTTGGGTAAATGAGAAAAAGGAGTGCCAGGTTATAGAGCTATACCAATCTAGTGCAACACCTGAAAGAGACATAGGGAAAGTGCGAAGTAATAATGCATCATTGTGCCCTATTAAATAAAAAGCATGTCTAAATAATTGAAAATGCTGTTGTGGGTCCTCTTTACTCTAGAAACAAGTAAACTTGGGGAGTTATCATTGGCTTGGATAAGGGTGAAAAAGCACAAAAAGATGGATGGGCTCATTACATATATAATCATAAGATAACACATTCTTTGAACCTGACACGAATGTCTCTAGATTAGACATCTTGTCCATTAGAATCTTAATGAGGTCCAGAGGGGGATTGGTTAAGGAGATTCCCCCTAAGTTATAGGGAACCTAATAGGAAGCAGAGAGAGTGTATGACATAGCTTACGGTGGTTGTGTTGATGTAACATAGGGATAATGAATCATAGGTTGTTGTGGTTGTGTTTTTATTATAGGTTGGGTTGTTGGCATGGTTATACTAGGTGAAGGGTGAGTCATAAATTAGGTAATTATAGGTGTGAGAGTAGATGGGATAGGTACCATCAAATTCTAAAATAAGGTTAGACTTGACTAAATTTCTTGTGGTTGTGAAGGTAGGGAAGTCACACCAGGGTTTAGGTGGGATTGGGCGATGCTAAACTTTAGACATTATTTATGGTTGGGTTACTTATCAAAGTGGTGGTTTGAGTAACCATAGGGAACATGGTGGAGGTAGTTGAAACTAAAGTTGTCTCTATTAGAGAAGTTGGAATACCATATAGTGGGTCACCTAAATAATTGTGGGTTTGGCTTATGGCAATGTAATGTTTAAGGGTTGCCAGATTGTGATTAAGAAATTTAGAAAAATATTGATCTCCTTTAGGTATAATAGAAATTTGGCTGGGGATAGGAGTATGATTTGTATCTAAAGTATGCTCCATGATAGAATCAACAATAAGAGGGGAAGTCGGAAGTGGTTTTTGACTTGCATAATCGATAAGAATTTTGGCTTGGGTTCATGTCAATACCATACAAGAAGAAGTATAAACAGTCTTAATGCTCTGTATTAGTGATAAAATAAGGAAAAACCAAGTTTGGGTGTAGGTAAGTAGGTTATTTTATCCTGTTAGTTTGAGCAAACTAAAATTACATAGTCGTCAATGTCAGTCACTTAACCAAAATCAGTAGTTAAAGTCTTTCAATATCAGTGGGATTAACCGATGCCGGTCACCATGATATCTTCAGAGATGGAAAATCTAATGCTTTAGAAACCCAAAGGTAGAATCTAGGTAAAACAAAGGATGCAAGAGTTCTGTATAAGGAGAATGAACACTCAGAAAACTTGATATAATAGGTTATACAACCTAAGTATTATAAATGGTGTTGATTTTATAAATCAATAGAAAAACATCCTTACCAACTCCAAAATATAGAAGGCAATAAAAAAGTAGAAAAACAACATACAACCACTAACTAACTCCTAGAGATTAATTTTAGTCTCGTGTTGTCTTATACCTTAATCAAATAGTGAGAAGAGAATTTGGTTATCAAAGGTACTAGAAGGCAATCTAGAGCTAGCTTCAGGGCAGTTTAGTGCTCAAGATGAAATCTATGTTAGATTAGGTATGTGGCTTGTTATAGGAGTTTTCTCCCCACACTTCATAGATCTAAAGCTAAGCCATGCTACTTAGCTAAAATATACTTTCTACCTAGTGTTTATACTTTATCAGAGAAAGGAGTGGGTTCTCCCCTTGGTGGTAAAATCTAAGTAAGATAGGTAGGTAGGGTAAGGTGATCCACTAGGTAATGAAATATTGATGGGCCTTGTCTCAGGTGAGTTTAGATGTTTGTTTTTGTGAGTGTGATTTGGTTGTGTAACATGGGTGTACTATGATTAATTCATAATGATTGTAATTAACTAGGTTAGCTAATATGCAGTAAACAAATAATGAAGTGTAGTAAGTTTTAAATCCAAATCTAAAGTGTTTCAATTCAAATGAAAAAAATGATGAAATAGGAGAAGAGAATGAAATTGACTATCCTAATGTGCATGCAAGAAAGAGATAAATAAGATATTATTTTAACTTTCAAGAAAAATGATAAGTTTCTTTTAGAGGCAAAAGGAAGAGAAGATTGGCAATGAAGAAGAAATTTCAATTTATTTCCTTTAAATAGAAAATAAAATGTTGAATATTTTGTTTTGAGGGAGAAGAGAAGGAGAAAGTGCAAGGAATGAAAATTCACTATAATGAACCTACATGAATTCTTAAAACAAGAAATGAACCCAAGGAAAACTCCAGGGTCCCACCGAGTGTGCTAGAAATGTTTCACTAAATTTTGAATTTATTTGATGTTTAAGGAGAAATAGAGATGAAGGGTAGGGATTAGAGATTAGAGAGAACCTAGATTAGTTGTGCATCATGTCCAGATAATGTTGATCACTCTTCTTTGGCTAGAGAGGACTACTTATGAATAAGATAGAACTACCACTAGAATATTTATTAGTAGATATATGAGTGGGCTACTAAGCTACACGCTTGTTCTTAGAAGTGTCAAACTTCCTTAGGGATGATAGTCCACTTTTTGAAACAAAATTGGTAATGAATAACAAAATTAAAGAGAGAGTAAGAGAGAGATATTCATACCATTCTTATAGTCTAAGTGCAATAAAGAGTGACATAGTGCAGGTAATATGAGTTGTTGATGTTTTTAGAAGTGATTGAGGCAAGCTTAGGGAGGTTAGTAGAAATACACAATCACTAACATCGATTAGGATATTGATGTCATTAAGGGGATATGGTTGATGTTAGTTATATGATTGGGATTAGTTATGTGACTGATGTTGGTAGGGACAATAGGTTTTTAAGGGGTTATGGGAGACTTTTATGAGTTGGGAGGTGGATGTTGATCAGGTTTATGAGGTTGGGAATATTCATAAGGGAGTGTGTAAGACTCAGGTGGGTCTAGATAGAAGGTTGGTATGTTTGGAGTAGAGGAAAATAGGTGAAAGAATTTTACAACTCCTTTGTATAGAGAGTCAAGACGTTTGTAAAATGATAAACATTATAATGTGAAGTAATTGTAAAATGAATATTTAAAGGAATTATCAAAACATAGAGATATACTTAGATGATGAAATGGATGAACTATGGGTGCCAGATAGATGGCTTTGATGAGGTGTGTTGAAGTAATAGGTGAACAAAAAGACAAGTATGTGTTATGGGTCTAGAAGAATCCAAGTTCTATACAATATATCAATGCCTAATCTGGATTGACTTGTGTAGAGTAATGTAAGACTAAATGTAGAAAGTTAAATGCCAAAGCTTGTATGTGAATAATTGAGTTTTTTTATTTCTTCTGACTTGAACATCAGTTTGGAATTTAGATTAAGTAATCAATGTCGATGATCCCACTAACATCAGTCATGGGTTGGCTGATGTCAATGATATGAGAATAGGTAAAAGGACTATTTTTAGCCTATTTTTTGTTATTTTTCATGCCAAGTGTGGTATCTATTAGGAAACAGTAGAAATGTGAGGTTAAGAAAGATGTAGTTAGTTAGGAATTTATTTTTGGGGTGAGAACAAGTCATGGGTAATTAGGATTAGGGGACTAAGTCTTGAGGTGACTCAAAGGATAAGAATTAGTCTTAAGATGAGGTGGCCAGGTACGGTGGTATAAGTAGTTTTTAAGTAAATTAAATATTTTAAATTAATTAAAAATGTGAGGGGTAAAATCATGGGTTAAGAAGGCTAATTATTAAAAGGGGCTCAAGGGGGGTTTTGATACAAGGAGTTATGCACATGTGTGATGTAATTTTGGTGTCTACACTTACCACTTGAGAACCAAACGTTACCCATTTTACAATTACATGTTGAGGGTAACATAATTCCTATGTTATACCCTCTTGAGGAACCCTCTTCACCTACCTCCTCTCCATTGATAGAAATTAGTAACCCATCCACTCCTCCTTTAAACCTAGAAGAGTCGATGTTATCTACTCCTATATTAGATGAGAGACCTATTATGCCTACTCTAATTCCACCAATTTTACCACTTATTTTACCTATGGAGGATCATAATTTACCTATTACTCACCCACATATTGAGGGAGTAATTATACCTATGCTCTACCCCCTTGAGGATCATTCCTTTCCTACCTCTCCTTCACCCATGGAAGACCATGCCTCTTCTCTTATCTTTGTCGAAGAAGTTCCTATTACGGCTCTTTCTTTCTTTGGCCCAAGGTAGTAAAGACCAAAAATTTTCCTCTTTCTCAATCACCTCAACCTTCTAAAAAAGTAACCATAAGGCCTACATTAGCTTCATCTAAACCCTTCTCATAATTAGTGAAAAGTCTAAAAGTTCTTAACTCCACGAAGCTAGATCATGTGGCATTTTGAGACTAACTTAAAAATCATTATCCTACACAATGAGTGTCGACCTTTACCACCAACCCTCTCACTACCCTTTACCCCAAGGTCTTTGACAAAGTTAGAGATTATTCATTAAAATCACTAGAAGTTCATGCTTCTATGTTAGAGCCCTCACCTTCGTAGGCATCTACCATATTAAAATAGATTAGGTCTTTAGGTGTAAGTTTGGTCTCTAATATAATTCATCCACAGGTGAAATTAGATCTAACTCTCCAACTATAAGTTGGAATTTCATAGCTTGAACTACAGGCTTCTGAGATCTTGTTGATCCTTTCCTCTTCCACCCTCAACTTTGCCATCAATTTTAGGACCACACCCCTCTACTTTAGTTGGAGTATTGCCAATCTAAGAAAAATAAAGCCTAAGTTAACTCCACTACTACCTTTACCACCTAGTAGGTCTTTCACATCTAACATCATGATACCTAACACCAAGAAAGTGTTAGACAAACATGTGACTCCACTGCTAACTAAAAAGGTGCCATGTAAAATCACCCCTATGACTCCTAAACTAAAGAAGGTGTCCACTCCTATTACAACAACAAGTGTTAGCCCAATCACAGGCTCTTATATATTTTTCCTACACCAGTTATAATATTCCATATTAACTCTTCCTCCCATTAAGCCTTATAGTCCTCTTGGATTGAAACCATCTTGGTTTGATGATACACAAGTGTGTCTATATCATCATTCACTTGGATAAGATACTGAGAGTTGTAAAGCTCTCATGACAGTCATTCAACAACACTTTGATGTCGACACTCTCTTTGTTAATACTCCCATTAGACTTCCTACTATTCCACCTCTGGTATCCATAATGCCTCATACTGTTCCACTTAAATTCAGGCCCAAAGATGTTGTACCCCCTTTTCCACCTCCTTCACCTATGTTTCAGATCAACATAGTTAATGTGACCACATGGTCATAAAATGAAAAGGATAAAGGTAAGGAAAATGTCACTAATCTTTGGGCTCATCACTTCTTCAAAGATGCTCCTCCTCTAAATCCCAATATTTCCATCTTGGGTGTCCCAAAACCAACATCTCTAGAATTTATTCAAAGCTCGTTGGTGAAATAGCTTCACCAAAACCGTATGAAAATGTCTTTGTATGAGTTAATCCAAAACTCACCCCAACATCATCAATATTTTATTAGTGCCTTGTAAGCATTTAAGGTACAACCTAATAATCCCCAACCTCTTTCAGCTTTGGCTAGCTCTCATAACACCATCTCTGTAATTTCCTTTTGTGATTCAAATTTTCATGTCTCAAACCGATGTGGTATTCTGCTCCTTTAACGATACCACATCTACTATGGTGGGCACTATTATAACATACACAATTCTTGAGCTTTTCTATGTTGTAAAATGGGAGTTCTAATATAACATACTACTTGGATGACATTGGCTACATGCTATGGCATGTGTGCCCTCAAGTTTACACTATTGTATCAAGTTTGAGCACAATGGGCAAGTGCATGTTATTCCCACTGACCCACCTCTATTTAAAACATGCAACATGACTTATATTCCCAATGATGTTCTCATTTCATTAAAGACATCATCTTCTCCACATGATACTTTTGAATCTTCCACAAGCTATACTACCCTGGTTACATAGATATCGATGACACAAATTCCTGACAAAGATCCCATGGAGGAAAATTTTAAGCATTTATTGCTCAAAGAATATCATTTGTTGACACTCGACATGTTCCATACTCCACAAGAGTATGGAAATATCCATATGTACCCAAATTATGATCCTTGTATTGGGATGGTCACCCCTTATAGGCCCCCTAACCTTCTAACTAATTTCACATATGGGGGAATTGATTAGCCTCCCATTATCGACAATCCATCCTCTTCGCCACAACCATTTACCTATGACTTCTCTTTCCTAAGAAAGCCTAGTTTCACTCACACCCATCTTTATAGGTGTGCCTAGAAAAGATTTAGTTTGGGTCATTATGAGAAGGTTGTTCATACACCCATTGAATATCCCACCAGTAAAACCATTAAAAATGCTAAAAGGAGGCATGGAGTGGGTTATAACAAAACAAATAAACTCACCAAAACTTTTTGTGTACCAATTAATGAAGAGTTAGTCTCTCCTTCTCCATCATCTCCACCATCATAACCTACCAAATCAGAGGTGTCTATACCTCCTAATTTTTTTTAATAAATGCCATATATTTGGGGCCTCTCACCTATCACCAAGGTAAGGAAACAAGGTCCCTTCCTCTCATTCATCTTGAAATTGATTGGTGAAGACTCTCCCACTATTAACACTATCTAATGTAAAATGATGATGCTATTCTCACATACATGGGTGAAAATGATTCCTATATCCAACACTCATTCCCATTAAAAATGTAGGCTATGTTAAATGAATAAACTATTGACATTAATTTGTCCTCTCAAAATAACCTCTGTATTCTTAAGATTGGACAGTCTTTAGATTCATTTGAGCAAGAAAATTATGCAACATTTATTAATGACCATATCAAAGCCTTCACTTGGTCTTACAATTACATGCCTAGTATCAAACCCTCTATTGTCACTCATAACATTGTCACCAACTGAGATGCTAAACCTATTAAGTAGAAGCTTAAAAAAATGCACCATCATATTACTCTCTTTGTCAAATAAGAGTTCCAATTCCTCCTTTCTATTAACTTTATTCAACCCATTGACTATCCACAATGGGTTTCCAATATTGTTCCTATCACCAAAGTGACTAGAAAAATCTACATTTGTATTGACTACCATGACTTAAACCTTGCTTGTCCAAAAGATGACTTCTATTTGCCAAGTATTGACCAAATTGTTGATAGAAAAACCAACCATGAGATGCTATCACTTATGGATGGGTTCTCAGGTTATAATCAAATCCTAGTTGCTCTTGAAGATCAACACAAGACAACTTTCATTATCCCATGGGGGACTTTCTATTATTGGGTCAATCCCTTTGGTCTAAATATTGTTGGTACTACCTACCAATGTGCCATGACTTACATCTTCCATGATTTCCTACACAAAATTATGGAAGACTATGTGGATGACTTACTCAAAAAGTCTAAACTTCAACAATATCACTTGATGATTCTCAAAATCATATTCACTCATCTCCTTCAATATAATGTTTGACTAAACCCAAAGAAATGTGTCTTTGGGGTCCTTTCTAGTAAGCTCTTTGGCTTTATTGTTTCTCTCCATGGTGTTGAAGTCAACCCTACTAAGGTTCAAGTAATACTAGAGATGCCTTGGCCTACTAATATCAAACAACTCCATAGCCTACAAGGCAAGCTTCAGTCAATCTACCACTTTATCTCCAAGTTGTCAGATCATTATCAATGCTTTCATCATATCCTTATAAAAAATGTCTCCTTCCATTGGAATACAAATTTCTAAGAAGCCTTTGACACACTCAAATGGTATCTCCTTTTGCCATCATTTCTTATTCCACCTATGGCAAATTAGCCTTTGTACCTTTACATCTCTACAATAGACCATTATCTAAGTGTTATGATTGTACATCGAGATGATCACCATCAAGAACAAATGGTTTCCTACATAAGCTGCACACTTATTGATTATGAAACTAGATATACCCATACCAAAAATCTTTATCTCACATTAGTCTTTACAGCTTCCAAGCTTCATCATTACCTCTTAAATCATAAAACCTACATCATCACCCATATTGATCCCCTTAAATACATGAATTCTAAGCCATGTCACAACCAATGGGTAGCTTAGTGGCTCATAATCCTTGCTAAATTTGACTTAGAGTTTATTCAACAAAAGTATATCAAGGGGAAAATGATCACTGACCAATTAGCTATTTCCCCTTCACTTGAAAACCAACCTTCCAACCTCAAATTCCTTGATGAATCCATCACAATGCTTTCCATCGATGACATCTCCTATCAAATGATGATGTTCTTTGATGGATCTAAATGTCAACACAATGGGGGTACATGGGTCATCCTCATCCCTCTTGATGGTGAGCCTATGCCTTTGTCATTTAAACTATATTTTGAATGTATGAATAATATGGTTGAATATGAAGCTTTGATCTTAGGGCTTTAAATAACTATTTTCTTGGTTGCCAAATCAATTACTAGTTTTTGTGACTCTCAGCTAGTGGTTGATTAGGTTAATGGTTCCTACTTATGCAAAAAAAAAAAAAATCAATGATATAAACATCATGTAGATATGCTATTGGGATCATTTGACTCTTACCTCTTTCATACTATTCCTTGATCTACAAATAAGTTTGCTGACATAATTGCTTCACTTACTTCAGACATACCCTCTTCACCTTCTTAAAAAATCTGTCATTGTGCATAACTTAACATTTCCCTCTTATGTATCAACTAACATCCTTTTCATTGGAAATGTAACACATAACCCACACAACTTATGGTACAAGCAACTCATAAATTACCTTTCCTTTTCTATTACCCTTTTCTACCTCTCCAATAATGGGAGGCATGCCTTCATGAAATGTGCCACTCGTTACACTATGCTAGGGGGACTCCTCTAAAAGTGAGGTTTTGATGGTCTCTTCTTTAGATTCCTCACTTGTACTAGGACCTCCTTCACCATTAAGGAAGTCAATGATGAGATTTGTGGTGGCTATTTTAATGGTCACGCAATTACTAAGTGTATCCTTTGACTTAGCTATTATTGGCCAACACTCCATCAAGATTTTAGTGATTACATTCATTATTGCATTAAATGTCAACAACAAGCTAACCTTCTTCATGTTCCAAGCCATGCATTATAAGTCACCAAAGAATTATAGCCCTTCTCCCAATGGGGCTTGGATCTAATCGGTGAGATTAACCCTCATTCATCCATCTATCACCTTTCTATCATTAATACCATTGAATACTTAACCAAGTGGGTTTAGGCCATTCCTATAATCTCCACTAAGGTTGAAAAACTTATTGACTTTATCAACCATCACATCATCTATCATTTTGGTGTCCCCCATAAAATTATAACAGATAATTGTAAATATTTCAAAAACAAGATTGTCTAAAATCTTTGTGACACCTTTGGAATCAAATTAAGTTTCTCATCGTCATACTATCCACAAGTAAATGGATAGGTAGAAGCTTCTAAAAAAACCTTAACCAAAATCTTCATGAAGGTAGTCAATGATACTGGCAAGGATTGACAAACACACATTCCCTTTGCTTTATGGGCTTACCGTACTAGCATTCAAACCCCTATAGGTGCTATGAATTTTTCCTTGGTCTATGGGATGGAGGTTATTTTGTCTCTTGAAGTCTAGATTCCTTCTCTTTGCATCTCTCTACAAGACATACAAATGATAACTTTCACCAAGAACATTTGGCTCAACTTGAGTTACTTGATGAATGTTGTCTGATAGCCCTTAACCACCTCCAAATCTATCAAGAGTGTATCAAATGTGCTTACAAAAAAAATATAAAAGAGTGAGATTTCAATATTGAAGATCTTATCTTAAAGGAAAATCAACATGTGATGAACATGAAGAAAAGAAAATGGGGTAAGTTTGCTCCTAATTGGCTTGGACCCTACATCATAACTCACAAGTATGGCTCAGGAACTTATCACTTATCTTCTCTCAAAGGAAATATAGAACCTAAGCCTTTAAATGCTTTACACCTACAACCATTCTTGTGCTAATCAAGCGATGATTTAGCTCATGTTTAACTTGAGCTTATCCCTTGAGCAACCCTATCAAATTCATCTCCCTTCCTCTTAACCCTTACTCCCACACACTTAGTTAACCTACAAAGTGCTATGGTTTTGCTCTCAAAGTGGAAAACCCATAAGCCTCTATAGTTTTTTCCATGACTAAATTAAAAAATTAAAAAAATGGGATATATAGACAAGTTATAATCTCTTAGCTCATGATTCCGAACGTAGACTACTCCCTTGAAGGACAACTATGTACCTTCTCTTTGACACTATAAATAGACTTCTCCCTTGAAGGACAAATATTAAAACTTAAAAACAAAAGCTTAGACCATTCCCTTGAAGGATGGGTAGGATAATCTTTGTTATCAAGAGAAAATAATGACTTAGAAGCTTTCATATTATGATCTCAACACAAACAAAATCCCATTATAGTCTTCCTGCATTGATTAGCTTACACCCAAAAAAAATAAAAAATTGTAAGTCATGGACTTGCTTATAGTAGCTCTTGTATCACCCATAGAAGGGCCATACCATCCCCACTAAGAAGGTTATACTACCCAAACACTTTCACTCATTTTACCCTTTTCCCCTCATACTCTTTCAAGGGACTTTGAACGCACTTGACACAAGGTGAGTACAATGCGTCTCTAATAAAAAAATGATCGAATGATGCAAAGAATGAAAGAGGCTCATATTCATGAGCCTATTTATGTTATGATTATGATATTTTCCAATACATGAGCATCGTGCCTCTTTATTTCCCATCTTGATCCCATGTTGATTTCTCTACTGAGATCACATCTCACGATAAGATTTAATTACCATCTAGCCTTTCTACCAATTCTTCTTAACTCTTATAGTTATGTGTTTAATACATATCCATCTCAAGAATAACTAATCCAAACCATACTAAAACTAACAAACTATTACTCATGAGAAATCTACCCAATGTGTAACCATAGTTTCTCTAAACAATAATAAATAGAAAAACTATCAAGCCTACTCCATTTATTTTAAGCATACACCATCACAAATATGGATTTTTTAAAAAATAAAATAACATACCCAACCCATTCATTTTAATCATATACCATCACAAATATGGGAAAATGCTAAGATGAAGCTAACAAATCAACTATGCACATACCATCACATATATGGTAAATGCTAGTCTAACTCAACTAACATACTCAACATTAACATAACATTCACATAACATAAATATCCACATCATTATAATAAGATCGACATCATCACCATCATAATAACACATCTAAAAATAATAGATCTCACACACACACACACGCACACACACATGCGTGCACGCGTGCGCGCACACACACACACACACACAACATGAATGTACATCAATGGATCATAACATTATCATCTCTCCCTCAAAATATACATCCCTCATCTTTGGCTTGCAAGATAGTGTGTATACAACATATATAACAATATCAATACTAAAATTTGGCACTTATAATCCTTAAGGCTATACTCATGGTCATGAAGAAGTAGTGTCATCACCACTTTCCACCTATTTACATCTATGTGAGATAGAAGCCATGGCATGTGTCACTGATCTCTCTTGCTCTCTAAACTTAGAATACCTTTGAATCTATGGGAACTCCTTGATGGCCCTCTCATAATAAGCAATTACATCAAGGATAGTGTTGTAATTCACTAGAGATATAGCCTGTGGTGGACTCATAATACCTACTAAAGGCCCTTGTATTGGTCCCTATGGTGGAAGAGGAATAGCTTATCCTACTACTCTCAAACTATCCCTCTCTACTATCAGTGTAGTAACCTGACCCTGTAATGCCCTGACCTATCCTTGTAATGCCTCGACCTATCCCTGCAATATCACAACCTACCCTTATAAGATCAATACATGTGCCTATGCTACATTTCAAGCTTGTACTAATGCATCATGGGCAGATATGACTACATCTCTCTCTCATCACTCTCTATACATTTGGTGGTGGCCTCCTAACTTAAACCATAGGATGTAAACCTATCCAACAAGCTAGAAAAGTTGTTGTGCCTCCAAGATATACTACACCTAGACCTACTAGTAGTTCCTCAAAATATGGCCCATTTGTATCCTAGGGTAAGGGTAGGGGTGCCTCTATATCATCCCTCTTATATCAAGGAAAGGTAAGAGGTATATACTATAACAAGCTAAACTATCTCCTGACCCATGCCATGGGTATCATATCTAGCTATCTAACTTGTCTCCCTCTAACCCATAATGTGCCCTATAAATTGACAAGTTACTCTACCTATCCTCAAAATTCTAGGTATGTCAGGTAGGGCCTCTAAAAAATATTTATGGGAATCAATCCCTCTATCATGCACTTATAATGATCAATATCTCATACTATGCCATCTACTTGTGTCTAGGCCATACCATCTCTCCACCATCTAAACTTGACATTGAAACCAACTAAGATCATGATGGGTAGCCCTAATGGCCATGTCACCATGATGTGCTCCTATGTCCAACAATAGAGTAAATGACTGATGCATAAACTATACCATCATTGTAACCTCAAGCCTCATAACTATGTATAATTATGCCAAAAATGTTAGTCCCTATGCATACATAGTCCACTGATCAATGATCTATGCCAAAACACCTATCAATGTAATATAAAATCTCTCCCTATCCATGTATGGTAGTGCATATACTATAGTCCCTATCATCATCAAGATACTCAATCGGTGCTATTCTTTATCAGTAGTATACAATGGCTCATATGTAAATCTCATTGAGTGATAGGTCACCTTGTTAACATGCTCTCAAAATAATGTAACCATGTGAATATCATTCTCCTCTCTCAAATAAAAGAATATCTCTTCACCCTAGATTGGCAACCATAAAATTATATATGCATCCTCATGTGTTACTATCAACTCTTTAGTTGGCAAATGGAAGGTGTTGGTGGTGTGATCCCACCTCTTTATCAACACTATCATCAAACTAACGTCCTATGAAACTCTACAATATCATTTCACTCTTCCTAACCATATGGTTTCTATGTGTTCCTACTCATATAGGGTGACATCCCTCTTCATCCACACCAGTAGCATAGGTAGTCATTATCATAACATCAACTCCTACCTAGCCTACATCCACACACACACAACTCAAGTCACATAATTTATAATATAATCCACCACCCCTTTTTCCATTCTCTCTTAGATAACTACATAGGCTTGAGGCCCTCAACTAGGATATGTAGGTAACACTCAGTCGACATGGGGTCTTCTGAGGTTAACTCAGCCATAAACCCACCTAACTATCTAACCTATTCTCCCACCTAAACCCTAGGCCTCACTACCTATCTCTCCACCTTAGACCTCACTACCTATATCTCCACCCTAGGCCTCACTACCTATCTCTCCACCCTAGGCCCAACTGCATATCACAACTCTAGGCCTCATGGCTTATATCTCAAAACCTCGACCCTATAACCTATCTTTTAAGCCCTAGGTCCCATGACCTATTTCAACCTACATTTTCCTAACCATTTTACTTAATAAACTATTAACCATATCTCATATCTTTTTTCCTATGCACTGGGAGAATGGCATTGGCTCGAGGCCATTAACCAGGCTATGTAGGTAACACTCAGTTGATACAGGGTCTTTTAAGGCTAGGTCAGCCATTAGGCTAGTTGACTAAGTCAATTAGGGATCCAAAATTGGCTTTTTCTCCTATTTTATGTTTTTTAAGGTCACCAACATTGATGGATGTCATTGACATCAACATTATATCATTCGACATCAATGAACCCCACTGACATCAATAACTAGTTTAACCCTAGGGCTGAATAACCCATCTCTCACTTTTGAGTTTTTACATAAAAACTACCCTTAAATCCCTCCCAAATTAACCCAAACCTACCCCACCCCATTTCTTACCCCTTAAAAGCATTTTTTCTACCCATATTTTAAATTTAGCCTAAGATAACAAATTAAAAAACTTAAATTCAAATTCATCTCATGAAGGATCTTACCTCATATCTCTATCTCTTCTGATCTTGAATAGTTGGCCCTTATGGTGGCATGCCTCTAGCTGGGTCTCCTCCTAGATCTACCATCTCACTAGCAATTAGAGCCTTTTTTCTCTCCAATAAAATGTTGCAAATGAGTTTTGGTGGGCTACCAAACCCTTTTTTGTTAGGTTTGTTCACCTACCGATATTAGCATCTTTAACCTAAGCTACCAATGTTGACAATACTTGTTATTGACTTCAGTTCCATAATTGATGTTGTCACCCTTAAATTAGAGTTTTCAACCATAACCCCAAACCTTTGGACTTTACCATTAATTTGGGGTAAATTGGAGATCATGTATGTCTCCCTAACTATGACAACTAACTTAGAGATCACATATATCCCCCTGACCATGACAACCAACTTAGAGATCACATATATCTCACCAACCATGACAACTAGCCTTAGAGATCACTTAAATCTCCACCCATAATGACTTTGACTAGAGATCATGAATATTTCCTTGACCATTGACCCTTTTAAACCAACCTTGCATTATTTGTCTTGACCACTTATTTTACCTCACTATAGTTGGCTATTGTACACACGCATGTATATCAAGCATTTTGGATCATGAACAAGGTAGTGCTATCACCTGCAACCTTTTGTGTTTATTAGGGGCACTTCCTACTTCAAATACCTAAAACACATTGACCATTAGAGATATAACTTTGATCATTTTAACCTTATCAACTATCACTTACAAGCTGTGGTTTGGTTATTTCTATCTAAGTTCTCCTCACCTTTGCCTATTCTTGATTTTATTGACTATAACTTGTAGTAGTATATGCACAAGTAGTGATACCATGTTCTCACTCAACATCCACCCACCCAATTTACTCCTTATCAAAATATTACTTGAATTTAGTTTCTCCTCTGTCAATTCCCATTTTGAGGGAGATACCTCATCCAATGCCTATAACATCCAACTCCTATTTTTGTCTTGTAACTTGTCAGTACAAATTACAAGACAAAAAGGGGAAAATATAGACACTAAAATTATGTCACACATGTGTGTAAGTCCTTATGTTGAAACCCCCTTGAGACCCTTTTAATAATTATCCTTCCTAACCCATGATTTTACCCCTCGCACATTTAATTAATTTAAAATATTTAATTAGGTTAATTAAAAACTACTTATGCCACCTTACCTAGTCACCTCATCCTAAGACTAATTCTTACCCTCTAAGTCACCTCAAGACTTAGTCCCCTAATCCTAACTACCCATGACTTTTTCTCACCCTAAAAATAAATTCCTAACTAACTACATATTTCTTAACCTTGCATTTATACCATTTCCTAATGGATACCACACTTGGCACAAGAAAGAATAGAAAATAGGCAAAAATATCCCTTTTACCTATTCTCATACCATTGACATTGATCAACCCATGGCCAACATTGACAAGATCACCGATGTTAGGTACTTAAGCCAAATTCCAAATTGATGTTTAGGTCAACATAAATAAAAAATTCAGTTATTCACATATAGGCTTTAGCATTCAACTTTTTACATCCAAGCTTACAATTACTTTGTACAACTCGATCTAGATTAGGAACTGATATACTACACAGAGCTTGGATCCTTCTAAACTAGTAGCACACACTTGTATTTCTATTTACCTTTTGTTTCAACATGCCTCACCATAGCCATCTCTCTAGAACCCATGGTTCATCCATTTCATTAGCTAAGTATATCTCTGTGTTTTGGTAATTCCTTTAAATAGTCATTTTATAATTACTTTACATTGTACTATTTATCATTTTATGAATGTCTTGACTCTCCCTATAGAGGAGTTATAAAACTCCTTCACCTATTTTGCTCTACTCCAAATATACTAACCTTTTGTCTAGACCCACTTGAGTCTTACACACTCCCTTATGACTCTTCCTAACTTCATAAGCCTAACCAACATCTACCTCCCAACTCAAAAAATTCTCCTATAACCCCTTGAGAACAGACATTAGTCACAAGTTGGTCATATAAATGGCATCAACCATATCTCCTTACTGACATCAATAGCCTAACTGATGTTGGTGACTATGTGTTTTTGCTAACCTCCTTGAGCCTACCCAAATAACCTCCAAAAACATCAACAACTCACATTACCTACACTATGTCACTCTTTTTTACACTCAGACTGTAAGAATGATATGAATATCTCTCTCTTACTCTCTCTTTCATTTTGTTATTCATTACCAATTTCATTTCAAAAAGTGGACTGTCATCCCTAAGGAAGTTTGACACTTCTAGAAACAAGCATATAGCTTGGTAGCCCACTCATATGTCTACTAACACATATTTTGGTGGTCGTGCTTTCTTATTTGCAAGTAGTCCTCCCCAGCCAAAGAGGAGTGCTCAACATCATCTAAATATAACACACAACCAATTTAAGTTCTCTCTAATCTCTAATCCCTACCCTTCATCTTTTTTTCTCCTTAAACATCAAATAGATTCAAAATTTAGTAAAACACCTAAGATGGTTACATTGGTTGTAATAGAACTAAATACATGACATTTGTCAGTGGAAAAAGTCCCTGATGTCTTAGAAACTAAAGAATATTCCCTATTCAAATAAGGGAATATTTTACAATATATTGAGGGGAATTAAAACATAGCATTCATAAAAAAAATCTTGACAAGTGGCTATCTCACTCTTGAGGTGCTAGGATGGGATGTTAATTTTGTGGATGATGATGAATCCCCTAGTGTGGAACAAGATGAAAGTGAACCCATAGAATATCAAGGAGTGTTTCTGAGTGTGGCCAAAGAAGAAGAGTGTTTCTAACTATTTTTGCTTTTCCACATTCAAAAGAAATAAGAAACTAAAAGGTAATGGTCAGGGGTTTGTACATACCTAGATGAAGTTGCACACCATTATCTAGACGATTGAAGGATCTCCTCTTTGGCTATGGAGGATGACACCTGTAGATAAAAAAGACTTAAACAAGGAAAATGTTAGACAGATAGATGGTGGACTGCCAAGCAAAGCTCGGTCCCAAAAGTGTAAATACTTCCTGGAGGGATGATAGTCCACTAGTTGATAAAAGAATGTCAGATAAAGATAATAATGAAAGACTAAGCAAGAGAAATAGAAACAATTCATACCTATATTCTGCTATCGATCTGTCATAGTCACTAACATCGGTGGTTTTGCCGGCGTCGGTTGGTCAAGTTGCTGACATCGATTATTATGCCGACATCAGTAGGGAAAATGGTCGATGTTGATCAGGGCAATGGCCTTGGATGGGTTTTGGATGAGTTGCAGTTGACAGAGGGGTCTAGAAGGTTTGTCTGGGTCTAGAGGTTCATACATGATTGCTGGGGAAGCCAATAGAGTCTTAAGAGGGACAAGGGGTAGAGGATAGGTTGTTAAAAAGGGTAAGGATATGGGGTAGGCCTCTCAGCCTCTCTAAAAAGAAAGTCAGGGTTGGTTGATGATATCCAGATATGCTAAATAGAAGCTAACTACTAATGCTTTTTGAAATGAAATAGAAGGAGAATACTTAGCTCTTAGTTGCTAAAGAAGGAGTGTAGAAGACTTTTTGTTGATGCGGCTGATGTAGAAGACTTCCTGCAATGTTTCAACTAGGGGTGGAGTGACTGATGCAGAGTTCCTATAACCAGTGATGCTTGGTGTGTGTCTGAGAGAGAGAGAGGGAGAGAGGCCAAATTCTGGGTGCAAAATAATTTGCATTCGAGTCTGTGATTAGTTTTCTATTCGGCCTGCAAGTTGGTTTTAAGCAACTGATGTCAGTGATTCTGTCGGCATCAGCCGACGGTTGATCGATCTTAGCAGCTAGAGGATGGGTACAAAGGCTATTTTTAGCCTTTTGCCCATTCCTCTATCTGTCAAGGAATGTGGTCATGGTTAAATAGTTGAAAGTGGGTTTAATAGGCATGAGGATTAGTGAGAGAGTTGGAATGATTAGTCATAGGGTGATAAATGAGGGTATCCAAGGGTGAGGAATCCAAGGGTGGTGTGTCAAGGGTGGTGTGTCATGGGTGAGGTGTTATTAATTTAAAATAGGTATTTTATTTTAAATTAATAAGTGTGTGAGTTAGGAATGTTTAGAAGTGGACCAAGGGGACCAAGGGGGGGGAGTCGACCAAGGAGTAGACACAATTTTGGTGTCTACATTTGCCCCTTTTTGTCTTATTGGTTGTTTTGACAAACTGCAAGACAAAAATAGGAGTCAGTTGCCCCAAGTATGGGATGAGGTCTTTTTTGTCTTGTTGGTTGTTCTGGTGAACTGCAAGACAAAAATAGGAGTAAGTTGCCCCAGGTATGGGATGAGGTCTTTTTTGTCCTGTTGGTTATTCTGGTGAACTGCAAGACAAAAATAAGAGTAAGTTGCCCCAGGTATGGGATGAGGTCTTTTTTGTCCTGTTAGTTGTTCTAGTGAACTGCAAGACAAAAATATGAGTAAGTTACCCCAGGTATGGGATGAGGTATTTTTTGTCTTGTTGGTTGTTCTGGTGAACTGCAAGACAAAAATAGGAGTAAGTTGCCCCAGGTATGGGATGAGGTCTTTTTTGTCCTGTTGGTTGTTCTAGTGAACTGCAAGATAAAAATAGGAGTTGGTTACCCCAAATGAGGGATGAGGTATTCCCCCTCAAAGCGGGAGTCAAGGGAAGGTCACCTAATATCGGGTGCTAATTTGATAGATAGTGGATGGATATGGTGAAGGTTGAGTGTGAACACTACAATAGTTGAGATTGCGTGTATACCACTTCATGTGATAGGTAGGTCAAATTGTCACAGTTAAAGGTTGAGGAGTGCTAAAATTGAAATAACCAGTCCCCAGCATTTATTCATAGCTAATTGGGTTAAACGATCCAAGCTATAGCTCCAATGGTCATTGTGTTCCAAGTATCCCAGGCTCAAGAAGTGCTCCTAGAAAACATGAAAATGTCACAAATATTGGGGATCAACTTGCACGTGATCTGATAATAGGTGTGAGGGTCAAAATGGGTTGCAGACAATTTTGCTAACTATTCATGAGGTAGCATATATGCAATCAAAACAACTAAGGCATAGTTGTCTCAAAAGTGGTCATGGTCTAAGGAGATAGTTAGGATCTCTAAGGTCATTGGTCGAGTCAGGCTGAGATATAAGTGTTCTCAAGTGATGGGTGTTGTGGTCAGGGAGATGTATACGATCTCCAATGTGCCCCATGAGAAATCTAAGGTGACTTCTATAGTGTTAGGGCTGGTTGGCTGGTCATGATGTTGGGTTGGTATAGATAGTTGGTCCATTAGATGGATGGATGAAGGAATGGCCGAGCTAACCCCAGAAGACCCCATGTCAACTAAGTGCTACCTACATAGCCCTTGTTTTGAGGGCCTCAGGCCAATGTAGTTCTCCCTAAAGAGGGAGGAAGAGGGTCAGTTATGGATGTGGTTTTGACTAGGTTAAGTCATGGTTAAAGGTTGAAAGATTTGTCCATCAAGTAGATGAACAAATGAAAGTGGCTGAGCTAACCCCAGAAGACAGCATGTCATCTGAGTGCTGCCTACATAGCCCCTATTTGAAGGGCCTCAGACCAATGTAGTTTAGACTGGTTGATAGGTTGGTTTGGTCAGGTTAGGGTTGTTAGCATTTCTTGTATGTGTGATGGTACATGCTTGAAATGATGAGGGTAAGTTGATGTTACAGCCTTTTCTATATTGTGTGATGGTGTATTCTGTAACATTGGTTATGGTTTTTCATCCCTAGCAAGTGTCTATATTAGTGATGGACGTATGCTAAAAATGAAATGAGTATGCTTATGCTTCAGTAAGTAATGGTTTATGCTTAACATAAATTATGTCTAGTCGATAGTTTCCATGTGTATTGTTTTCCATAGAAATTATGTGAAATGGACTATGTCATGTCAGTGGTCTGAAAATGTTTGGTTTGGTTTGGTTGGGTTTTGGTTTGGAAATGATTTGGTTGGATTGTATGTGACCAAGATGTGTAAGAAGTGAAAGGCACGTTGCTCTTTCATTGATAAGGACTATAATGATAACATAGATAAGGGTTGTGTAAACAAAAGCCCCGTTCATGCATTACATCTTTGACCGTTGGTTTATGTTAGAGAAAAAGTCAAATCACTTGACATTAAGTGAGCTCAAATCCCTTGAGTAGGTGATGTGATATGTTAGGATAGGGTAACCCTTTTTTAACAAGGATAACTTTTCCCCTTTTATAGGTGACCCTGAGAATGACTATAGGCAAGTCCATGACTTAATAGCTTGTCAGTCTTTTTTTTTTTGGTAGAGTGATCGATGCGGGAAGTCTATGTGGGGATGTTATTTTGTTTTGTGGTCATATGTGAAGCTGATCGATGTGGGAAGCTTCTGAGCGAGTGCTATTTAGAGAAAAATTTGTGTATAGCCATCCTTCAAGGGAGTGGTCTATATTCTGCTTTGTATGTTTGAAAGTCTTTGAATAGCTGTCCTTCAAGGGAGCAGTCTATCAATTATAGCAATCATGCAGTTGTCCTTCGAGGGAGCAGTCTACATTTATAGTTGATGAATTTTGGATAGGCATCCTAATTTTATATTTTTTTATTTTTGACTAAATTTTTGGTCATGGACTTGACTATAGAGGTTTAGAGGGTTCCCTTTTATTGGGACAAAGCATTTATGCTTGACAAAAGGGTTGACTAATGTTTGTAGGGAAACAGGGTTAAAAGGAATAGGAATGATGATGACGGGGATTGCTCAAGGGATGAGCTCAAGTTTAATGTCAAGTGAATGAGTACTTGACTAATAATAGAATGGTTGTAGATGCAAGGTGTTAAGGGGCTCAAGTTCTGGTGGGCCTTCAAAGGAAGATAGATGATAAGTCCCTGATCCATACTTGTGCATTATGAGGTAAGGTCTGAGTCAATAAGGAGCAAACTTGCCCCCTTTGCTTCTTTCCATATTAGTCACGTGTTGGAGATGATTAAGAAGTTGGTTGATGTTTGGTCAATGCTTGGTTGGTTGATGTTTGGTCGATGCTTGGTTGGTTGATATTTGGTCGATGCTTTGTTGAGGTCGATATTTGGTCGATGCTTGGTTGAGGTTGATATTTGGTTGATGCTTGGTTGAGGTCATGATAGTTAGTATAGAGTCAAATTCCCCCAGTCATTTTGGTGACAGGGACAATATTTGGCACCCATTGTAGATAATCAATGAGTTAGATAAATGAGATGAAGAGAAGATGATGAAGCTCCTCTTAGAGTGCAATGCACAAGGATGCATCCTATAAAGCTTTTTGTCTGACAGGCTTAGTTTGAGAGGATGAGATCCTGATCTTCCAAGTTGGAGTTTGGAATCTTAGAATTATGGATGGTGATGGAGGCAATGGTTGGTAATGATTGGACTAAGGCAACTAGTGGTTGGGAGTCTTTAGGTTGGACCTCCACTGCCTGTAAGGCTTTAATTAAGGCTTGTCGATGTTGTGGAGAGATTCGAATGAGGTCATACAAAGATGTCTTCATAGAGGTTGGGTGAAGTTGTTTCACCTTGTAGTCATGAATTGGTTTCAAAAAAGTTGGTCGAGATTCGCCTAAGATTGAAATCTTGGGTTATGGTGGTTGAGGAGGCTTGATGAATGGATATGTTTGAGGGAGAGAAACCTTCTCTTTCCCTTTATCCTTCATGGTTTGTGATCTAGTGGCCACATTGATGGTGTTGATTTTGAACAAAGGGGTTGAAGGTGATAGAGGAACCACAGTCTTGTATGGGGATCCCGATTTATGTGATGATGTTGACGGTTTTTTGAAAAAGTGGGCAAGAGGATCCTTAACGAAAAGGGCATACTTTTTTAGGTGAATTATAGCTTTAAGAGCACAACAATGCTTAGTGTCATATCCAGGTGTGCGATGATATGCATAAAATTTAGTGTCATCGAACCAAGATGGTTTTGATCTAAGAGTTGATGAGTGTGAAGGTGAAGAGGGTTGGGAGACATGAGATGGTGTCAGAGGTTTGTCAATAGTATCTTCAACAAAAGGGGTGTCTTTTTCCAAGTAATGGCAAATGGAAACCTTAAGGGCACAACAATTTTTAGTGTCATGTCTAGGTGTGCGATGATATAGGCAAATGTTAGTGTCATCGAACCAAGATGGTTTTGGTCTGAGAGGTTGGTATGGCTTAATAGGCAGAAGAGTGATGCTAGAGGATTGTAACAATTGGCATAACAGTAAAGCACATGAACCTACTGATAGGTCTATCTGTTGTGTTGCAGTAAAAGTTGACAACTTCTATTTAGAAGCTATTAAGGGAGTGTTTCATACCATCCTTTTGTTTGGCAGTGTGGCCAGATGCGTAAATGACACTTTCGTGGTAGGAGGCGTTGGATGTTTTGAAGGAGGTATGTTTTTGTTAGGTGTTGGTAGTAATGGAGGTGGTTTTTTTTGTTGGGTGTCAGAGTAGGAAGCACTTCTATTAAGGCAGAAGGATGTGGGCCCAAAATGGAGAGAAATGATGATGGTGGAGGAGGAGTTCTCCGATGTGGTTTAGTATCCTTCTTTGGTTTAGTGTGAGGACTACTATTGTGCGAGGCAAGGTTCAAGTCTACCTTCACTTGCGGGTGAGTGAGGTTAGGTATGGGGTGAACACCGAGGGATTTAATTGGTTTTGACATGGTGGATGTTTGTGAGGATTTAGGTTCATATGTGGATGGTTGAGTTTTTAAAGGTTTGGAAGTAGAAGCCTAGTCCTCGTCAGAGACTTTTGGAGATTTTGTCACAGGAGGTGCGACAGCATGAGATGAGACAGGACGTGTAAGGTGAGGAGCTTTGAGTTGCTCCCATAATGCTTCATGTTTTAATTTTATTGAATGGAGAAGTCCTAATTTATCCACCAATCGAGAGAATGGTTTGGAAGATGTTGGATGAGGTTTTGGTTCTTCAAAAGATGTGGGTGGTTATGAGACCAAAAATGTGTTAGATGCAGTGATCTCTGACCCAAGGCATGAGAGAGCCATAACTGGATTATCTTCAGTTGAAGTAGGTGAAGAGACAGGTTCTTCTCTTGGTGGAGAAGGAATTGGAGAATGTGACTCCTCAAGAGGATAGAGGGCAGGGATGATTGTGCCTTCTACTTGTGGTTGAGGACTAGGAAAGCTAAGGTCCTCCATTGGTAGTAGGAAGGATGAAGGTGGGGCTAGTGGCGTCAGTATGGTCAAAGCATCCTCCAATATAAGAGAGGTTAATGGAGAACTAATAGGAGAAGAAGGCTCTTCTACCTGTGATGGACAAATAGGAGAAGAAGACTCTTCCACCTATTGTGAGAGAGGTTGGTTAGGCATAGAAGGAGAGACCATGTTGACTGTGCGTATATTATGCTCTTGGGAGTCATCGGCCATGGTTTGCACGTTGTTTTGGCTAGGGGGATGGTTAGGAAAAGGTTGTCTAAAGATGTCTATGTTTTGGTTAGGTGGCACATTTGGGTTATCCAAGATAAGATCACCTTTATCTAACATGTCTTGGATAATGTTTTTGAAGGTTTTGCAGTTGTTTATGTCATAGCCTTTGACATGGTGATAATTACAGAAGTCATTTTCCCTATACCATGTAGGGATGGATTTTGAGGGGTTGAATTGAGGTGGTGGTCAAATTTAGGGGAGATTGAGGACTCCTTGTTTAATAAGTTTATCCAAAATGGAAGCGTATGATTCTCTTATAGGAGTATACTGACGCTGTATATACCATTGTTGGAATTGTCGTGTAATGCTTTGAGATGTGGTAGATGACGATGATCTAAGTACCACAACATTTGTTGATCCCTTAGTCTTGGAATTGGAAGAAGGAGATTTGGATGAAGAGGGGTCATTAGATTTTGCATTGTTATTTTTACTATGCAGTTTGACCTTATCTTCTTCGACAGGATGGAGTTCAAGCTTCCTAGCCATGGTGAAAGCTTTGTCAAATGTGCAAAATGTTTGGACCCACAAGGTAGATGAAATGTGTTTGGTACACACTTGTGAAAAGAGCTCAATGAGCTCAAGTTGAGGTAAAGAAAAAGAGAGTTGGTTGATTAAGCCTCTCTAACAGGCAACAAAATCAGCTATTGATTCATCGTCAAATTGTCTGATAGAATATAGGTCCGTGATGGAGACCTTTTTGGTGATGTTGATCAAAAAGTGGTCAAAGAAAAGTTGAGCTAGTTGGGTGAATGTAAATAGAGAGTGACTGGTAATAGAACTATACCAATCAAGGGCAGCTCCAAAAAGCGACATGGGAAATGTGCATAGCAATAATGCATCATCATGGGCTATAAGGTAACAAGCGTGTCTAAACGCTCGTAGATGTTGTTATGGGTCTTCCTTACTCTAGAAGTGAGTAAACTTGGGAAGTTCCCACTAACTGGGATATGGTCAGATTAGGATTGAGGGATGAATGGGTTCATTATAGATTTGTTCATATGAGAGGACATTTCTTGAACCTAAAATGGATGTCTCAAGATTAGACATTTTGTCCATCAACATCTTGATTAGATCGGTTGGTGGATTTGTAGGTGGGGTGCCCCCTAGGTTGTAGGGCACTTGGAAGGTGTGAGGAGGGGTGTATGACGTAGTTGGTTGTGCTTGTATAGGTGCAACATATTGGTAACTAGTCATAGGGACTGAGGTTGAAGCCAAGGGTGGTTGTGTCATGAAGCTAGGAGGCACAACTTGGCTTGATGTCACCAGAGGTGGTTGGATGGTCACAACATTAGCCAAAGGATGAGTATCCACCCTTGTGTTGATGGGTGCAAGAGTAGGTGGGATGGAGACAATTAAGTTTTAGAATGGTGTAGAACTTTGTTGAATAGTTTGCGGTTGATGGGGTACCAAAACCCCAATGGAAGTAGGCCCAGAAATAGAAGGAGAAGCCACACTTTGAAGATTGGTCATGGTTGGGTTATTAGTTGAGGTGACGGCCTGGGTGTCTATGGGTTGAATTACAGATGCTGTTGATATGACCACCTTTTCAACTAGGGAAGTTGGCATCCCATAAACTGGGTTGCCTAAAGAGTCTTGCATTCAACTTCTTGCGAGATAGTGCTGAAGGGCCTTGACATTGAGGTCAAGGAACCTTTCAAAGTCTTGGTCCCCTTCAGGAACAATATGGGGTTGAGTCAGGGTTGGTTGGGTAGGAGTTCATTTAGTCTCTGAATGATACTCCATTAGAGGACTTGATATAGAAGGCAAAGGCAGGAGTGGTTGTTGCCTTGCATGGTCAACAAGAGTTTTGGTTTGACTACATGTCAAAACCATCCAAGGCAAAAGGGGGGTTTAGGTTTTGACAACTGTATGTTTCAGCCTCAAAAAACTAGAGTTGGTGTTTTTAATAGCAAAAAGGTCAGGTTTTTAGCTTGTTATTTTGAGAAGAAATTTTTTGAGAGTGACCGATGTCAATGTAAAAACTAATGCCAGTGAAGAAAGTTACCAATGTTGGTCAGATAACTGATGTCGGTGAATATAAGTTGCCGACATCAGTAGAAAAATTGATGTCAGTTACTGTGTATTTCCAGAAACTTTAAAAAATTGAAAGTTTTTGGAAGAAAGAAGAAAGTCTGAGTTATTTGTGGAGCTCAGAATAATGCATCCTCACCAGCTCAAAAAACTAGATGAAAATAGAAAAGTAGACAAAGATAAGCAGACCCTAAACGTTAATTCTTAAGAATAAGTTTTAGAGTCTTGTTGGCTTATGCCTTAGAAGAGTGTGTTTGGGAAGTTGGCTTTTAGAATGGGTCCTAGAAGAAGTAGTTTAATGTTAGTTTTGAGTTAGTTTTGGTGCTCAAGATCTGTATTAGGTTCCGTACGTGGCCTAGTGCTAAGGAGCAAGCTCCCCTCACTTCACAAGCCTAGAGATGAGCTAGGTCGCTTAGCCAGTATATACTTCCCCTAGAGTTTATCCTCTGCCAGAGAACAGAGTGGGTTCTCCCCTTAGTAGTGAAGTCCAAGTAGGATTACCAGGAAGGGTAAGGTATCTGCTAGGTGATGAAATCCTAGTCAGACCTTGTCTCAGGTATGTTTAGATGTTTAGCTATGAAGGTGGTCTGGTCATGTAACATAAGTGGACTACACTTTATTCATAATGTGGTTTTAATTACTAGATGAAATAAAAAATGCATTCAAGTAGAATTGAGATGCAATAGAATTTAAGCCCAAATCAAAATGTTTTGTTCGGATGCAGACAAGTGGAGAAAAGGTTGAACAGTATGAATTTCACTACTCTAAAATGCAAGAAGGAAAGGTGACAAGAAGAAAAAGAAAGAGATTCTTTTTAACTTGCTTATGGTGTCTTTTTGAAAGAGAAAGAAAGAAGAAGGATACAAGGAGAGAAAATTCCCTAATGCACCTATATGAAAGTTTGTTTTAGAAGAAATAAACCCAAGGAAAATTCCAGGGTCCCACCGGGCGTGCCAGAATGTTTCTAACTATTTTGGCTTTTCCACATTTAGAAGAAATAAGAAACTAAAAGGTAATGGTCTGGGGTTTGTATATACTTGGATGAAGTTGTGCACCATTATCCAGATGATTGAAGGAGCTCCTCTTTGGCTTTGGAGGATGACACCTGTAGATAAGAAAGACTTAAAAAAGGAAAATGTTAGACAGATAGATGGTGGATTGCCAAGCAAAGCTCGGTCCCAAAAGTGCAAAGACTTCTTGGAGGGATGACAGTCCACTAGTTGATAAAAAAATGTTGGATAAAGATAATAATGAAAGACTAAGCAAGAGATATAGAAATAATGCGTACCTATATTCTGTTGTCAGTCTGTCATAGTCACTGATGTTGGTGGTTCTGCCAGCATTGATTGGTCAAGTTGCCAACGTCATTTATTCTACCAATGTCTGTAGGGAAAAAGGTCGATGTTGGTTAGGGCAATGGCCTTGGATGGGTTTTGGATGAGTTGTAGTTGATAGAGGGGTCTGGAAGGCCTATCTGGGTCTGGAGGTCTGTACAAGATTGTCAAGGAAGCCAATAGAGTCTTAAGAGGGACAAGGGGTAGAGGATAGGTTGTTAAAAAGGGTAAGGATATGGGGGAGGCCTCTCAGCCTCTCCAAGAAGAAATTTAGGGTTGGTTGATGATATCCAGATATGCTAAATATAAGCTAACTGCTAATGCTTTTTGAAATGAAATAGAAGGAGAATACTTATCTCTTAGTTGCTGAAGGAGTGTAGAAGACTTATTGTTGATGTAGCTGATGTAGAAGACTTCCTGTAATGTTTCAACCAGGGGTGGAGTGACTGATGCAGAGTTCCTATAGCCTATGATGCTTGGTGTGTGTCTGAGAGAGAGAGGGAGAGACGCTGAATTCTGGGTGCAAGAGAATTTACATTTGGGTCTGTGATTCAGATCTATGATTAGTTTTTTGTTTGGCCTGCAAGTTGGTTTTAAGCAACTGACATTGGTGATTCTGCCAGTGTCGACTGATAGTTGACTAATTTTGGCAATTGGAGGATGGGTAAAAAGGCTATTTTTAGCCTTTTTTATTATTCCTCCATCTATCAAGGAACGTGGTCGTGGTTAAACAGTCAAAGGCAGGTTTAATAGGCATGAGGATTAGTGAGAGAGTTAGAATGATTAGTCATAGGGTGATAAATGAGGGTATCCAAGGGTGAGGAATCCAAGGGTGGTGTGTCAAGGGTGAGGTGTTATTCATTTAAAATAGGTATTTTATTTTAAATTAATAAGTGTGTGAGTTAGGAATGTTTAGAAGTAGACCAAGGGGACCAAGGGGGGGGGTCGACCAAGGAGTAGACACAATTTTGGTGTCTACAAAGAGATTCCAAAATGGGTCAAAGAGGAAAAAACTCTTATGGTGACCATATATGACTTACTACTTACTTGCTTCTCAGCTTTTATATATCCCCTCCATGCCTTAGAGAATCTCTTGTAATTGTTATTTATCAGCTTCAAATCTATAATAAGTTCTTTCAATAATTTGAGGGTAAAACCTAACATTGCATCATGTCTAGCTAAGAGGGGGATCACAACCTCATTGATTTCCACTACTTTTTTTATTCTTTGATTGAAAGATGTAGCCAAGTCTACCATCTCTTTCCCAAAATTCACTCCTCGAGCTAGAGCTTGATTTCTAAAATTTACAATGAAGGTTTGTAGCTAGGTTCTAAAGACATCCTTATTGATAATTAAACCATATTTGTTAGTAAGGTGTGTGAACTTAGCCTCTTTAAGTAGAGTTATAACTCTATCACCCAGCTAGGTGAGAGATTGGCTTAGGGATCTCATTTCATTAATCCACTAGTTTAAATCTTTCCTTATTTAGACTATATAAGATTACTCAAATCCTCCAAGGGGATCAAGTTTAGGTCTTCAAATTTACTCATTATAATCAACTTGACCAAGTTGATTACTTTAATATTAAACATCCCATATGTGCCTTTTACCTTGAGATCCTATTGTAGACCTCATCTCCTTTTATTTTTTACTAGGCTAAAGTATTTAGTGTATCAAACATTACCTCCACATCCCATTATACCTTATTTATGGTCTCTTTAGGTAATGTGGCTTTTTGCTATTATTCTAAATTAGTTTCTCTCTATCTCATTCTTTTTACTAATTCCATAGCTACATCACCATATGCCTTTAGAGCTGAGAGGGGGTCCTATTCATACTATTGTTATTGGTTAGGTCTGGCTCTTTTCTTCTTTGTCAATTCAAATAGGGTCTCTTTAGACTCATATAATTATCTAATCTAGGTTAGTGTCATTCTTATTGGTCAACCTCTTCATTACCCCAAACTTATAAAATTTGAGTGAGACTTGTGGATGGTCCACTATAACCAAGTCCTAGTTCTCTATTATATTCAATTTCATTTATTTTATCTAGGTATTTTTTTAAAATGTCCCCCTAAGGATAGGTGGATGGAGGTAATTGTTAATCTGGTGTTAATCCTTAGAAGGTATATTTTTGGGAAGTAACTATGGAGGTGACTAAGACAAATGCAAAACTAGGTGATGAAGTGGGAAGTGTCATCCCTGAAGACAAAGAAGAACTAGTGCTAGTTGAAGCACTAGTTGGGAACAAATGAGCTTGGGGAATGGAAATATTAGGCATTTTATTTTTCAATTTGGGACCTAACATAGGCATAAGACCTAGAAGAATTAGAGGTAGATTAACCATCGCATAAACTTTTGAAGTGGATGTCACCACAAAAGGGTTTATAGTGGGTAGGGACACAGTCAAGGTCCTAATTATAGGTCTAGTGAGGGGCCTATAGGGAAAGAGGTTCATATGATCTAGTATTTTGGGATCATAGAATATACCTAAAGATTGGTTATATAAAAATGATGGAGGCAAATAAACATACTCTTGGTTAAAGATACCTAGTTCCTCTTTGATAAAAAGTAGGGGAGGCAATCTTGATGTTAAAACTATTGTTGTATTAGGTGGTGCTATTGCCTCCACTAAAGATGAATGGGGTACCACCAAAGGTCTTTCTTAGACTGAGGCAATAATTTATTTCTAGGATGGTTAGATGGATGTTGTTCCTAAAATAGAATCCTGCTTAATATGTTTTTTAGTCTCAACTCCTCTCTTCTCCAAAGTAGGAGACAATCCTTGCAATATCATCCTACTAATTCAAGTGTCACTCAGCCTTTCTTCCTCTATACTATAATCATGGACTATGGATTTAGATGATTTTATATGATCATATTAAGACTCAAAAAATTTATAGAGGAATGCATATTTCATCTTACCTTTAACCTATGGGATATTGGTGGCCTTTAATCTCTGCTTCACCTCTATATCATTAGATGCATTGATGTAGAACCTATCTTCATCTTCAATTTCATGATGGTAACTTATTCTTAGGGTTATCCTATGCTTGATGCAATGTTTGAATGTTATATGTTTTGGGTCCCATTTCTTATTGCCATCCCTTTACAAATTGAAAGTGGGCCTTTACTTGGTCACAATAGGAATAGAGTTCCAATTTTCAATCCTAAACTAGCCAATATTGGATAGTTGAGGAGGGACTAATCTTCTCTTCTTATTATTACACAATCCATCCACCCCTACTAGCAATTGGAAGGTAATTTCTTATTCAACCAGCTTGTCTAGCACTATGATGGGTAACTTGAGGGGGGTTGTCTTAATTTTGATTACCCTTACCACTATGTACTCTAGGTAATACAAGTAGGCTCCCAAGATTCTTAGTGTTAGTCTAATATCCTCTGATATTCTGGGCATCATGGATTACCTTATACACTATATGATAAAATTGCTTAGTAATTTCCCTCATCTCCTACTTGTATTTTTACACTCTTACCTTTGAGAAGGTATAAAGCATGATCCATTTAGTTTGGTTTCCTAATTATTGAATTGGGGGAAATTTTGGGTACAAATGGCATCCAATATGTAGAAATGGTCCCCCTAGTTAGATATGACCCTTTTGATCTAAACTACTTCTAAGTCTCCCTTTGAGGAGTTAGGTTTAGTATTCTGGACTAGGCTCTAGATAATATTTTGGGTATTAGAGTCGTTAATAGGGACCAAGGATTGACTCTAGTTTTGGGAATGATCCCTAACATTAGATTGATTTAAGAATACTAGTTGTTGACCTAGACCTACATGGCTTAATGGTAATTTATTGAGCCCAGGTATCTAATTTAATGTAGGCATATTTTGGTTTGCATTTAGAATTAGATTCATAACATGTAAAGCTAGGTTAATATTTGGAATAAAAAAGGAAGGATGCCCTTGTGGGTGCATCTACTCATCAATATATATGGCCTCTACATATGTGAGTTACAACATATTGACATTCATGGCCCTACATAAAAAGATAGTATTTATCATATCTAGGGAATTTTTATAAGTTTCAAGTGTCATGTCATCTATAGGCTGATAGGGAGCTATGGTGAGGCTACATACATTTGAAATTATTATGGGCTCACTTGGGTCTTAGTTTAAGACAATAAACTATTGGTATATAATCCCAAGGTTAATGACCCTTCCAAATTGTGCAATTAAGGTATCATTGAACTAGTTCCACCTGGTGATGTAAATCTTTGGAAAATTAAGGAACTAGTCATAGGTTATTTCCCAAAAGGTAAATAGGAAGAGTTTGCAGGTTACGTCTTCATGAATGACATTCAAAAGCCTAAGAGCTATCTTAAATGAATTGATATGTTCTTAAATAGTTATACCCTAGATGGCTTAAATAGGGGGAGATATTTTTTGGGGTTTATGGGTAAATCATGCACAGGACCAAGCACATTTATAGAGGATACTCCTAAGCATGCCATGATTGGATGAATATAAAATCAAGGATGTGGATGCTGACTCACTATAAAGGTAGGGTGGGATTTAGATCTCTTACATCTTCCTTTATCGACTCTAACCTTTCAATGGGTTTTAAAATATCCAAGGGGAACTCTAGTTTCAAAGTGAGATCTAGTCTAAATCATAGGCAACTCTACGATGCTAAGTAAAGGATCTTTGTCAAAAATACAAAATACTATAAAGGTTAATCAAATATTGCTAAAGAAGGTAAATATCATCCAAATTAGCATAAAGAAACCCTATAAAAGGGTCCATAATTAGGTAGAGTGGTCTTATTTTATCTTCATCGATTTGGATTATTCAAATCTTTGAAGCCTACACAAACTTTTATCAAAAACTAGGTCTATCCTACAAAGATCAACATTAAACAATATATTTTAAGAAAATTTTAGTGTATTACACTTATCAAAACATTTTAGAATGAAAAATTTAAAAAAATACCTTAATTCTATGTGAACATACTCAATTTTGATATCTAAAGCTTTAACTCAGTGATCTTTCACAATTAATCACTTAAACACTGATCTTTACACTTATTTATCATAGATCTAAAGTTCTTAGCTCAAATCATAGAATATAGACAAAATAGAGCCTGATCTACTTAAATAATTTGCTAACATGCTAATCCTTGATGCTTTTAGATGAAATTTAAATGGATCAGAGGAGCAATGCTAGAATATCTTTAGACTTGAGCTAGTATTTTAGGGATCTTTTGAAATACACACATTTTTAAAGAGATATTTCAAAAGTTTTAAAGATACTACATAAGATGAAAAATAAACTACAACATTTATTCTAATCTTTGTGTATTTAAAGAAATTATTCTATATTTCAACTTAAATACACTATAATGTAGTTAAAACAAACCAAGAGGCCCTCCTTCTAATGCCATCTTTTCTCGTGTTGATGTATATTTATGTCAAGGATATAATGCAAAAAAAATAACATTATTTCTCAATTTATAGTGTAAGTTATGGAAGACCTTAGGGCTTAATTTAGTTTTAATAGAATGATTATGTGGCCACCACCTTTAGTCTATAAGTAGACCCTATTGTAGGGATAAAAGGAATTCAATAATGACACAATTATCTAAAATTTCTTCATTGTTATGATGTAAATTGCTTTGTATTTTAAAAATTTATGCCCAAACTCTAAACAAATAGGAGAGTATTTATAGTGAGTATTATTCTAAGGTGATTCATGCTAAAAAATGTTCAAAATGGAAGCAGGGTAGAGTAGAACAGAAGGTTTGATTTACAACAACAAAGACCCATAGATTTCCTTTAGATCTTTCTGATAATAATGCAAATAAAACTAACATTCATGAGAATATAGTGCTTAACTCAAAATAACATAAATGTAATGGGGATTTTATGGTAAACATAATGTATATATCTAAAAAGTATGCTTTAAAGTAGCTACCTACAAAAAATTGCTTTCAACACATTCATTTGCACAATAGAAGGAAAATAGAGCATACATAACAAATTTTATTAGCATAACTAAAATCACAAATTAAAAATATGCATTTAAAACACTACTATTAGACTTAACCATTAATAAAATGAAATGATTTATCATTAGAAAAGGTTGATGTTGACCAAATTTGACTTTTAGGTCAAATTAGGATACCCCTAGTTAAATTTTTTATTTTTAGACCTATAAGGGGGTATAATATCTTTTCATGAGGTGTTTCATAGGTCAATTGATGTTATATGAGCCTTATTCAATTAGTTTTTAGGTCCATTTATCATTTTGGGTCACTTTAAGGGTAAAAAGAGGTGAATGTAAAGCTTTGTATGTGTTTATTTGGAAATGTGCAAGGAAAAAACATGATGTCATGTCCCATATGTCCTTATAAATCTTAATTAACTAAAAACTAAAAATTTGAGGGTTCATTAGAATAAAGATCAATTTTCTTAAAGAAATGGAAGAGTTTGGCACTTGTACAACCTCTTTGGGATGTGTGCCACTTTAAAAATGGTGAAAAGTGTCTCTTCAAATCCCCCACACTAATTTAAATGCTTGAGCTGATTTTGAAGTGCCATTTTTGTCCTTCTTGGTAGATTAAACTGACACTTAGGTTTTTACTTGGTATAATTAGCACAAAGGGTTTCAAGTTAAATGCTTTTTTGAGGTGATATTAAACTCATGGAGATAAATTTTAATATTAATAAGTTTTATTTTGTTCAACTATGCTTTATGAACCATTTGTTTCAAGTTTAGCTTCTAAAACTTTTTGCTAGTCTGTGTACCCTGCCAATTTTTTCTTAGTTTAAATAGCTCCATACAAACTAGTTATTCATATTTTCTCCAGAGGATGTTTGTAGGTTATCCTTACACTTCCCATGATTGGTTTCAAATTTCAAGTTGTTTTTATGTGTTAATCATCTCAATTTATAGACTGGTCTCTTTTGAGTGCAGTGGGTAAGTTTTCACCATTTTTAGAGTTCCATGCTTTGTCAATAGTTCTAGGGGTTGTGTTAGTGTTAGTTATATGTTTTAAATATCATCTTGGTACCCTATTCAACTCTCTTCCTCCTTCTACAATCATGTTCATTATTCATATTCATTCTATGCCTAAACATAGTTAGGCAGTCATGAAGGTACATTGTAGACATCATTATAGGGGAATGTAACATTAAATAGGGGTTTTAGAGAGTGGTTTCAAGATCTCCATGGTGAAAATCAACCTTTGAAGTATTGTTAAATAATATAATTCTTCCCCATGAATCCTAAACTATACACATTTCCCACATTCTCCTTCATTATTTGCATATTAAAAAAAGGTGCACCTATAGGGGTTTCCATGATGACACAATGATTTGATAAGAAACTTGGTAGTTATGTCAAGATATAAGAGATATGAAAAGTGCATTAAGATGATTTATAAATACATATGAACTCCATAGACCTATCCATTCATGCATAATATCCATAACTTTTCCCTTACTACCTAAGCTTGTTAATGACCACCTACAGGTGGTACCTCAGGGTTGTAAAACTTTTGGATGAGAAAATTGAAACATGTCAAGAGTGCTTTTCAAGTTATATAAGGTGATGGAACTATTACAATCTTTTTTGAAGTGTTTTAAAAGGCAAAAGGAAGTGTGAGACCATGTTAAAAGGCAAAGGACTAAGTTTTGAGAAACTTTCCCTAAATTGAGAGAATATAGGCAATCATGAAAGCATTTTTTTGTGTAAAATGAGGAGTTTCTTTCCACTTTTATTCAATTTTGTGGCTTGGATTGACATTTTTACTTCATAAGCTTACATGGTTTGACCCATACCTTCTTTCCGTGCATGGATAATAGATTTTCTCATCTTGATAAGTGTCCTTATGACCCTTGGACTTCTTTCTCTCTCTCTCTCTCTCAAGCTCTATAAGACTTAGCCATTTTGGCCATTATATTGGATGCTCCACTTGAGTATGGAAAAGACCTGATCATTTGTATAAATTTTGATTAATAAAATGAATAAGTGTTACCTCTTCTATGACTATACTTAGTATGTTTTACTTGAATGTTTGATTTTACTTAAGTGACACTCTTGTTTCATTAGCATGATATCTCATTCTTTCAACTTTTTATAGTTAGAAATCTTCTTTTTATAGGGCATGTGAAGTGTTTTTTGATGTTTCAAGGTTGAGTGATTTATTAATTTTATTAGTTCTATTCAAGGCTTCTTGTCTAGTCCTCCTAGCCTATATGTTCATCTTGACCTCATAATGTAACTTTGATGTGAGAAGTTGTAGATTGGAGAAATGTATGTTTGGTTTGTTATCTAGTTTTAAGTGTAGCATACATATGACTGGAAGTCATCATTAAATTTGGTGTATCACCTCCATTATTTTATCTTTTCTTTTAGTTTCTTTCTCCCTTTTCACCCCCAAGGTTAGTAGTAGGTTTGATCTTAAGTGGTACATCAAGGGAGCTAGCCTTATCTAGAGATTCACCTCATTCCTTAGGCTGACCACAAGCCTAGAAGTGATTTAATTATGCCACTTAGATAAGGATATATTTTCATCTCCTTAAATGATGCAAATCCAAATGATAATAGTTTTTGGCACACCTGATGGGAATCTTGTTCCAAGAGATTGGGAGATTTTTAGTGTTGTCTCTCAACAATTAGCCTTTAGAGGCATCTATCAAAACATCAATGGTGACTCCAAAAATACATAAGCTATTAAAGCAACCAAAGTGATCCATTAAATATTTTTGGTAACTTTTTATTTTGTGTTCTTGTGTCCTAATGATGTTTCATAGATGACCTTGGTGTTGAGTACAATTTCACACAAGTTGGTGAGACCTTCCAAGCTTATGGATTTCCCTATCAATATGAGAAAGTCCTTAAACAAACCTATCATGAAATTTATCAGCCCAAATATCATTATTTTTAGCCTCAATAAGATCATATACAACCCATACATGATTTTTACCAATCATATAACCACGTTCTCCATGTCTTGCTCTTAATCAACCTAGCCACTCCTCAAACCAAACCATTTCCACCTTCAAGAAGACACTCTTGGACTATGAGAGATATATGTTGGAGCTTGATAATCTTTGGGGATGTGGACAAAATATTCCTAATCATTCCATCCATCAATTGAGAAATTCATTAGAGTTAGTTAAGAGGGAGTGGGCACCTATTAAGAGAGCCAATTGGCAAAGGCTCATAAGTGAGATTCTAGATGTGAGTGGTTTAGTATCTTCCTTAGAGGATAAGATAGAAGTTCATGAAAGTTATCCTCACCAAACCTATCATCTTTATTTTACACTTCTACAAAGTTTCTATTAGTCCTACATGGTTCTTACTCATGAATCCAATCAACCTTATCAAGGCCATCCTTTTCCAAATCAATTGGAGAGTAGAGTTGATCCTTTACAAGTCTCTCCCACTCTTCCTCAAAAATATCATTATATTATATGGCAGCCAAAATATACACCTTAGCCTCATGATGATTCATATTAGATTCAAGAAAATCTTTTCCAAGAGGATCTAGTCAAGAAAATTGAAGAGTTAGAGTCAAAGATGAAGTTGTTAAGTCAAGATGTGATGGAAGGTTTAGACCCACAAGAAGATTATATGCATAAACACAACCAATTTTACCTCCTTGAGGAGAGTTCCCATGTTTATTAAAAAATTTATTAATTAGATGTAAAGTGGAAGGAATAAAGTCAAGTTGTCTCAGTCCAAGATTTGCCTTTCCTTAAGAGCTCCTAAAAGAATCTCTTACTTTTCATTCTCAGCTTGATTTTGAACTCTATATTCCACCTCCACCAAATAGTTATTTTTGTATTCATTCCATCACCCTTTTACTTGATGGACCTATGGTATGGGAACATAAATAAGATCATCTAGTTGAGGGAAATTTATAGGTCCTACTTGAAGAGAATGCAACTCCCTGGCAGCCTCATTAGGCTAAATCATCAGATTTCAAGATGCCTAGTCTTGGCATCACTAGAAATGAGATGGAATATATTGTAGACCTTGAGAATAAAATTCATGATATGGTAGTTGAGATGAAAATTTAGATCCTTCAATAGGCCCTAAGTGATGAAGAAGAGGTGATTTCTTGTGTTGAATCTCCTTGTTTGGTTGAAGATGAAGAATGCTTTCCTTATGTTGAACAACCTATCTTAAGAGAAGAAAATGAAGAAGAACAAGTACAAGTCATGGCTGATCAAGAAGATATCATGAATTATTATGAGGAAGATACTACCATAGGTACTCCATTTGAGGAACAAAAAGACAATCCACAAGCTCTTATCCCCATATTTGAGGGTATGCGTAATCATGAAGCTAACTCTAATGCATCCATTATTTAGGAGGGATACATCCATGAGGAAGGTGGAAAAGACTTGAAAAAATAAATACATGAGGAAGACTCCATGACTGATCATGAGGTTGTGGATGACCATTCCAAGATTGAGGAAATGGATCTAAATAGAGAAGAGGACAAGGATGATTGACAACTGTAAATAGAGCTCTTTCATGAGTTTGAAGAGCTTTGCAAATTTGAAGGCCAAGTACATGACAAGGTGAATAAAGAGTCTTCCATGGAGGATAATGACCAAGATTGGGAAGAATTTTCTAAGCTCTTTAATGAGCTTGAATAACCTGCAGTTGAAAGGAAGCCCAATCTTGTTGAGATCACAATGGAAGACAATAAGGTATACCTTGTTGAATCACCATTAGAGGTCATATTTGAAAGATCACATGACATAGTTGAGTTTGTTTGGATATAAGAGGAATTCATTTCTTTAGTCAATTTATTTGGAGCTGCTTGGTTCTTATTAAATATCAGGCCAATGAAGTTGGCAAATGTTATGAAATAGTTGGAGGCATCAATGCTAGAGTTAAAAAGGCTACATGCCTCATTCAATCCTCCATGTCATGAAATAAGAAGAGTCTTAATATTTCTCTTTGATCTAGGGGAGTTATGTTCATTTGTTAGTTGTACATAATATTTTGTTCTTTACTTTCCCTAAGTGCTTTAAGCACATGTTTGTTTGTTTTATTATGTGTCTTTTTCTTTGTGTGGTTGAGGTAATCACTAGTGCCTTATTTTGATCAAAGGTTTGTGGTTAATGGTCAAATATTTATTTTTGTCTTAGTCCTTAGTTGAATCCACAAGCCTAATAGACTAATAAGGTTGCTAGTATAGTTAGTATAACAGGCATATTACCCCTATGAGTCACCAATTTGTTGACCAAATTTGACTTTTAGGTCAAATTAGGATAACCCTAGTAAAAAAATTGATTTTTTAGGTCTATAAGGGGGTATATTATATTTTCATGAGGTGTTTCATTGGTCAATTTATGTCAATTGATGTTATATTAGCCTTGTTCAATTAGTTTTTAGGTCCATTTATCATTTTGGGTCACTTTAAGGGTCAAAAGAGATGCATTTAATGATTTATATAGGTTTTTAAGGAAATGTGCAAGTGTAAAAATGTGATTTCATGTCCCATGTGTCCTTATAAGTCTTAATTAACTGACAAAATTGAAAATTTGTAGGTTCATCAGAAGAAAGATCAATTTTCTTAAAGAAATGAAAGAGTTTGGCACTTGTATAGCCTATTTGGGAAGTGTGCCACTTATAAAATGGTGAAAATTGTCTCTTCAACTCTCCCAAACTCATTTACATGTTTTTTTTTCTTTATAAGTTCCATTTTTGGCCAAAAACCATTCTACTACATTTTTGTCCTTTTTAGCAGATTGAAGTGACACTTAGGTTTTTCCTTGGTATAGTTAGCACAAGGGATTTCAAGTAAATAATTTTGGGAGGTGATATTAAACTCAGAGAGATAATTTTTCATATAAATAAGTTTTATTTTGGTGAACCATTATTTATGAACCATCTATTTGAAGCTCAGCATCTAAAACTACTTACTAGTCTCTATACCCTGTTAGTTTTCTCTTAGTTTGAATAGTTATGTACAAACTAGTTACTCATATTTTCTCTAGAGGATGTTGGTCATGTATATTTACACTTAACATGATTTGTTTCAAGTTTAAATATTTTTATGTGCTAATCATCTCAATTTGTAGACTAGTCTCTTTTGAGTGCAGTGGGTAATTTTTCACCATTTTCAGAATTCCATGCTTTATCAATAGTTTTAGGGGGTTATTTTAGTGTTAATTATATGTTTTAAAGATCATATTTTCACCCTCTTCACCTCTCAACCTCCTTATACAAGAATTTTCATGATTTTTAGTCATTTTATGCCTAAACATAGTTAGGAAAGCATGAAAGTAAATTACAGACATCATTATAGGGGAATATCACATTGAATAGGGTTTTAGAGAATGGTTTCAAGATATCCATGGTGAAAATCAACATTTAAAGGGTTGGTAAAGAATCTAATTATCCCCCATGAAGCTTAAACTATACATAATGTACACATTCTCCTTCACTATCTGTATATTCAAAAAAGGTGCACCTATAGGGGTTTCCATGATGACATCATGATTTTATAAGAACTTGGTAGTGGTGTTAAGATCTAGGAGACATGAAGAGTTCATTAAGATGCCTGATAAATACATATGAATTCCATATACCTCTCCATTGATGCATACTTTTGATAACTTTTCCCTTATTTCCTGAGTATGTTAATGACCACTTATAGGTGGTACCTCAGGGCTATAAAACTTTTGGATGAGAAATTTGAAACACGTTAAGAATCCTTTTCAAGTTCTAGAAGGTGATGTAACTATTGCAAGCTTGTTTGAAGTATTTTAAAAGGCAAAAGGAAGTGTGAGATTATGTTAAATGATAAAGGACTAAGTTTAGAGAAACTTTCCCTAAACTGAGAGAATAAAGGTAATCATGAAGGTATTTTTTTGTGCAAAATAAGGAGTGTCTTGCCACTTTTCTTCAAGTTTGTGACTTGGATTGACATTTTTTACTTCATGACCTTGCATGGTTTGATGCATAACTTCTTCCCATGCATGGATAATTGATTATATTAGCTTGAAAAGTGTCCTTATGACCTTTGGATTTCTCTCTCTCTCTCTCTCTCTCTCTCTCTCTCTCTCTCTCTCTCTCTCTCTCTCTCTCTCTCTCTCTCTCTCATCTCTCTCTCTCTCTCTCTCTAGCTCTATAAGAGTTAGCCATTTTGGCCATTGTATTGGATGGTCCACCCGAGAATGGAAAATCCTTACTCATTTGTATACCTTTTGATCAATAAAATGACTAAGTTCTACCTCTTCTATGACTAAGTGTGTTTTACTTGAATGTTTGATTTTGTTTGAGTGACACTCTTGTTTCATTAACATGTTATCTCATTCTTGTAACCTATTTACAGTTGAAAAGATTATTCTTGCAAGGTATTTGAAGTGTTTTATGATGTTTTAAGGTTGAATGAGTTAGTATTTTCATTAGTGCCACTCAAGGCCTCTTGTCTAGTCCTCCTAGCCTAAATATTCATCTTGATCTCACAATGTAACATTGATGTGAGAAATTGTAGATTGGAGAAGTGTATGTTTGGTTTGTTCTTTGGTTTCAAGTATAGCATACATATGGTTGGAATTAATTAATCAATTTGGTGTATCACCTCTATTAGTTTAGATTTTATTTCATTTTATTTCTCCCTTTTCACCCCCAAGGTTAGTATTAGGTTCAATCTTAAGTGGTACATCAAGGGAGCTATCCTATCTAGAGATTCACCTCATTCCTTAGGCTGCCCACAAGCCTAAAGGTGATTCCACTATACCACTTGGATGAGGAGAGATTTGCATCTCCTCAAAGGGTAAAAATCCAAGTGACAATGATCCACACTGATGCACAATGCATCTCTGCACCTCTCAGTTACCAGACTACCTGCCACGTGTTTCGACTGGGAATCACCTCAGGTGTCCTCAGACTGGCCATATAGTTGTCTGAAAGAGGACCCAAATCAATCCAACACTTTTGGTGTGATGGCTAGTCTTCTATTGGTATCAGAGCTAGGTCTCAAAGTCGAGTCTCACAAATGCTGGTGGCCTTGATCTGCAGTGATACATGACGCATCTCTGTGCCTCCCAATTACTAGACTACCTACCACATGTTTCAACTAAGAATCACCTCAGGTGTCCTTAGACTGGCCATATAATGGTCTAGAAGAGGACCCAAATCACTTTAGAGATTTTGGTGTGATGGCCAATCTTTTATTGGTATCAGAGCTAGGTCTCAAGGTCGAGTCTCATAAAATCCAGTGGGCCTAATCTGCACTGATGCATGACGCGTCTCTGTGCCTCCCAATTACTAGACTACCTACCACATGTTTTAACTAGGAATCACCTCGGGTGTCCTCAAACTAGCCATATAGTGGTTTGGAAGAGGACCCAAATTACTCTAGAGCTTTTGGTGTGATGACTAGTCTTTTATTGGTATCAGAGCTAGGTCTCGAGGTTGAGTCCTGTGGAAGCTGGTGTGCCTGATCCGTGTCGATGCACAACGTGTCTTCGCACCTCCAAATTACCTAACTACCTACCATGTGTTTCAACTAAGAATCTCCTTGAGTTTCCTTAGACTAGCCATATAGTGGTCTAGAAGAGGACCCAAATCACTCCAGAGCTTTTGGTGTGATGGCTAGTCTTCTATTTTAATAGAAGACTAGTCATCACACCAAAAGCTCTGGAGTGATTTGGGTCCTCTTCTAGACCACTATATGGCCAGTTTGAGGACACCTGAGGTGATTCTCAATCAAAACACATGGAAAGTAGTTCAGTAACTGGGAGGCATAGAGATGCATCATGCATCAACATGAATTAGGCCCACCAGCTTTTCACGAGACTCGACCTCGAGACCTAGCTTTGATACCAATAGAAGACTGGCCGTCACACCAAAAGCTTTGAAGTGATTTGGGTCCTCTTTTAGACCATTATATGGCTAGTCTAAGGACACTTGAGGTGATTCCTAGTTAGAACATGTGGTAGGTAGTTTGGTAATCAGGAGGCACAGAGATGCATCATGCATCAGCAAGGATCAAGCCCACTAGCTTCCATAGGACTCGACCTCGAGACCTAGCTCTGATACCAATAGAAGACTGGCCATCACACCAAAAGATCCAAAGTGATTTAGGTCCTCTTTTAGACCACTATATGGCCAGTTTGAGGACACCCAAGGTGAGTCTTGGTTAAAAATGTGGCAGGTAGTCTAGTAACTGGGAGGTGCAGAGACGCGTTGTGCATTGGCACGGATCAAGTTGAGAAATAAGAAAATATGAAAATAATGAAACAATGAACAAATTTTAAGAATTTTTCTCTATATTTGCATTCATTTCATAAAATTTATATTTTGAAGTATAATTGAGGGGGAGAACCACTATATATAGGCCTTTTTCATGCCTAATATGGTTAAATTTGTTATAAGAGAACTAAATACATGACATCTATCAATGGACAAAGACCCTCATGCCATAAAAAGTAAAGAATATTCCCTATTCAAATAGGGGAATATTTTACAATATATTGAGGGGAATTAAAACATGACATTCATCATAATAAATCCTGAGAAGTGGCTATCTCAGTGCCAGGTTGGGGTCCTATTAATATGGATGATGTTGAATCCCCCAATGTATAATAAGATGAAAGTTAACCCATAACATTTGAAGCAGTAATTCCTAGTGTAGCTAAAGAAGAAGAGATTCCTAAAGGGGTTAAAGAGGAATAAGCTCCTATGGTGACCATCCATAGCCTACTACTTGCCTACTTCTCAGCTTCTATATATCCCCTCCATGCCTCAGAGCATCTCTTGTAATCACTATCTATTATATTCAAATCTATAATAGGTTATTTCTATAATTTGAGGGTAAGACCTGACATTTCATCATGTTTGGCTAAGAGGGAGATCATGGGCTCATTGATTTCCATTGATTTTTATATTTTTTGATTGGTAGATATAGCCAAGTCTACCATCTCTTGCCCAAAAGTCACTTCTCAAGCAAGCTTGATTTCTAAAATTTACAATGAATTTTTGTATCTAAGCTCTAAAGACATTCTTGTTGACAATGGAACCATCATTGTTAGTAAGTTGTGTGATCTCAACCTATTTAAGTAGAGTTATAACTCTGTCACCCAACTGGGTGAGAGATTAGCCTAGGGATGTCATTTCATCAATCCACTAGTTCAAATATTTCCTTCTTTCAATTATATAGGATTAATTAATGCTCAAATCCTCCAAGGGGATCAGTTATGTTCTTCAAATTTCTTCATTCTAATTAACTTGACCAAATTGATTACTTTGTTGTCAAATATCCCATATGAACCTTATACCTTGATAATCCTATTTTATACCTCATCTCCTTTTATTTTGTACTAGGCCAAAGTATTCAATGTATCAAACATTACCTCCACAACCCATTCCACCTTGGTTATGGTTTCCTCCAATAATGTGGATTTGTGTTGCTATTCTGAATTAGTTGTTCTTTATTGTATTCCTTTTACTAATTTCATAGCTACATCACCATATTAATTTAGAGTCGAGAGGGAGTCCTTTTCATATTATTTTTGTTGGCCAAGTATGGCTATTTTCTTCTTGGTCAACTCAAATAGGGTCTCTTTAGACTCATACACAATTATTTGATCTTGGTGTATGGTCTTCTTCTTAGTTAGCCTCTTCATTGCCTCATACTTCTTATCAAATTCTAGTGAGACTTATGGAGTGTCAACTATAACCAAATCTTGGTTTTTTATTATATACAACTACATTTCTTTTATCTAGGATTTGTCTAAAATGTCCCCTTGAGGATGGGTGGATGGAGGCAATTTTTGAGCTGGTGTTAATCCCTGAAAGGTAGATTTCTGGGAAGTAACTATGGAGGTGACTAGGACAAATATAAAATTGGGGGATAAATTGGGAAGTGTCATCCCTAAAGATGATGAAAAACTATTGCTAGCTGAAGCACTAGTTAGGAATAAATGAACATGGGGAATGAATTTATTAAGCCTTTTATTTGTCAATTGGGGACCTAGCCTAGGCATACACCTAGGTAGAATTAGAGGTAGATTGGTCATCACATAAAATTTTAAAGTGGATGTCACCACAAAAGCGTTTATAGTGGGTAGGGGCATAGTTAAGGGCCTAATTATAGGTATAGTGAGGGGCCTATAGGGTAAGAGGTTCATATGATCTAGTGTTTAGGGATAATAGAATATACCCAAAGGCTGGTTATATAAAAATGATGGAGGAAAAATAAACACACTCATGGTTAGAAGTACCTGGTTCTTCTTTGACAAGAAGCAAGGGAGGCAATCCTAGTGCTAAAACTACTAGTGTTGTAGTAGGTAGTGCTACTACCTCCACTAAAGATGAATGGGGTACCATTGAAGGTCTTACTTAAATTAAGGTAATATTTTGTTCTTGGGATGGTGCAGTTAGATGTTACTCTTAAAATAGAATCCTAATTAGTATGTTTTTTAGCCTCAACTCCATTCTTTAAATAAGAGATAATTCCTACAATATCCTCCTACTAATCTAAGTGTCAGTTGGCCTTTCTTCCTTAGTACTAACAACATAGACTAAAGATGTAGATGCTTATATCTAAGCATCTTAAGGATCAAAAACTTCATAAAGACATGCATATTTTAACTTATAATTAACCTATGGGATATTGGTAGCCTTCAATATCTACTTCACCTCTATGTCATTGGATGTGTTGATGTAAAACCTATCTTCATATTCAAGTTCATGATGGTAGGTTATGCTTATGGCTATCCTTTGCTTGATATAGTGTTTGAATGTTATATTTTATGGGTCCCATTTCCTATTTCCATCCCTTTCCAAATTAAAAGTGGGACTTTGCTTATTCACATCAATAATAGAGTTTTACTTTTCAATCCTAAACTAATCAATGTTGGATAGTTGAGGAGGGACCAATCCTCTCTTCTTATTCTTGCATAGTCCATCCACCCCTATGAGCAATTAGAAGGCATTTGCTTGTTTATCCAACTTGTCTAGGACTATGGTGGGTAACTTGATGGCAGATATTTTAATTTTGACTACCCTTATCACTATGCAGTTTGGGTAATGCCAATAGGCTCCTAAGGTGATGAGTGTTTCTCTAATTTCCTTTGATAGTCTAGGTATGGGCCTCTCATAGATTTCCCTATACACTATAGGATATAAGTGATCAGAAATTGACTTCATTTCTTGATTATATTTATACACCTTACCTTTGAGAAGTTATGAGACATGATCCATTTTAGTTTGGGGTCCTAATTGGTGAATTGGGGGAACTTATGGGTAGTGCATATGGTATCGACCATGTAGAAATAGTCCTCCTAGTTGGACATGACCCATCTGATCTGAGATATCAAGTTTTAGGATATAATCTCTTCAAAAAGGGGAGTTTTTGTGTTATCTATTATCATAGATAGGAGTGGAACACACTTCTCATCTACATGGCCTATGTCTTTGGCCCCATACAGCCAATTTATCATATCCATTCTCATTCTTACTCCTTTCCTTAATTGGGTAATGGAAATCTAGATGATTTTCATTTTGCATATAAAATTTCCCTTATTTTCATCCCAATCTCTCAAAACCTCCCTGATATCATGAGTTTGGAGCCATTGGGTCACTATTTCCTAATTGTATATAATCTCTAGTTTGAATAAGTCATAATAAGCTTGAAAGGCTAGCCTAATTATGAAATAAATGTATTAAACCAAATTGAAATATTTAATCATATTGTTGACACACCTAGATTGAAGAAACAATTGGTAGACTAAGTCTATGTAGGGGAGCACCTCTGGGTTAGATGCAACCTTATGTAACCCTACATATTTGAGTGTTATAATATCTAACCTATATTCTACATCATTAGTGCCTCCATCATCACTGCCTCTATCCACAATCCTTTATACATGGTAAAACAAGTTGTTATAATGTTTTTATTTTATGGCTAATGTAATAGAGTTCAAATTGGTGTCTTGAAATATGATGTTTGTTCTATAGTAGTAGAGGAATGGTACTTGTTCCTACTTGTTGGCTTTAAATGTTCTAGCTTCAAACATAGTTTCAATTTTGTAATCAACGAGATTTTGGATTAATTTAGTGGAGAATGAATGCACAAAATTCCTTATAAAGAATCTTATAATAGTTCATAATTCTTAACAAATAACAATTTAATGAACCTATTGCTTTGATGCCAAAGGAAAGCTTAGATGGTTAGCTTTAAACTTCAAATTTAGAATTTGAACTGAAAGATATAAGTCATAAATGGAAAGTGTATTTAACTTGATTTGAATTAAATCCAAGTGGATCTTGAGTTTTAATATAATGGTTTTGAAAATTCACTTTGAGGAACTAGCCAATCATTGCCTTCATTTTATCCATGTGGCTTATTATCATAAACTTGACTTTTTTAGTGAAGTGACCTAGATTTATAACTACAAACAAGCCCCATCAACATTTAATTTGCACCTACAACCAAAAATATACATATAGCTATTCACAACCTATATGTTGTACTTGACATGTGCTCAACACTTAACACCTTTTTTGTGGAATTCAATCTTCTATTTCAAACATTGGGATATTTAGGTGCATTGCATGATATGTTTCCAAGTGTTATCTTTTGATTAGATTGTTCTTCTCTAGATATTGTGTGGATTGAACCTTTAATATTTGGGTTGACATGGCCTTGGGATCTCTATTGGTTTTCTAAGTGGTAATCTCTCATTGGCTCACACTATCATGTAGCTCTATTATATGAAACTTTCATTAGACCCAAACACCATGACACTTTCCCACATGTCTTATTTTCATTAGATTGCTCTTCACTAGGTCTCATGGTTTCCTTTGATAATTTTATTAGCATGAGACAAGGGTTAAAAATGTCCTCAACCCATTGGTTTCAACTACCGAGTGTATTCTATGTCATATCTTATTATTTAGGGTTGAAAGACTAAATGCCAAGTGTCATCCCATCATGAAATCACAACATGGTTGAAATTGAACTTTGCAACTTAGCCATGGGGGGTGTGAAGGGCATGACCAAGTGATAATTGGTATGATGCAATTAGATTACTTTATCATGGGACTTTAGAAAGGATTTGGGGTCTTGGAAGGCCATGATGGAATACCACATGGCATGCTCTATTTGAGTTTTGATTCCTTTGTACGATGAAAAATAATAATTGTATGACAAATGGCACATTCCCATTGGGTCATGGGGTCAAAAACCTTGTAACTCCTTGAATTTAAATTTTTTTGAATGAGTCCCAAGTGGAGATTTATGATAAGGTCACAGGCTTGCATGACCTTTTAGAAAATAATAGTAGCCTTAGAGGGTTGTGATTGAGAGCCATATGGCATGTTCTAATTGAGCTATAACTTCTTTGTAAGCTAGAATGTCATGACTAAATGACAAGTGGTAGAATCCCATTAGATCATGGGGTTACAAGATTTTGAAAATGTTAAAGACATGTAACAAAGCTCAAAAATTTACGTGTTTGAGTGACTAGTATGTGTAACACTTCTATGTGTCAATTGAGGATGAGCTAGCATTAGGTTCTTTCCAATTTTAACATGAAAAATTTATCCAATTTTAGGATAAAATAAAAGGTACAAGTATAAATTCATAAACCTTGAGTACAGAATCCAACTTGGACCCTAATATAAAACTTAAAATCAAGCTATGTCATAGTATCAAATATGAATTTTGGCATAACCAAAGTAATACCATGATTTGGAAACCTTAATTAAATAATATTGATCGAGTCTTAGGGATCATACCTTGGATATTCAAATTGTAACCCCTTGTAAGATAAATTTTAAACAAATTGGATCATTAGAAAATTCAATGACATAGACATTAATGAAACATTTAAAAAGGCACTCATTAACATTTGTCATGGACTAACATGAATTTTCAACCTTTTAAGTTATACAAAGGGTTCTAGTTTGGTGATACCAAAGATAAGGTATATCCTAGGGTGAATGACCAAAAATTTTCATAAGGTCCCCATTTTAGGGAAATGGGGCATGTTGATCTCAACAACCTCCAAAGCATTTTGGCCACTAGTGATTTATTCATAAAATTAAAATTCCTATTAACCAAAGCATTAGAGTATTTTGGAAGGCAAACCCTTTCCAAAGCAACCAAAAGGATTCTTTTTTCCCTTTAATTCCATCCACAAGAAATGTTTCTAAATTTATTCGATGGATAATGTAATAGAGTTAAAATTGGTGTCTCAAAATATGATGTTCATTCTATAGCAGTAGAGGAATGGTACTTGTTCTTACTTGTTGGCTCTGAATGTTCTAGCTTTGAACATAGTTTCAATTTTGTAATCAATGAGATTGTGGATTAATTTAATGGAGAATGAATGCACAAAATTCCTTATAAAAAATCTTCTAATATTTGATAATTCTTAACAAATAACAATTGAATGAACCTATTACTTTGATGACAAAGGAATGCACAGATGGTCAACTTTAAACTTCAAATCTAAAATTTGAACTGAAAGATTACTAGTCATAAATGGAAAGTATATTTAACTTGATTTGACTTAAATCCAAGTGGTTCTTGAGTTTTACTATAATGGTTTTGAAAATTCACTTTGAGAAACTAGCCAATCATTTCCTTTATTTTATCCATGTGGCTTATTATCATAAACTTGACTTTTTTAGTGAAGTGACCTAGATTTATAACTACCGAAGCCCCATCAACATTTAATTTCACATAAAACCAAAAATATACATACAACTATTCACCACCTAGATGTTGTACTTGACATGTGCTCAACACTTAGCATCTTTTTTGTGCACTTCAATCTTTTATTTCAAATATTGGGATATTGAGGTGCATTGCATGATATTTTTCCAAGTGTCATCTTATGATTAGATCTCTCTTCTCTAATTATTATGTGGATTGAACCTTTAATATTTGGGCTGACATGGCCTTGGGACCTCTATTGGTTTTCCAAGTGGTAAGAACTAATTAGCTGACACTATCATGTGGCTTTATTATATGAAACTTTCATTAGACCCAAACACCATGACACTTTACCACATGTCTTCTTTTCATTGGATTGATCTTCAATAGGTCTCATGGTTTCATTTGATAATGTTATTAGCATGAGACAAGTGTTAAACATGTCCTCAATCCATTGGTTTAAACTACTGAGTGTATTCCATGTCATATCTTATTATTCAGGATTGAAAGACTAAATTCCAAGTGTCATCCCATGATGAAATCACAACATGGTTGAAATTAAACTTTGAAACTTAGCCATGTGGGGTGTGAAGGGCATGACCAAGTGCCAAGTGGCATTATGTAATTGGATTTCTTTATCATGGGACTTTAGAAAGCAATTGGGGTCTTAGAAGGCCGTGACAGAGCACCACATGACATGCTCTATTTGAGTTTTGATTCCTTTGTAAGATGAAAAATAATAATTGAATGACAAATGGCACATTCCCATTGGGTCATGGGGTCAAAAAACTTGTAACTCCTTGAAGTTTAAATGTTGTTAATGAGTGCCAAGTGGAGCATTATGATAAGGTCACAGGGTCACGTGACCTTTTAGAAACTAATAGGATCCTTGGAGGGTTGTGACCAAGAGCCATATGGCATGTTCCAATTGAGCTGTAACTTATTTATAAGCTAGAATGCCATGACTAAATGACAAGTGGTATACTCCCATTAGATAATGGGGTTATAATATTTTTCAAATGTTAAAGACATGTAACAAAGCTTAAAACTTTACATGTTTGAGTGAATAGTACGTGTAACACTTCCATGTGTCAATTGAGGATGAGCTAGCATCAGGTTCTTGCCAAATTTAAAGGTGAAATATTTATCCAGTTTTAGGATAAAATAAAAGGTACAAGTCTAAATTCATAAACCTTGAGTATAGAATCCAACTTGGACCCTAATCTAAAACTTAAAATCAAGTTATGTCATAGTTTCAAATATGAATTTTGACATAACCAAAGTAATACCATGATTTGGAAACCTTAATTAAATAATATTGATTGAGTTTTTGGGATCATACCTTGGATCTTAAAATTTTAACCCCTTGTAAGATAAATTTTAAACAAATTGGATCATTAAAAAACTCAATGACCTAGACATTAATGAAACATTTTAAAAGGCACTCATTAAAATGTGTCATGGACTAACATGAATTTTAAACCTTTTGAGTTATACAAAGGGTTATAGTCTAGTGATACCAAATATAAGGCATATCCTTGGGTGAATGACCCAAAATTTTCATAAGGTCCCCATTTTAGGGAAATGGGGCATGTTGATCTCAACAACCTCCAAAAAAATTTGGCCACCAGTGATTTATTCATAAAATTAAAATTCCTAAGACCCAAAACACTAGATTATTTTGGAAGGAAAACCCTTTCCTAAGCAACCAAAGGGATTATTTTTGCCCTTTACTTCCATCTACAAGAAATGTTTCTAAATTCTATTTAATTTCTCTTGAATCACTTTTGGCATCTTGAAAAGAGGCATGGCAGGGGGAGGAAGAATATTGAGAGATGAAAGAGGATAGTTGGTGGATGATTATAAGGGAAGTATGGGTTTTCATATTAATGACCTAATGAATGCTCTGGATTCTCTATGGAGGGGTTCAATTGGATAAGGATCTAGGCCTCAATAAACTGATGGTATTCCCTCAATATCATTAAATGTCTCAAGAAGATTAAAAAGATTAGCTAGATAATTGACCATATTTTTGAATAAATTTTATTTATTGATTTTACATTTCAAGATGTTATCTTCTAACATATCTAGAGGGAGGGAAATTAGTTGGCTAATTTTTTCTAATAAGGGAGTCATTTCCCCATTTTTTAGGATTTGGCATAAGGGAGAAGAGTTTCCTACAAATATTAATGAAATTATCATTAGAGAGAGATCTTGCAAGATATTTTAAAGATTCATTTACTTGATTTGTAGTGTATAGTTTATTTATTTTATTTGATGGTTTAAAAAGATGAAGGTTCTAGTAATAAGTGCATATGGATGAAGGTTAGTTATCATTACAATTTAAGTGGTGATAACATGTGTGTAGCCTATTATGAGTTGTATTTTATATTTTTTAGCATATGTTTATATGATGATGTTAATCATGTTGTGGGAGTAGGCTACCTAATTCATCTTTATCTTGTGTTTGATCATAATTCCATCACCTTCTTTTGTGTGGATAACAAGTGTAGTCAATCTTTGAATATGGGAGGTGGGTTGAATAGGGTATATAAAATTTCAATTGAGAAGCTCAAAAATAAAATAAAAGTATGTGAAATGCTTCATACATTTCATTTAAGCAATTTTATTGATAAAATATATGGTTATGATGAGCACCTCTCTAAAACATTTGTTGTAAATTGTAATGAATGAATAATGAAGATTAATAATATGTTAGTGGAGATAGAGGGTTTGATTTCTTAGGTGACTAGTCTGAAGGTAAAGGATACTAAGTATGTCAAGTCAAGTAAATATTATGAGGAGGAGATGGCCAAATTTTTTATCTAAGATGAATAGTTAACTAAATGCCAAGGGGGTTACTTATGGGAGGACTTTACAGTGCCTTATGATTTTGTTATTGAGAAAGTAATGAGGTACGTTACATTTTAGGGTACATTTATGGTTGTGAATTACTACCAAATTCCCATTTTGAACTATTTTTGACATCAAATTCCTATAAGTCTCCATTTTTATATTCTTCACTTGTTGGAGAACTCTTTGTTAGATGTGAAGAAGGGGAAAATAAGATAACATTATATCAAAAAGTTATTTTCCTAATTTATAAGTTTTTTAATGCCCTAAATCATGATCCTTACCATTTAGGTTTTACGAAAGATCATACAAGGGTGTTGGAGGGTCCCAAAATAAATTTAAGAAGTACCATGAGAGAAAAATAGAGGAAGGTGATCCAGGATTATGTTCTTATTGATATTGATATGGAAAATGAAGTACAAGAGAATTTGGGAAATACAAAGGAAACATTGAATAAGGTGGGAAAGGTAAGGGTTGATTTTATTGAAAATGAGGTTGATGTTAATCCCAAGGAGAATAACAAAGTTATAACTATAGGAGAGACTAATAATAGGATCCATGAGGTTGTGTAAGGTTTCAAAATTCTAAACTAAAGAGGTAAGGAGTTTGTTGTGCATCATGATAATGTTGAATTATTTAAAGGCAAGGAGAAGATTCAATTTGATTTTTAATCCCTTATAGATGTTCTTAAGGATGAGGACAAGCTTGGTCAAATTGGTGAGGAAGTTGATCTACATAAACCTTTTCTTCATTGGTTTATGAAATATCATTCTAGATTCAAGGAGGTAGTGAATAAACTAAATCAAAATGATGACATCTTTTACACTAATGCTGATTTGATGAAGATGAGTTTTTTAGTTCTAAATATTGATAGATAAGGTGGATAGAATTGAGAAATAAAATCAGAATCTTAAATAAAATATTTTACTCATTGTTGATTTCAGTCATGTTACTATGCAAAATTATGTGCAGAGCATGAAGGGATTAAAACTTTTGGTTAAAAAGGAAGAACAAAGATCTTGATAATGGTAATCATGACAAGAAGATGAAAGGTCTCGATATGGAGAAACATAATTCTCAGGTTACTCAGCAAATGGAAATGATATTTAAGATAATGAAGGAAAAGTAGGTTAAAAGGTATGAGGCGTGGAAGTGTCCAAGGTGTTAGATTTATGCTTCTATTTTTTTGCTATCTTTGTGTTATTTCTATAATGTGTTGTTGTTATTTGGTTTCTTTGGTAGGATTTAATGTTCAAATTAGTTTTTTTGACCATGCCTACAAATTTCATGTAAAGGATAAGGTTCCTCTTTAAATTTTTTTTACCATTAGTAAAAAAATTATAATATCTATCTAGTTTTAAATCCATTAGCAGTACAACAATTTATTTTGTTATAAAAGATAAGGTAAAACATACTAGTAACCCATACATTTTAGAAGATTGGTTTTTATGATTTTTGTCTTAGGGTTTAAAATTAATTTTTGATTTATATAAACACAAATATTAATTTTCCTTTTTATTTTTCAAAGTTAAATTTAAAATTACATTTTTTTCCATTTGTTCTCTTTCTCTTTTAGAAAGTGTGTTCCAACAATTTTAAAACTCACAAGAGATATCATTATAAATAAAGTGGTCTTAAATTTTTATTTAACTATGGTTTGAGGAGTATTTACATGTAGATTATATTTATGTATTATATAACATCTCATCAAAAAACTCAAACCTTCATTATTCCTCTCAGTTCTAGACCTTTCCCACTTTTGCAAGTCTTGCATCTACTCTACCTTGTGCACCTTAGCCTATATCTTTTAGTTTGAAAAAAATTATTTTGATGAAAATGCCTTATATATTTCCAAATAATATTAAAATGTACATATCTTACACCTCTAAAAATTTTGAGCCTATATGCTTTCCTATTCCCTGAACACTAACATTTGGGATAGACACTAGCATCAATGTTAGTGTCCAGACCTAATGTAAGTGTTCAATACCCTAAATTCATCCAATTTTTAAATTAAATGTATCCAAATGGTCATCCTAAGTTATTTAATGCAAGTTATTACTACAAATCCATTAATGCAAATATAAGATCAACACTCATTCATTCTTCACGTAGGAAAACCTAGAAAAAGACCAAAGAGACCAATGTAACTTATCAAAAACACTCTATCAAGCATTTAATTAAATAAAAATTCTCTATTTACATACAATTCATAGGTGAAACACATCTAAAAGTATAAATTACTAATGGAGTAACACAAGATCCTGATTTTCCAAGTTACAAGCTAAGTCACTATTGTACTTACTTTCCATATATTGCATGATTCAAACATAAGCTAACACATAAGGGAAAACTACAGAGTTTGAGGCCTTATTTTTTATTATTACATTTATAATTAGTTCCCACTAAAAATAGGGTGTTTAGGGTCAGCTTGACATCATATGCCCACTAACCCATTTTCTCCCAAGGTCACTATGAAGATGAAAAATTAGGTTTTTGACATTTCATGAGGAGCTACAGTCCATAACATAGATATAAATGCACTAGATTGAATTAAAAGTCAAACCCAAAAGCATATATGTGGTTGCATCCTTTTTATTAAGTATTTCATACATGACACTTGCATCAAACCTATAAAGGAGCATCAACACAACTATCTTGGGAGGATGTTAGTGTCTAGAGCATTGGAAGTGCCAAATCTAGAATCAAGCAATTTTTCCAAAATCTCCTTACAAACTAATTTCTACCTATTTTATATTCAAAACTATGTTAGCATCAAAATAAGCTAAGTATATCACTTTTTTCTCATTTTAATGCATAACTTATTTGTAATTTCTATATTTATATTATATTCAACATAATATATTTAGATTATGTTTATATCTAAATTTATAACTCAATTAGCCTACTATAAATCTAATTATCACCTTTGTGCATTTTCATTTATATATTCTTAACCGTAGTATACTACCATAGTTAGATAGCCCCATATATCCAATTTAAGGTTAAACATTTGGTGAACCTGATCTTTGAACATGTCTTATACCCAAGCATACCCTATATGATGCTTATTAACTACTTTGTCCTAATATTTATTTACTTCATATCTTTTATCATGGATGATATTGATTTCTTCAATGAATATGATTATGAAACCATCCAAATTTGTATAAAATAAGGGGTAAAAATTGATTACTCTTGTATTCTTCCAACTACTAAAGATTCTAACCTCAAAGCCTTGAATGACAGTTGTTTTTATCCATTTAATTAGGGCCATGCTCCCACCATTTCAAGAGATGAGTTGAGACTTGTTAATGAAGATAAAGAGACATTACCCATACTCCCTACATAACCATAATACAATTTTGGTCTTTGATATTTCCAAAAATATGGATACAAAGGCCAAGGATTGGGAAAACATGAGCAAGGTATAATTCAGCCTATTATTCCTAAAAATGATACATCTTGAAAAGGCTTGGATTTTCAAAAAATTATATGAGGCCCCAACAACACAAGTCATCTAACATTACCTTCATGCACATTTTATGACACAAGTGGGTACATATGACCAAGGGGTTCCTTTATTTGGTCATAAAAAATTTATGCAAATACATCAAAAAATCATGAATGATCTACAAATAAATTATAAGATGGACATGGCTTCAATAAAATTAATTCACACCCCATAATTCCCACATTCCCAAACAATATTCCTCTTAGAAAAGATAACTGTACCTTCATATATTTATTAATAACAAATTCTATACCAAAATAGGGACCTTAATTAAAGATTATTCAAGCTCAAATGGACATAGTAAAATTACTAAACTTTAAAGATCCCATACCACTACCAAGTTACCCTTTTTTAATGATCATGAAATTTCACTTATTATACATAAGGATGATGATACTCATATCCATAGATTCAAAAAAGGTGGTGGGTTTCAAATAATGATAAAACCTATAAAAAATACCTTTACTACCATATAATATCTTGTCTATGATGATCATTATCAGGGATCTAAAAAAGTAGGTTTCTATAATTCAAATGCAAATTGCTCTCCATTATAATATTGCACATATAACCTGCTTTAATAATTAACCTATTGAAAAATGTAAAATTGAATATTCTTATCCATAAGATTTTGAATTACTAGATTTACCTCTCTTTTTGAGACACAAATACCCATTTGACCACATGATCAACTTTGTACATTCTTTTGGTCAATGGGTAAAAGATGACAAACTATTGCTAAAGGATTTTCATATGATAATTTCTATTGAGGCTAATAATTGGTTTTATAGTTTACCAAAGGGTTACTTAAATAATTCATACAATCATAAGATGCAATCTTCATGGATTTAAATATCTATAAAGTGCCAAAACGTACAATATAAAATTTACACAATTTCAAACAACATGATGATGAATCCCTTTAAGATTATACTATTCAAAAAGTACATCCTATGAGTTAGCATTTAGACCCTCAGTTTTGGAATTGTAATTTATCTTTAGTATAGGCCTTCTTTCCCCATTACAGGAAAGAACATTACATAAAAAATATGAGTCAATTACCTATTTATATAATGATGTTCATAGGTATGCTTCCTTAATAATTACTCATTCAATGTAACTTAACATATCTCCCTCTAAAAAGTTTTATCCCTCACACAAAGGATGGAGATAACTTACCTAATGAAAATTATGAACAAAAAATGTGGCATTCCTAATCTTTATATGACCATTTTACAAATTTTACTTAACATGGGGCCAATTCAAGGTCCATATCTTATGAAATAATCTCAAAGTGAACACAAAAATCATCCATGCCAACAATATTTAACAATTACCTTATACATGGCTGGTGATTATTTTTGGCATAACTATATTAATCCTATATAAGCAAAAATTACTTGAAATGTAAGATGATTACAACAAATAGGTTTTGATCTAATAAACTTACAAAACAAAGGGGGTTGGAAAGATTCATTTGGTAACATAATAATACCAATTGCTTGTGGTCTTAAAGCAATTCAAACATGGGTTTGGGTTATGCCTACCACATATTTATATGCACTGACACTAGGAACTCTTTGGATATACCAAATGGAATCAAACATTGATCCAAATCAGCAAGGTATTTACTTTTATCTTGATTTAAAATTAATACACATTCCAAATGATAACATTAATTCTCTACTACACATTCAAATCCTGAGGAGGAACATCCTATCTACCTTTTAAACCTATCCAATCATGATGCAAACAATGTAAAAGATCCAACTTAAGGTTGTCAGGCACTAATAAGGGAGATACTTATGACCATCTATTAGATGATATCATAGAGTAGTCTCTTAAAATATTCCACAAATACCAAAAAAATTAAAAACATTCAAAAATACAAAAACATTTTTGACACCTACATGTTATATTGGCTCCTTGACATCTATGTGTTAATTCTATGTTGATGGATGACATACTCAATTAATTCTACATACACACATGTGTTTCACACTTATAATTGAGTTTGATACAAGCATACACAAATACATGATCTATTCCTATTTTCATATTTTTGGCCTTCCATACACTCATGCCATATAGACATTGGGGGTATCTACTTATTTGAATTTAATACACATAGGTTATATAATTTGATGGTCACTCTACACTATCATGTTTGAAATTATATATGTACTTACACATCTCATTACCCATGATTATATCTTACATAGGATACTTGATATTCTATACACTTGAAATTTTTTCTTAATAGATTTGATCCATGAGTTAATATGACATGTTTATGTTGGTTGCTTATGCTTTAATCTATGTTCTTCCTTGAGTGTTTTGATTTGGTATTTTTCTCTTTGTTTAAATATTTGAATATGCTCATCTTCTTATGACCCCCATGCCTATTTATGTTTTCATTAAAATTTTAATATGCCATTTTTTTATTGTATGTACATTTAAATATGTCATCCTTGCCTTTTATGTCATTTGACTAAGTCATGTCCTTTTGATTTTGCAAAATTTGAACATGCCCTTTGTTTGTAGTCTCATTGGACCATTACCTTTTGAACTAATTTTTGTTTGATTTTTGAGCTTGTAATATTAATATCTAGATGTTTCTATGATATTTATCATGCATCTTAGGCCTACATGTGATCACATTGGTTCTACGTGCTTCAATGTTATATTTACCTAGAAATGTTCCTTCTATATGCTACATGGTTATACTCATAGATTATATAGTTGTCTTATCATTTTTAGGTGAGTTAAATACCAGTTCCTATCTTTCCCTCACCTCAAAGGTGGTGCATATTAGTGGGGACCTGTCATATATGCATATTCTCCACACTTTCAATAATTTTTAGATTCAGTGGGGGCATGATTGGAAGCATGTTCTCCACACTCATTTAGTAAATTATAATTATATTAATTTTTAGATTGAGTGGGGGCATGCTTTGGAAGAATATTATCCACACTCATGCAGTATGAGTTACTTATATCAGTTTTAATATTTAGAGGGGTCATGTCATATGGTCATGGCTTCGTTCATAGTTCTTATATTTAGTGGGAGCATGCTTTAGAAGCATGTTCTCCACACCTATTCAGTATTCAACATCTCCGAATTACAGTGGGAGCATGTTTTAGAAACATGTTTTCTACATTGGTAATTATATAAATTTTTATATTTCTTCATATATAGGTAAGACATGCTTTGAAAACATCTTATATGATTTAGATTCACATTTGTGGTAGAATTGTATACATTGGTACCATTATTATACATAGTTTCAACATGAAACATATCTAAGGTGTAAATGCTATGTAATGTGTGGATAATATTATAGAATTCCAATCAATTTTAGATTTCAAAAATTCTTTATGGATTGTTACCACATCAAAGAATCTTTTGTACTGATACCTTATAGACTTTTATAGACTTTATTGAGACAATATACTATAGTAGTTGGTTCAATTTTCAAAATGGTTGAGGTGATTAAATCCTTCAATATTTCTAAGTTGTCAAGTTGGAATTGATTATACCATCCAATCTTATTGGGTTATAAGTATCACTAGGTTACATGATTGAGTTAATCTCAACTACTAGGTGATAGCTCATCTTTGATCCAAAGTTGAGGGTATGGGACTTCTAATCTCTCTCTCTAACTCCTTGGATATATGAACTTTCAATATGTACCTATATTTTTTATAATCTCAGTTTCAAATCCTTAAAATGATACATATTTTTCAAATCAACTTTCCAATAGGCAAGAAGTTACATCAATAGATAGGTGTACTCTTAAACCTTGATATTTCAATTTCAACCTATTTTAATTACGTCCAATCCCAAATTATATACATTGATTATATATTGTAACATGCTATATTTTAGGTTAGTCATCATCAAAGAACTTAAGTTGGGCACACACAAAGACAAGGTCTATTTTACACATCTAGGTATACATTCCTTTCCTTTAAACTATTAAATTTAATAATAGATAAAAGGGAGGGGGGAATGTAGATGCAAAGACAAGGTGTGTTCTACACAACCAGGTATGCATTCCTTTCCTTTAAACTAATAACTTCATTACTAGATAAAAGAGTGGAAAATGTAGATGATGTTATAGAATTTATAACACCTCAATTTTATAGATTTTAAAAATGTATAAATTAGTTTTTATTCTTAGTTATATACCTTTCTCACTTTTTCAAGTCTTACATATGCTCTACCTTGTGCCCTTTGCCCTATATTTCTTAGTCTTACCAATCTTATGTTGATAAACAAAGCCTTCTATCTTGCCCAGAATGCTTAAAACATACTTATCTTCCACCTCTACAATTTTTAAGCATGTACCTACTTTCTTACTCCTTGGACACTAATGTATGAGACAAACACTAGCATTGACATTAGTGTCCTAACCTGATGCAAGTGTCTAGTGCCCTAAAGTCATATAATTTACAAATGAAATGTATCTTAATGACTATATTAAATGATTTAATGTGAGTTATTATTGGAAGCACAACCACTAAGAGGTGGGGGTTGGGATAAATTCATGCTCTTAAACAATTTCCTTTTACTTGATCATCTCAATTACACATCCATCAAATGCACATGTATATTAACCATTCAAGAAATATCAATGGTCTAGCAACATTATAATGAGATCATACATGTGAAACATAATATCACATAATACAAATCATATATGTGGGAAACCCTCATGGGGAATAAAACCCTTTGAAACACAACTTGGACAATTTGTCGTATAAGACCATGAATAAAATTTAGTTGAAAGCCAACCCAATAAGGAGCACCAACCCCTAAATTTCTCAAGAACCAAATTTAATTTAGAAAGATAAAAATTTATGAGAGGCTAAAACCCCATTTATGATCAAGAACCCACTCAATTAACACTCTGAAACTAAATTTATTAATCACCAACTTGACTTTAGCAAGATCCAACTTGCTAGTAGGCTATAACCCACGTACTGATCAAGCACCCACTCAATTAACACTTTAAAACTATCCACCTTTCAATTGTTTCACTCCCAAAATTGATTATGGTCTTATCTTTCTCTATCACACTCATATCTACATCTCACACAAGAAAAAAGTATCCTTTACCTTCTTTGCTCAATCAGCCTTCTATGGCTTGAAACTATCATGAAAACACTCATGAAACCCTGTAGATGTCTATGACTAATTCATATCATTTATTTGATATGTTTCACCACCTATGTAACCTCACATAATATTTTTCTTCTTTGATTCACATCTATACACACTCATCTAGCCAATTAGGCCTATTAGGCCTCATTCTTATTTCAATCACTAGTTCACTATTTATTCCCTTTCATTAATCATCATAGATAGTCATCACATGAATATGTGGTATGGATTAATATCCATTCTTACCTCTACACTCTACCCCTCAGAATAGTCATATATTCAATTCATTCACACATCATTTCTCTAGCTCAAATAGGCCTAACTAGCCATGTATAAATATAAGTCACTTGCTCACATACTCTCTTGGTTGGCCAAACACATTTAGACCAATATAACTCTTTAGGCCTAAGAGAGACCTAATTCATTAGCCTTCCTTTATTAACAAATTACACTTTGCATCTTTATAACACCATAGACCTAAATAGACAAATGAAACTTTTCAAACACTTTGTCCATAACCTTTTACAAACATTCTTCATACTTTAGAAGTCACACAATACTCTTTCAATCCATGAAATCTTATTTAAGCATCACACCAACAATAGGTCTCATAGAGGCCTGATTGAAATAGGTTTGAAAATTGTATCAAAATACTTCCCTTCAATCTCCTCAAGTAATTATGACCTAAACAAAACATGACATCTTCTTAACAAGCTCACTATTTTATAACCCTCACTCTATTTTACAAACTTAGAACTCTGATATGAGATTATCAGACATCTTGATAATTAATTTTAAATATATTCAAAATTTCATTGATACTCTATGACCTTAATGTCATCTTGATTCACATAAGACATTAAATTCTTCATGATACTTTGCATTTTGACTCAAAGAATCAACTCAGCATACACACAATTAAGACCCTAAAATAAGAAAACCATAACTTTTATCATCCTTAAACCACTAAAATTTTTCATGGAATTTACAAAGTTTCAACATGTTTTTTTTATGACCTCTCAAGGTCATCTTGACATGAATTTAACAATACATCCCATAACACAACCTTAAATAACACTACAATAATTACTTTTCAAGTTTACTAATCTTTATGATGCTATAGGAAATGATCACCTTCAAATCTTTGTGAACTCTTCAAAGCATATAAAACATGGCATCCCACTATTATATCATCTCCAAGCCTTTAATCTCATAGACAACAACTTTACCTAGAATGGTATTGGTCTTATAGACCAATCATCAACTCTCATGAGCCACTATTCTGATTTTGGCTTCTTAAACACCACCTTGAGCTCAAAAAATGCATTAAAAACATGATATCTACTATAAGAAACTTTTCACTCAATCCATATAATACTTACTAAACTCCGTAGGCCATATAAGAGACACTTAGCTCATGGAAACACTTTTAGGGTTTGTTTCCATATGAAGACTAGAAATCCTCATACATCTATTCTTTATGTCTTGAGCTTGTTCTTTGTTTCTAAGATCAATATGATCATGTACAATGCATATATAGTAGCATCATGACCTTAAAAACATAACCATTCACTACTATCGATCATCCTAAGTGGCCAAAGGCACCACACAACTCTAAAAGTAACTGTTGTCTACCATTGTCAAAGATCGTAAGCTACACTAAACTTTCATGATGATTTACTTGCACAAAAACACACTTCTAGATCAGATTCAATGCATAAGATTGATCTACAGGGAACTAGGAACATGATCTAATGTTTATCTTATCAAATTTAATGATCTAATAAGGTTCTAATCCATTTTACCCTCCTTGGGTCCACTATAAATTTTCCCATACTATCATTAGTGATTTTGAAATGTAATAAATTCACTTGTACAAACTATCAAGACTTCATTCCACCTATAAGTCATTACTCATGATTTTTGTTCCAACTTTACTTTTTACACCATCTTGATTTGACCGCTTTCATGGATTCTACAATCCATTCTTTTCTCTTAGGTCCATTTGACATACACAGTTAGTTTCAATCCCAATTGTTATATTTTTAAATATCAACGACTATTTCTCGAAGCTAAAATATGATAGTCTCTAGCACATCATAATATACTATAGAAAATTTGGAGGTTTATCACTTGAGCTTGGGATATTTTCAAAAAACAAAATATTTTGGGTACCTTTTTGGAACTATGGACAATATCTCCATGAAGACCTTTGACCAAATCTGAATTCATAAATACACATAATAAATGCACAAAATTTCTAGTCTGGGAGGATCTCCATCATGTTTAATGATGGTCTAGCTTCTCTAAGATAGAATGGTGCATTTTTCTCTTTCCAAAGATCAATTGTAAATACCAAAACCTCACCAAGACACTTATAAATGGCTCAAAACATACTCCTTGTCCTTAATGACCTACACACATGTCATAAGTCTTTCAATCTATCAAACTAACCTCTTTTTCATTAATGCACTAGTACCACATGTTATTTTGACATCAATGACAACTAATGACATAAATGACCATGATCAACAATCTCTCCATTTGTCATTGATGGAAAACCACTCTAATAACTTCTTGTCTCTTGATCTAAACTTCTCCTTCATTCTGATATTTCTCCCCCTTTGACATTAATGATAAAGGGTCATACACACTCTCACAGGGTCATCCACACATAGTCCTATGATCCTTGGAATTGACCACTTATATAAATAGTAATCTCCCCCTTTATCTAACCTTTCAGTACCTCATATACATGCCATGCAATCTACTATCATTCTTAACTACTATCAAACATTCTTCATATGTCTTGTCAACAACCCATGATGCCTCATTAGGCTAAGAAAGGTCTATAACTATTCTAGCTATAGAATTGGATTGAAGTACTTACCCCTATAGGCTTCACTTTGAAACTTTACTGAGTGATCTAATGCCTCTTATGTATGCTCAAGAAACCTCTTATACTCACTCTTATTTGAAACTTTAATAGATCATATTTTTGGCTTACTTAGAGCATCTGCAGAGTTTCCTGGGTGGATCTTCAGAGCTGCCTAGTAGATCTTTAAAGATGACCTTATAACCATTTTAAAAAATCCGTCAACACCTCATTTAAAAAATCAAAATACCTCTCTTATTCTCAAACACTTTCAATTAATCTTTGAAGCATTCACATCTTTGTAGCATCTTTAGAACTATTTACATAGATCTTTGGAGCATATAGCTCACTCATTTCATCATGCTACCTGCATATAACTTCTCACAAGGTCTAGAAAAATATTTGAATGATACTTGACACTCAACATACTAACCTATACTTTCTCATGATGATTCTCAATGATATCACTCAAGCTGACATAAGAACATTCTTCAAATAGTACTCTTATATTACTATTCTCATACAACAATAACACAATACTCACTATACTTGTTGTCATTAGGTATCTCAAACCATGCTAAATAAAACATGTTCCCTGATTTTGAAGCATCTCACACATTTTCCACCTTACTTTATGCATATCTTAGTCTACTTATTTTGGAAAAATCTATCATTTATATTTAGAACCAACTACTTACCTTAGAATCATGCCAATTGAAGTGAACATACTTCTAACTAAACTAGTCCTTAACTCTTTATTGTTAAGATTCATGCCCATATCTTACATGATACTCAAGATACCTTATTTATCTCCCCCTAACTCCATGCTTCACTTGAACCATACCAAATTATTTCAAATAAATACATGCACATAATTCACAAGAATAACATACCTTGATTGAATACATCTTCATCCATACATGAGTTGCCTATTAATGATCAACACACTTCATGAAACATATTTTATCAAATATTGATCTTATTGATCTTAGATAGAATTTTTAAATGAACATCAACCCTTATTGCATTTTCAAGACATAATACCATCTATACAACTATCTTACTCAGATCAATCAAACATTTTCAAAATTAGACATAATGAACAGACTCAATACAACTTATCTCACTTGACTCCATGCTCACAAGAACCTCAAGCCACCAAACCTAATCCAACTACCTCATTAGGACATCTTGGATGACATCTAAATGTATCCATACCTTATTTCTACCACAAGATGATAAACATACTATTCTTGTAACTCACCTTCATGAATGAGCATATACAAACCATGATCATCACTAGCAAACTGACTTTCTCTCAAGATAAAACTTCTAAGAATCTTCACTTGTTTCCATAAAATTATGAGTATCTTCATGAAGCATAACATAAACACCCTATTCCATATAATTCTATAACAAGGTAAGCTCAAGATATGTCCACATCTCCTCTCTTTCTTCTTTGACCATCTTGGGATTAATAGGCTGATTACTTCCTTTTAGAGTCCTTTTAGGATTGTCTATCTTATTTGGCTTACTATCCTCATTGTCCATATTTATAGCAGGTATGTTGATAATCTTCTCACCTCTTTCAACTATCTTACCTTCTAAAGCATTATTACTATAATTTGACAAAAGGTGTTCTTGACAGGTATCTTTCTTAACTACAACAAGTAGTTCACTTTGATCTATAGGAAACTTTAGACTAGAGCTCACTATTTTTTCATCAACTCTTAATACCAAGTGTTCCTAAAATATCTTCCTATTTGATTCTTACTCTACCACAAAAATTAATATATCTTGACCATTGGGATTCATCTAATCTTCCCTTATTGAATTTGGTTTCCATTTCATTGTCTTACCCTTGTCATCTCTTGAAAACCTTCTTACTCCATTAAGAAAAAATTTAACAATATGACCAATTTTATGATAGAAATAGAAAAAAATATCATTCATACCTCTTTCTTGATGATGAATATGATCTCCCTTTGACCAATTCCTTTTCCTTCTATAGTTTCATGAATGCTCATCCCTTGAGACCTTTGTAAAATCCTTTGCTCTATGACCAAACTATTTACATGAATAACAATAACGCTTGAAATAATTAACATACCTAATGGATTTAGGTTGCTTGATTCATTTTTCATATTTATCTTCATGTTGGCACACTCCTTTATGTTTTCTAACTTTTATTTATTATTCTCAAATTTGTACATCTTGTTTATGAGTTACTCATACACAACCTTCAAAGAACCTAAACTTGTAGATGAAACCTCAACTTCCTTTGATTTCAAACTTGTAGATGAAACCTCTAAGTGATTTATGATATCTTTAAAGTTATTCTCATCCCTTATGGCTTCTTTTTTCATGTCATTCTTAAAATTAAAAATCTTCTCTTCAAGATCCTTGAGTACAAATTTTAAATCTTTATTTTCTTTCCTTAGTTACTTATCCATCTTGTGCTTCAAGGATCACCTTCAGGATATCAAACCTACTCCAAAGGACCTGATCTGATACCAATTTTTGGAAGCACAAACACTAAGGTTGTGGGGGGGGGGTGAATCAATGCCCTTAAATAATTTCCTTTTACTTGATTATCTCAATTACACATACATCAAATGCACATGTACATTAACCATCCAAGTAATATGAATGATATAAAAACATTACAATGAGATCATAAACATGAAACATAAGATCACACCATAACACATAATATACATGGGAAACTCTCATGAAGAATAAAACCCACTAAAACACTTCTTGGACAACTTGTCCTATAAGACCATGAATCAAATTTAGTTGAGCACCAACCCAACAAGGAGTACCAACCCCTAAATTTATCAAGAACCAAATTGAATTTAGCAATATCCAAATTTTTAGGAGGATATAACCCCCTTGCTAATAAAGAACCAACTCAATCAACACTCTAAAACTATCCACCTCGATCTTAATGCACTCTCACAATTGATGGTGGTCTTCTCTTGCTCTATCACACTTAGATTTGCCTCTCACATAAGTAAAAATTATAGTTTACCTTATTCACTCAATTAGCCCTTTTATGGCTTGAAACTATCATGAAATCACTCATGAAACCCTATATATGTTTATGATTGATTCATATAATTTATTTGATATGTTTCACCACCTGTGTAAGCTCAGACAACCCTATTCTTCTTTTCTTTACATCACACTCAATTAGCCAATTAGGCCTATTAGGCCTCATTCTTATTTCAATCACTAGTTCACTATTTATTCCCTTTAATTAATCATCATAGACAATCATAACATGATTATGTGATGTGGATTGATATCCATTATTACCTCTCTATTATCCCCTCTGAATAGTTAGATATTCAATTCAAATGCACATCACTTCTCTAGATCAATAGGCTTAACTATCCTTGTATAAATACAAGTCACTTGCTCACATACTCTCTTGGTTGACCAAACACATTTAAACCAATAAAAATATTTATGCCTAAGAGAGACATAATGCATTATCCCTCCTTTAGTAACACATTACACTTTGACTCTTTGCAACACCATATACCTCAATAGACAAATGAAACCTTTCAAACACATTTTCCACAATTTTCTACACACCTTCTCCATACTTTAGAAGTCACACAATACTTGTTCACTCCATAAAATATCTTTTAGGCTTCACACCACTAATAGGTATCCTAGAGACCTAATTAAAATATGTTTACTCCTTCTTGAATCAAACTACTTCCCTTCAATCTCCTCAAGAAATTATGACTTAGATAAAACATGACATATTCTTAGCAAGCTCACTATTTTATATCCCTCAATCTATTTTACAATCTTAGAAATCTGATATGAGCTTATTAGACCTCTTGAGAACTAATTTGAAATATATTAAATAAGATCCTTGATCCTATATAACCTTGAGATAATCTTGATACACATAGGGCATTAAATTATGCATGACACTCTTCATTTTCACTCTGTTGTCCCCCAAAAATATCACTCATTCTTGGGACAACATTTGAACTATTTTGGTCCTACAGATCAAAATCCTCTCTTCCCCTTTCAAAAATTGTTCTTAGCATTCTATTTCTTCATTTTTCAAAGCTTTCTTAGAAATCTACATACTCTGTAGATATGTTTCTATGGACACAACATGCTTGAGATTAGTATGTTCAATGGGTTAAAAAAGCTTCTGCATGCAAGTTCAGTCAAAAGAACAAGCTTCTAACACTTAGTCATTTCCAAGATTGGTTCAACGTCTCAGTTCAATCAAAAGGATTTCAGTCGGCAAATGATAAAGGACTTCAGATTGAACCATTAAACTTTGAACCACTTTGGTTCAAAGGTTCAATGGGTTCAACGACCAAGTTGGTTCAACGCACTTGGTGTAAAAGAACAAAGGACTTTGCCAAATAACAAAGAATGAACCGTTGAACCATTGAACCAAAGTTGGTTCAATCGAAAGGTTCAAGGGGTTGCCTCGAAGCAAAAAAGGCAAGTGCCCTTACGGAGGGTAGGTAGTATTGGTTCAAAGGAATTCACTCGGGAAGAGAGCCTAAAGAAAGTAAAGGAAAAGATTGATTGAAGAGAAAAGCCCACAAAAAAGCACCCAATGGAAAAAGACAAAGTGTAGCAGACACCACCACATGTCCATTATAAAGTAGAGTGGAAGCTACTGTGTATTATCTTCTACAAGACTCGTAAAGATTTCTAAAGCTTCTAAAAGTTAAGCAAAATATGTCACGTGTCCTGTTATGATTTAGCAGAATGTGACAAGTGTTTGCATCGGTCATGCAAGAGCGACAATTTTTGCCACCCTTGCATCTTTTGGTCTCTTCCATGTAAGAGCGGTAAATTTTGCCACCCATGCATCCCCATTTCCTCTTCTCCTCTAGGTGCAAGGGCATCAATTTTTTTTTCCCTTACATGTTCTTCTTCTTCAACATGCATCAGTGGCAATTTTTGCCGCCGACATACTTTCTCCCTGACATGCATAGGTGGCAATTTTTGCCGCCTATGCACAAGAACTTCTCCAATATACAAGGGCGGTAATTTTTTCTACCCATACATTCCTTCTCCCCATTTTTCCTAAACTTTAGGAAATTTTCATTTTTCCTATTTTCTACACCTACTCCCCTTTTCTTCCACTTTCTGACTTGCTCTTGTCTTAGCCTTTTCATGTATGTTTCCCTAGTCATGATCACTCAAATATGCAATTTTCTTAGATTGCTAATTTTTCCCCTAAATTGCACAATCATGATTCTTACTACAGTTTCTCTAAAGGATCCCTCTTCATCGACGTCTTTTCAACAAAAGTTCTTCTAGGTCACTGAAGTTTCTTTGAAAAAGTCAAAGACGATGAAGAAGACTGGAATTAAAGATTGAAGCTGTTCTTCCATGCTTTATTCAAAATGCACTTTGTAATTAACTTGGGAAATTTTTGCGTGTACTTTTGTAATATGTAATTACATGTAAAAATTTGGAAAATATCCCAAAGTCAATGATGACTCATCTTTGACTAGATATTTTAATATTTTAATTTTGAAGGTTTCTCCCTATATATAGAGGGGACCTCTTTTGTAAATGAATCTCTGATAATTGAGAGAAAAAACTCTATTGTAATTGAGACACTTCTTGAGACATTGTGCTCAATTTGTAAATCATATTTTATCGAATGAATGAGAAACAAGTTTATTTCAAACTTTGTGTTGAAGTAACTTGTGTTATTTAGGAAATGGTTCTTATGTCCTCTTTCCTGATAATCTCTTATCTATTTTATTTAATAAGCAAAGTGTGTGTGTTGATATTATCTGAGGACATTTCTAAAAGATATAAGAAAGACTTTGAGCTACTTTTATCTTGGTGATCCTGCTATCCTTTGTAGTTTTATGCGAAGACTTTGTGCTTTGTTTCACTCTACGATTACGCATATTCTGAATCAGTAGAAGAGACAACACAAGACTTTATGCTTATGTAGGTTTCCTAGTTAACTTTGTTACCTACTTCAAGGGATTTTATACTCTAGGCTGGATACCACTCCTAAAATAAAAGGAATGTTCTTAGCCAACAACCAAGATTTCTCTCTCTTGTTCTTTGGACATCATCTCTAAGAAAAGAGAGGTGGATGCTGTTATACTACCCTGAGTATTATTTTTTGCTTACTTATATATAGCCAATCAGCATATAAATATTTATAGGGAACCTCCCCTTGATGAGAGGAGAGATTTACCTTGTCCAGATGTGGTAAACCCACACTTTTTATGGCATAAATCTTCTTGTGTTGTGGTTGATATACCCATTTTGTCATCAGTTAGTTGACAAAATATTCACCCAACAGCTTTTTCGTGACTCTGCTGGGGACACAGTAATTTTGTGCAATTTGAAACCTCAAGTTTTAGATTGGAATATCACCTATGTCTTACCCATAATCATTATAACCCTTATCCATTACAGACTCTGGCAACTTTGTTCTATGTCTTACCCATTATCATTATAGCCTTACCATCTTCCTCCACTTTTGTTATTTTATCTAGTCTGTAAAACCAGAGCTGTTGGGAAAGAGTGCATAGTTTGAAGCCTCAAGCCTCAAGCTGAAGTAGGGCCAATTCTTTTCCATTTTTGTTCTGTAATCTGGCCACTCCACCTAGATTTGTTATCCCTATTTTTCATAATTACATCATGGCATTTTGAGGCCCCTGGGGTAACTCTTTTGGCCCACTCAACTTGACTCCACCTCTGCATGAGCTTCCATGTAGTTCAAGGAAAAATTTCCCCAAATTCTTTAGTGATAGAAAAGTTCATCCTGATGAACACATCGTAACTTTTAGCATAGCCTATGGCATAATAGGGGTGGAATTTGAAGACATAGTAGTCAGGTTGTTCATGGAGAAACTACAAGGCACTGCTATAGACTAGTTCTACCATATACAAGCTAGATCAGTGATTGACTGGGATACACTCAAAGCCAAGTTTGAAGCTAGATTCAACCCTACAGAGGATGTGCATGCTTTACTAGCCCAGCTCAATCAGATGAAGAAGGAACCTCATGAGCTATGATGGACTTCATTGCCAGGTTCAACAAGTTGAGGCACAAAATTCCCATGATCGCCCAACTGACACTTCAGAATCTTATGTGTTTCTTCATCAACTCATAGCTGCCTGAAGTGATTTTTCTATTGAGATGGGCTAGACACATAGACCTTTAGGTTGCTCAAGACTTGGCTACTGAGCTAGAAGATGACCTTATTTTGGTAGGAAAGATAAGAAGAGACCCAAATAGAGGCAAACCCTCTTCATCTTCTGAATACTCACACACAGTCACCACTGACCCAATGGTGCAAAAGCTGGTAAATAAATTGCTAGCCTTGAAAAGGCAAATGGCACAAGGTATGTCTTTTGCTCCTCTATGTAAAGATATACCAAGAAGGACATTCCCCAATTAGCCATATCAAAACAACACTGCCAGATTTCAAGGGCAATCAAATCGACTTCCTCCCCCACAGAGGAACCTTGCCCTTGAAGCACCTCCAACCAACTCAGTAGTGGGATATCTAGAAATAAAACATGTTTCCTATTTCCAACTTGAGTTTGAGTAAGAAAATTATGTTGGTCTCTTCATGGTGGATCAAGAAGAATTAGTTGGAAACTCCCACATTGGTTTCTTAAATTTCAAGGATGAACCTAGAAGTGAAGGTGAAGCATTCAAAGGATCATACGCAATATTCACTAGGTCTAAGAATTAGTCAGCCCAGTAGGCTAACAAAGAGAAGAGAGAGGAGTAACCCCAACCAGTAATTTCAATTTTTAAGTAGAGAACCCCTCTTCCTTTCTAGTTAAAGGACCCAGTGATTGCCAAGAAAGTAAGTATCCCAAACATTTTTGCACCTTCTACTTCAAATTCATAGGCCAATCCTCCCACCCCTCCCATAAACCAAAATGAAGAAACTCCATCCCCTGTGCCTAGTCCAATCTAGCCATTTGAAATAATTGATCATGTCAAATGTGTCAAGACCCAAATGGTGGCCCCTACAGCCCAAATTTTATTTGAGTCTTTAGGTAGGGATGAAATAATAGAAGAATTGGTGGAGTGTGGCATAAGTGCAGAAGAACCCTCCCCTCCAAATGAAGAAAACTTTGAGATATCTGAGGGGGACAATCAAGACATGTGCTGGGCTGAGCTATTAGAACAACAAATTATGGTACTAGGCCATGCTGCTACCCATCAAAATCAGGAAAAGGAACTCTTTTCTAGGAGTGCAAAGATTCATGGTTTTTGGACCAAAATTCAAGTCTTGCTTTGGGGCAAGAAGAAGAAGAAAGAACCAAGAGGAAGACACAAAAAATTGGTTTCCTAGTGGAGAGTTCCATTCACCCATCACCAATTCTGCGGACAAAATGTTTTCTTGCTAGTTTATCAGGATGACACACCATTTTCACTATCTCATAGTGGGTAGCATCTGAAGCACTTTAAATCTTGAGGCATCAAATAAGATCATCTACACATATGTATATCTGTATAGTCTTTAGTTCTATTTTGTGCTTTTCATTTTCATTTTTTTGGAGCCTTTCTTTTTGGGTAGCATGACTTCATAGCCCAATGGCAAACTTCAAGGCACTGTTTCTACTCCCCTCAACTGTTCCAAGTTTTCAATTAAAGGAAGTTCCCCAATTGAAGCCAGCTATTGTTCCCCAAAATATCACTCATTTTTGGGACAAAATTTGAACTATTTTGGTCCTATAGATCAAAATCCTCTCTTCCCCTTTCAAAAATTGTTCTTAGCATTCCGATTCTTCATTTCTCAAAGCTTTCTTAGAAATATACAGACTCTACAGATATGTTTCTATGGACTCAAGATGCTTGAGATTAGCATGTTCAATGGATTAAAAAAGCTTCTGCAAACAAGTTCAGTCAAAAGAATAAGCTTCTAACACTTAGTTGTTTCCAGGATTGGTTCAGTGTCTCAATTCAATCAAAAATATTTCAATCAGCAAATGATAAAGGACTTAGGCTTGAACCATTGAACTTTGAACCACTTTGGTTCAAAGGTTCAATGGGTTCAATGACCAAGTTAGTTCAATGTGCTTGGTGTAAAAGAACAAAGGACTTTGCCAAATAACGAAGAATGAATCATTGAACCAAAGTTGGTTCAATCGAAAGGTTTAAGGGGTTGCCCCAATGTGAAAAAGGCAAGTGCCCTTGTGGAGGGTAGGAAACACTGGTTCAAAGGAATTCACTTGGGAAGAGATCCTGAAGAAAGCAAAGAAAAAGCTTGACTAAAGAGAAAAGCCTGCAGAAAAGTGCCCAATGGAAAAAGACAAAGTGTAGCAGATGCCACCACATGTCCATTATAAAGCAGAGCAAAATTTGCCACGTATCATCTTCTATAAGACCCACAAAGGTTTCTAAAACTTTTAAAAGTTAAGCAAAATATGTCACGTGTCCTATTATGGTTTAATAGAATGTGACAAGTGTTTGCATCTGTCATGCAAAAGTGGTAATTTTTGTCACCCTTGCATATTTTGGTCTCTTCCATGTAGGAGTGGAAAATTTTTCCACCCATGCATCCCCATTTTCTCCTCTCCTCCAGGTGTGAGGGCATTAATTTTTTTTTCCCTTACACATTCTTCTTCTTCAACATGTGTCGGTGGCAATTTTTGCCACTGACATACTTTTTCCCTGATGTGCACAGGTGGCAATTTTTGTCACCTATGCACAAGAACTTCTCCAATATGCAAGGGCAAAATTTTTTTCCACCCATACATTCCTTCTCCCCATTTTTCCTAAACTCTAGGAAATTTTCATTTTTCCTATTTTTTGCACCCACTCCCCTTTTCTTTTGCTTTCTAACCTACTCTCGCCTCAGCCTTTTCAAGCACGTTTCCCTAGTCATGATCACTCAAATGTGCAGTTTTCCCAGATTGCTATTTTTTTCCTTAAATTGCATAATCATGATTCTTACTGTAGTTTCTCTAAAGGATCCCTCTTCATTGACATCTTTTCAACAAAAGTTCTTCCAAGTCACTGAAGTTTCTCTGAAGAAGTCAAAGACGATGAAGAAGACTGGAAATAAAGATTAAAGCTATTCTTCCATGTTTTATTCAAAATGCACTTTGTAATTGACTTGGGACATTTTTGCATGTAATTTTGTAATATGTAATTACATGTAAAAAATCTATAAAATATCCCAAAGTCAATGATGACTCATCTTTGATTAGATATTTTAATATTTTAATTTTGAAGGTTTCTCCCTATATATAGAGGGGACCTCTTTTGTAAATGGATCTCTGATAATTGAGAGAAAAAACTCTATTGTAATTGAGACACTTCTTGAGACTTTGTGCTCAATTTGTAAATCATATTTTATCGAATGAATGAGAAACAAGTTTATTTCAAACTTTATGTTGAAGTAATTTGTGTTATTCAGGAAATGGTTCTTATGTCCTCTTTCTTGATAATCTCTTATCTATTTTATTTAATAAGCAAAGTGTGTGTGTTGATATTATCTGAGGACATTTCTAAAGGATAGAAGAAAGACTTTGAGCTACTTTTATCTTGGTGATCCTGTTATCCTTTGTAGTTTTAGGTAAAGACTTTGTGCTTCGTTTCACTATACGGTTACGCATATTCTGAATCAGTAGAGGAGACAACGCAAGACTTTGTGCTTACGTAGGTTTCATAGTTAACTTTGTTACCTACTTCAAGGGATTTTCTACTCTAGGCTGGATACCATTCCTGAAAGAAGAGGAATGTTCTTAGCCAATGACCAGGATTTCTCTCTTTTGTTCCTTGGATATCATCTCTGAAAAAAGAGAGGTGGATGCTGTTATACTACCCCAAGTATTATTTTTTTCTTACTTATATATAGCCAATTAGCATATAAATATTCATAGGGAACCTCTCCTTGATGAGAGGAGAGATTTACCTCATCTAGATGTGGTAAACCAACACTTTTTGTGGTGTAAATCTCTTTGTGTTGTGGTTGATATACCCATTTTGTCATCAGTTAGTTGATGACAAAATATTCACCCAACAGACTCAAAGAATCAAATCAACATACACATAGCTAAGACCCTAAAATAAGAAACTCATAACTTCTATCATCCTCAGACCACTAAACTTATTCATGGCATTTACAATATGTCAACATGTTATCTTTATGACCTTATAAGGCTATATTGACATCAATGGAATAATACATCCCATAACACAACCTTAAAGAACATTACAACAACTACTTTTCAAGTTAATTAATTTATGTGATGCTATAGGAAATGATCCCCTTAAGATCTTTTTGAAATCTCTCAAAGCACCTATAGCATGTCATCCCACTCTTAGATCATCAACAGGGCTTGAATCTCATAGAAAAAAACTTTTCCTTGAATGACATTGGTTTTATAGACCAATCATCAACTCTCATGTGCCACTGTTCTAATTTTGCCTTCTTGGACACCACCTTGAGCTCAAACATGCATTGCAAGTATGATATCTACTATAGGAAACTTTTCACTTAATCCATCTAATACTCACTAAAATCCATAGGCCATATAAGAGACATTTACCTCATGAAAATAGTTATAGGGCTTGTTTTCATATGAAGACTAGAAACCCTCATACCTTTATTCTTTATGTCTTGAGCTTGTTCTTCATTTCTAAGATTAATTTGATCATGTGCAATTCATCTACAATATCATCATGACCTTAAAAACATAACCATTCACCTTTATTAATCATACTAAGTGACCAAAGGCACCACATAAATTTGAAACTAACTCTTGTCTGTCATTATCAAAGACCTTAAGGTACAATCAACTTCCATGATGATTTACTTACACAAAAACACACTTCCAGATTAGATTTAATTTATATGATTGATTTAAAGGGAACTATGAACATGATCCTATGTTTATCTTATCAAATTCAATGATCTAACAAGATTATAATCCATTTTACTCTCCTTAGGTCCAATAGAAATTTTATCATACTATCATTAGTGACTTTGACATGTAATAAATGAACTTGTATGGGCTATCAAGACTCCATTCCACCTAGAGGTCATTCCTCATGATTTATGTTCTAAGGTTACTTTTTACACCATCTTTATTTTACCACTTAAGTAGATTTTACAATCCATTCTTTATTCTCAGGTCCATTTGGCATACACAGTCAGTTTCAATCCCAATAGCTATAATTTTGAATATCAATGAATATTTATCAAAGATAAAATTTGATGGTCTCTAGCATGTTAGAGTCTACTACAAAAACTTTGGAGGATTATAACTTGAGCTTGGGATCTTTTCAAGACATAAAATTTTTAGGGCACCTTCTTGGCACTATGGATAACATCTTCATGAAAACCTTTGACCAAAGTTGGCTTTATAGGTACACATAATAAATTTATAAAATTTCTGGTTTGGGAGGGCATCTAGGATGTTCAATGATGGTATGACTTCTATAAGATATAATGGTGCATTTTTATCTTTCCAAAGATCAATTAGAGCTACTAGAACCTCACCAAGACACCTATGAATTTCTTAAAACATACTCCTTATCCTCAATGACTTGCACACATGCCATAAAGTCTTATAATCTATCAAACTAACCTTTTTTTTCATTAATGCACTAGTACCTCATGTTCTTTAGACATGAATGAAAACCTATGACATCAATGAGCATGCTCAATAATCTCCACCTTTGTCATTGATGGAAAACCATTCTCATAATGTCTTCTCTCCTTCATTATGATATTTCTCCCCCTTTGACATTAATGAAAAAGGTTCATATACACTTTCACAGGGTCATCCACACATAGTCCTCTGATCCTTGGACCTGATCACTCATAAAGATATAAATCTCACCCTTTATCTTAGCTTTCAATACCTCATATACATGTCATGCATTCTACTATCATGATAATTACTATCAAACATTCTTCATATGTCTTATCAATAGCTCATGATACCTCATTAGGCCAAGCAAGGTCTAGAACTAGTCTAGATGCATAATTGGACTGAATTACTTACCCATATATCCTTCACTTAAAAATTTCCTAAGTGCTCTAATGCCTCTTATGTATGCTTACGAAACCTCATATACTCAATTTTCTTTGAAGCTTCAATAGATAATATTTATGGCTTACTCAGAGCATCTTCAGAGCTACCTAGGTGGATCTTTAGAGCTTCTTAGCTTATATTTGGAGTTGACCTCATAACCATTATCAAAAATCCCTCAACACCTCATGTAAAAACTCAAACAACCTCTCTCATGCTCAAACACAGTCAAGTATTATTCAAAGCATTCAAATCTTTGTAGCATCTTTAGAGCTTCCTACATAGATATTTGGAGCATATAGATTCTTCTTTGAATCTCATTCATTTCATTATGCTACTTGCATATACCTTATCATAAGGTCTATACAAAGCTTTGAAATATTACTTAAACTTGACATACTAACCTGGACTTACTCATGTTGATTCTTAATGATATCACTCAAGACAACATAAGAACATTCTTCAAACAATACTCTTATATTACTATTGTCATATAACAACAACATAATACTCACTATGCTTGTTCTTATTAAGGATCTCAAACTATGCTAAAAAAACATGCTTCATGATTCTAAATCATCTCACACATGTTCCCCCTTACTCTATGCATACCTTAGTCCACTTATTTTGGACAAATCTATCATTTAGATTCAGAACCAATTATTCACCCTAAAATCATACTAATCATAGTGAATATTCCTCTAACTAAAATTCTCATTGACTCTTTACTCAAAAGAGTCATGCCCATATCTTAGATTATGATCAAGATATCTAATTTAGCTCCCCACTACATACTTCAACTAAACCATACCAAATGATTGAAAAAAAATACATGCACATATTTGATAAGAATAACATACCTTGATTAAAGACATCTTCATCCATACATGAGTTTCTTACTAATGATAAACACATTTCAAGAAACATATGTTATCACATATTTATCTTTTTGGGCCCAGATAACCTCTTTTAATGATTATCAACCCTTCTTACATTTCTCAAGACATAATACCATCTCTAAAACTCTCCTACTTAGATCGGTCAAATAGTGTCAAAATTAGACATAATGAACACACTCAATAAAACTTATCTCACCTAAATCCATGCTCACAAGAACTCTTAAGACACCAAAACTGATCAAGATACCTCATGAGGCCACCCTAGATGACATCTTAATGTATCCATACCTTCCTTCTACCACAAGATGATAAACATAGTATTCATGAAACTCACCTTCATGATTGAGCATAATAAAACCATTATCATCACCAACAAACTAACTTTATCTCAATATATAACCTCTAAGAATATTCACCTACTTCCATATACTTATGAGTGTCTTCATGAAGCATAATAGAGACACCCTATTTAGTAGGATTTTTAGAACAAGGTGAACTCAGGAGATGCCCACATCTCCTTTCTTTCTTCTTTTACCATCTTGTGCTTAGTATACTAGTTACTTTATTTTAGAGTCCTTTTATTCTTATCTATCTTCTTTGGCTTACTATCCTCAATGTCCATATTGTTAGCAAGGAGGTGAATCGGTGCCCTTAAATAATTTCCTTTTACTTGATTATCTCAATTACACATCCATTACATGCACATGTACATTAACCATACAATCAATATCAATGATTTATCAAAATTATAATGAGAGCATACACATTAAACGTAATATCACACTATAAAACATCATATATGTGGGAAACCCTCATAGAGAATAAAACCCACTGAAACACATCTTGGACAACTTGTCCTATAAGACCATGAGTAAAATTTATTTGAGAACGAACCCAAGAAGGAGAACCAAACCCTAAATTTATAAATCACCAACTCAAATTTATCAATTTATAAATTTCTAGGAGGATACAACCCCCTTGATAATCAAGCACCCACTCAATCAACACTATGAAACCAAATTTATCAAGCACCAACTTAACTTTAGCATGATCCAACATGCTAGGAGGCTACAACCCCCTTGATGATCAATCACCCACTCAATCAACACTCTAAAAATGTCTACCTTTCTCTTTTTCAACTATCATAATTTATTATGGTCTTTTTTTGTTCTATCATAGTTAGATCTACCTCTCATACAAGCAAAAATTATCCTTTAACTTCTTCACTCAATTATCCCTTCTATGGATTGAAATTATCATGAAAGTACTCATATAACCTTGTAGATGTCTATGATTGATTCATATCATTTATTTGATATGTTTCACCACTTTTTTAAGCTCACACAATATTATTCTTCTTCGCTTTAAATCTATACACACTCAGCTAGCCAATTAGGCTTATTGGGCCTCATTCTTATTTCAATCACTAGTTCATTATTTGCTCCCTTTCATTAAGCATCATATAGAATCATCACATGAGTATGTGGTATGGCTTGATATCCATTCTTACATCTCTACTCTACCCTTTAGAATATTTATATATTTAATTCATTTGCACATCACTTGTATAACTCAAATAGGCCTAACTAGCCTTGTATACATATAAGTCACTTGCTCACATACTCTCTTGGTCGGATAAACAAATTTAGACCAATATAAATATTTAGGCCTAAGAAATACCTAATGCATTATCCCTCCTTTATCAATACATTACACTTGGACTCTTTATAACACCATAGACCTTAATAGACAAATTAAACGTTTAAAACACTTTGTCTACAACCTTCTATAGACCTCCATACTTTAGAAGTCACACAATACTCGCTCACTCCATGAAATATCCTTTAGGCCTCACACCACCAATAGGTCTCATGGAAACATAATTGAAATAGGCCTAGTCCTTATTGAATCAAACTAACTCCCTTAAATCTCTTCAAGGAATCATAACTTAAACAAAACATGACATCTTCTTAGTAAGCTCACTATTTTATAACCCTCACTCTATTTTTCAAACTTAGAACTCTTATATGAGCTTATAAAACCTCTTGAGAAATAATTTTAAATATATTCAATAAGATCCTTAATCCTATAAGACCTTGAGTTCATCTTGATGCACATAGGACATTGAATTCTTCATGATACTCTTCATTTTGACTCAAAGAATCAACTCAACATACACATAGTCAAGACCCTGAAATAAGAAACTCATAACTTCTATCATCCTCAGACCACTGAACTTATTCATGGCATTTAAAATATGTCAACATGTTATCTTTCTGACCTTATAATGTCATCTTGACATTAATGGAACAATACATCCCATAACATGACTTTAAAGAACACTACAACAATCATTTTTCAAGATTATTAATTTCTTGTGATGCTATAGAAAATGATCACCTTCAAATATTTATGAACTTTATCAAAGCACATACAACATGTCATCCCACTCTTAGATCATCTCTAGGCCTTGAATCTCATAGACAACAACTTTACCTTGAATGGAATTGGTCTTATAGACCAATCATCAACTATCATGAGCCATTGTTTTGATTTTGGCATCTTGGACATCAACTTGAGATAAAACATGTATTATGAGCATGTTATCTACTTTAGGAAACTTTTCACTCAATCCATCTAATACTTACTGAACTTCATAGGACATATAAGAGACATTTACCTCATGAAATCACTTCTAGGGTTTGTTGCCATATGAAGACTATAAACCCTCATATTTCTATTATTTATGTCTTGAGCTTTTTCTTCATTTATAAGATCAATATGAACATGGAAAATGTATATATAGTAGCATCATGACCTTAAGAACAAAACCATTCACTTTTATCAAAAATCCTAAGTGACCAAAGGCACCACACAACTCTGCAAGTAACTCTTGTCTGTAATTATCAAATACCTTAAGTTAAAAATAACTTTCATTATGATTTACTTTCACAAAAACACACTTCTAGATCATATTCAGTGAATAGGATTTATCTACATGTAACTAGAAAGATAATGCAATGTTTATCTTATCAAATTCAATGATTTAACAAGGTCCTAATCCATTTTACTCTCCTTGGGTCTATTGTAACTTTTCTCAGACTATCATTAGTGAATTTATCATGTAATAAATGCACTTGTATGGACTATCAAGACTCAATTCCACTTGGATATTATTTTTCATTTTTTTTTGTAACTTTGCTTTTTACACCATCTTAATTTGACCACTCTCATGGCTTTTACAATCTATTATTTGCTCTAAGGTCTATTTGGCATACAAAGTCAATTTGAATCCCAACGACTATATTTTTGAATATTAATGACTATTTCCCAAAGCTAAAAGATGATGGTCTCTAGCATGTCATAGTCTACTACAAAAAATTTGGAGGCTTATAACTTGATCTTGAGAGTTTTTCAAGACATAAAACTTTCAAGGTACCTTCTTAGCACTATGGACAACATCTCCATGAAAACCTTTGACCAAAGTTGACTTCATAAGTATACATGATAAATGCATAAACTTCTTGGTTTATAAGGGTATCCATGATGTTCAATGATAGTTTGGCTTCTCTACACTAGAATGGTGCATTTTTTTCCTTTTCAAAGATCAATTGGAAATACTAGACCTCACCAAAACAACTATAAATGCCTGAAAACATAATCCTTATTCTCGATGACCTATACACATGCCATAAGTCTTAAAATCTATCAAACTAACCTTTTTATCATTAATGCACTAGTACCTCATGTTATTTTGACATTAGTGATAACCTATGACATCAATGACCATGATCAACAATTATAACTCCAAAGGGATTGCTATAAATACAAAATCAACCCTCATTCATTATTCACCTAATAAAACATAAAAAAAGACCAAAGATACCAAGGTAACTTATAAAAATTACTTTTTCAATCATTCATATGAACACATATTCCTTATTTACATACTATTCATAGTTATAACACATCTATAGGTACGAAGTACTAAAAGAGCTGAATAAGATCCTATTTTGCTAATTTAAAATCTAGGTCACTATTGTACTTGATTTCCACATATTTCATGATTCACAAACAATCTAACATGTTGGGGATAAATACATGAGTATGAGGACCTATTCTAGAGTGTTGACTATGTAGGTATCACCCACTAACAATGAGGTCTTTTTGGTTAGCTCAAAACCATGTGACCACTAACCCATTTTTACCTAAGGTTAATATGAAGATGAATAAATAGGATTTTTACATTTCATGTGGAGAGACAATCCATGAACCAAATTTAAATTCAAAAGAGAGAATGTGATGTTGAACACCTAAGAATCCAAGTGGTTTCATCCATTTTCACTAAGTATCCATATAAGACATCTGCATTGAACCTAGATAGTAATATTGATGCAATCATCCTAGGGTAATGCTAGTGTCTAGAGAGTCAAAATCATTATATCTAAAATCTCCTTCTAACCTACTTTTTACTTATTCTAGATCCAATATTGTATTAACATCAAAACCAACTAAGTATATCTATGCATAACTTAGTTGCAGTTTCTATATTTGGCCTATACTCAACATAACAAATTTAGTTTATGCTTATATATGAGTTTAACAATTAATTGGCCTACTATATATCTGATTATCACTCTTGTGTATTTTCATTTATATATTTTTAACCCTAGTATATTAACAAGGTAGGATATCCCCATATATATAATTTAGGGTTAAACATGCCCAAATATTCAAGTCATTAGATAACACTATATGTGAATTTTAATTTACATGTATATCATGATATATCAAAAATGCCTACATTTTATTTTCCATCCATAGGAAGCTTTAAACCATTTATTCTTATAGTGCATCAATAATTGGTTAGTCTTATAAAGGTACTCTCAATGTACCCTAAAGATGGGATAGTGTGGCTAGAGGATGGTGGAATACTCCATAGTTAGTGCCTTTTGGGCCATGTTTATTATTTATGATTAGGAGTGGTATACCTAAGAGCGTAAAACACTCTTTGACTATTTATACCCCTAATCTTTGTTTCAATGTTCAAGGTTTCAAATTTAATTTATTATATGAATGAATACCTTCTGCTTACATATTTTGAATTTAACTATTACATTTTATGTTACTTTTCAAACTATTATTTGGGTTCATTATATATGCATATTAACCAAATATAAATATCATAAAAGGGATAAAATATGTAAGGTACAATATCAATCCCTCCTCAATACATATTATTGTAATATCCAATCTGAGTTGTTACCTATCACAACCAAGTGTCAAAGGGCATGTATGACTCAATGAATTTATCCTTCTCCTAGGCCTCAAAGTTATATTAACCACTGACTTATTCTTTTTATTCACCCAAGCCTCATATTAGACTCTAATTTACATATTATCAACATTAAATGAGGTTAGATACCTCATCCACTATGGAAAAACAAATATCATCAACATGTTCCTCCTCAACCCCACCCACCTCCCACTTGGAAATAAAATCAATCTAGGTGCTATGATATTATCAATTAACTTAGGAATTCCCCTACTTAAATTTCTATTTTGAGCTATTAAAAATATCACTAGTTTAAAAAGTTATCTCATACAATGTCTTGTGTGATATTACTATCCCTAATGATACATAACCAATATCATTAATATAATCAGGGATGTCAACAAGGTCATTACATTCAATAATGAATACTTCCTAAAAAAATCAGAGTAATATATTCAAATATTCATTCAAGTTCATATACATGGAAAGGCCATCAAGTAAATTTTGGTCAACAATAGTTCATGAGTGAATATTTTAGCTATACTATCTTACAAAAATTGAGTATTAAATTAAAAAAATTCATAAATTAGAGTATAATATCATGGGATTTTATAATACTCCTCATCAAATAGTTGGAGCTATCACATTAGATTCATTAGTATTTCCTAGATAGTTCCTATTATTTTTCAGGTAATGCTAAACCAATTACACTACAACCTAACTTTGGGGGGAGCTTATATTCATGCCATGGAATATGTAACTTATATATTCTATAGCTATATCAAATTTATACATGACAAATATGAATATAATCTTCCACAGATGATACCCCTTTTATATATTGGAAAGTGATTCAATCACAATTTGAAGATCATTCTATAATACCAGATGCACAAACCATCACATGATCAAATACATACATATGAGGTGGGTGATTCAAGTAAAAAGACATGTTAAAACACCAATAAAAAAACATTATAAAAGATACATAAAAATCATTATGAGTTACTAGCCAACAAGAGGAGAAAAAACTAGATCTCCCTCTTATGGCAAATTTCAAAGATCCTTATTATATAGTTATATATTGGTATGATAGTGATGATGATGATGATATTTAAGATACAACAAATGACAAGTTTCATAAGATAAATTTCAATCCTATAAGTCTAGAAGAATATTTATCCCATACTCTATTCACACCTAAGGGAGTTATAACATATCAAGATGATACATATACAATCAAAAGGGATAAATTATAAACTACTATGGTGACACAATATTCCAAGGACAAAATAAAATATATAGTTAAAGATAATCAACATAGTCAAAATACCAATACTTATTGTAGTATTAATACACAATAATAAGAAGAAGAAATTAAAGCTTTATGTCTAAGGGTTACATCATTTGAAGATATGATTGCACATGATTTCAATCTTTATAATGTTATGATTAATGTCACATCTCATCAAGAATAAGTACATGATGAAAAAATAAACCAATCAAATAATAAAATTTAAAAATGACACATGTGAACATGATAGATTAATAAAAGAGTAAATAAGAAAGGAACAATTACAAATAGAAAAAGTAGAGAAATAAAGGTTACATAAATAACATGTACAAAAGGAACAAATTGAAAAAAAAGATAATATAAGTACAAACACAAACAAGAAGTTGCAAAAATAATCTCAAGCTTAGGAAACCAACATTCTTAAGAAATGATTTCTTACAAAGGACATCCAAAAGCACAATACACCAAATAAGGTTAATTTGGTTCTAAAAAAGGTAGTTAAAAATAATTAATCATATTTAGAGACTTTGATTGTTAGTATTCAAATTGATGATAATAAATGTACCAAGGTCAATATTGCCTTTGTTCAGGAGGCCAATATATGTAGCTTCATGCTTATTCAATATATAGGGTATGACAATAAAACATTTGGGTAATATTACTAAGCCTTAATGTTACATTGGGTCTATTGAGTTACCAACCAGTTTTAAAAATGTTCGATTATGGGTAGATACAGGATAATGGGGGACAAAAAGAGGGGTATAAAGTGACACTTTGTTTTTCTAAAAATAATAATAGTTGAACTTGGAGAGAATGTTAGAGACACTTACAAAAGGAATTTGACCATGACATAAGAACATGAATTATGGCATTTTGAATTTAGTTTCTATATATATATATATATATATATATTAAATATCTAGATGATAAAAGTGTGTGAAATAGATGAATTTATGATAATAGGCTAGTCATTTTTATGAAAAGATAAGGAGATTGCATGTGTATGAACACATTTTTTTTGAGTAAATGAATGAATTTTTGTATGAAACTTCATATATATATCTAGGTGAAATGTCAAAGATTTTTTAAAATATTTTTTATTGTATATATAATTTTTAAATAATTTTTCAAGTCAATATAGATATAAAATTGAAACTGCAAGTGTACGAACATAATGTTCTGACCTTAACCTCATGGAAATCATTTTTTAAAAGCATAGTTGATAATGTGTAGATAGTTGAGATATAAGTTTTTATAAATGTTTGATTAATATTTAAAAAATTATAAGGGAATTTATGATGATATGTATATACCCCATAATGAGGTATGTTGTGTATAAATTAAGTAATAATTATAAATAATATTGTCACATTAAAAATTATATATTATAAAACTACACTTTCCCCTCTACAAACCCATATATATATATATATATATATATATATATATATATATATATATATATATATTAAAGTTGCCTGATTAGATGTGTTGACAAAGATGTCCCTAAATTTATTAGAAATCTCCTTAGCTGGTTCATGACAAATTTTAGACCAGGTTTAGGACCCCCAAGCCTAAAACTAAGGCAATTTTAGAGGGAAAGTGATAAAACATTATATACAAAGGGAGTATGCCTTATGTAAACCAAATTTTTGCACAATAATTATTTCTACCCATTTTTTCATGGATAAAATAGGACATGTGTGCTTTCAAAATCATGCACACCCTTTGAAATTCACAAATTTCTCTTTGATTTCTCACAAAATTTGCTCATTTTTTAATTCTTTGCAAATTATAAATTGGTTTTTCTGTTGTAACTATGTAAATTTGGTAAATTCTCCATTCACTTTATTTGAATCACTACAAATTATTCATGTTTAAATCTACAATTGTCTTATTTTAGTAAATATATATAATGGGGTTGGGAAATGGTCACAAAAGACCAATAAAAGAGCTAACAAATGAGGAAATTAAAGAGAAAAGAGAAAAAGAAAAGAAAGACAAGAAAATAGGAGAGCATCTATGAGGGTTTCTATGCAAGGTGAAGGTGATTCCTCCACACTGAGTACTATTTAAAATGAAAATAACATGCCCAATTATATAGAATTTAGCTTAGATATGTTTTCAAATAAGATAAGATAACTTAGTCAATATTTGTTGTATCATAAAATTTAGAATTTAGCATATGCAAGTAATGAATTTGTGATGAGTGATGAAACATATGGATGAACATAATATAATGAAACATCCATTCATAATGAAATTTTTGAGTATGATGATAATAAAAATCAAGTAATGACCCCAAATCATGTGTCTTATAATGAAGATGAATTTAATTTGCCTATAGGGCCTAATGTAGATAGTCAACCTTCTACTATCCCTACTATGATTGAAGTGGTAACACCACCCAATATAATAAAAAATATAGATCCTACACCAACACCTCCAAAGATAATAAGATGAAAACCAAGGTATTTGGTTGAAATAGATGAGAAAATAATAGAACACATGGAAGGTAAATGCCAAAAATATCAGTTCAATGTCATGCTTAATGTGTATGGGACTATGCATTTGAGAATAAAACCCATACAAAATAATGTCAACTATTTTTTCAAATAATGAAAATGCAAAAAATTCACATGTGATGTATAATTTGGGGTTAGGAACATTCAACATAGAGAGAAGAAATATTATAATAATAAAGAATATATTTAGTGAATTTAAGGCAATAGGCAATAAAAGTCCTAAAAAAGATAGTAATGTGGAAAGAGGAGTAATTATGGAATCTATAGTCAGTAAGTCAACATATAAAGCTTGAATTCTTAGTGAAACAATTAAATCCTTGAACTTAAATAGAAAAAATCTAATGAATGTCGTAAAAACAAGAACAAGGCTTGATGAACCTTCACTCATGGATTGTTGGGCATTTTGTGGTAGACTCCCATGAAAAGATAAGGTATTAGTTGAAATAATAAGATATTTGATTGAATTTTTTTGGCAAGACAATACAAGGGTCTCATTTAGTGCAAAAGATGTCGTTAAAATAAGAAAGGGATTAAAAAACTATGATCCATATGCAAAACATTTCTTAGACATGACTCAAACAATTTTTTTTAAAAAGTTTATTGAAAAATTTAATGGCCAAATGATAATTAGCCAAAGGTCACTTTAGATGTACAAGCCTTTCTATGTTAAAATCAACCAAGCATGCACCACATGTTGTTGTAGGGTACATGTTTAATTTGCTATTCATTTTGATATTTTTCATCATATACATTGTACTTTACATACTAACAAGTTTTTACAAGAACATATGGTGTCTTCCCCACCTAAGACATCAAGAGATTTAATTCAAAGTCTTTTCTATCAAATACCTTAGGGACAATTTTTTTTGACAAATGATGTTTAGATATAACATGTAATAGTTATGGTGCATTGTCAAATTTGATGAGTTGTATACATGAAAAAATTTCACATGAATTCGGAAAGCAACTAGTTGATTATAAGAAGTACAAATCTATAAAGTATGTGCTAAAAGATGGAAAAGAGTCATCAAGATGTGAATTGGTTATGACCAAAGTTTTTGTATTTGATTTCATGTTTCAATTCAAGAATACCATTATCTATCAATATGCAAGACACACACACACACAAATCAAAATTTTTAGATAATTAATTTAAGGTATGCAAGGATAACTTCCTAGTTGGCACCATTGTTTCAATTATGGACTTTGTTGATAACTACATAATACAACCACATAATGAGTTTCAATTATAGTACTATATTTCAACTAAATTTTTAATTTTTGTTCATATTACATTTAGACATGCACTTGATAGCACATATGACAACATAAAGATTTTGAGGGAGTACCACTTTTATATGAGTGATGATAGATCACATTCTCTAGATTTTATCCAGGTTTGTTTTGAGATATTTTATATAAATATGAATGCAATAGAAATCATGTTTGATACAAAATGCATTTTTTCATACAAGTGTTCATGGTAGATTAATAATTCTTAAATTTTTTAATGGTTATGTAGAATGCATAAGAAGAATGGTGCTCAACATTTTTGGAGATTATTTGAGGCTAGGCATGCAAAAGGGGAATTTATCACAATGGTGTAGGTGTATGTGTAAAAAGAGCCCTTAAAAGAGATTAGGAAAATTACAAGAATGGTGCTAATTTGATCGATGTTGCAAGTATTGTGACTTGGTGTAATGAAAATATTTTTTATTGATTGGATAAACATTCTCATGTGTGAATATTCTTTTGGTTAATAGAGGAATAACATAAGGCAATGTATGAAGATTGAAATAAAGTACCTAGATTGAGTTTTTTCCACTCGATTCAAAGCTCAAATTCAAGTTCATGGACTATTTATGCTAGGAATATGGCATGTTTTTGTTCTACATGTATGAAATTTAATTAGGATGAATGTGAATAAAAATGGTTTGACTAATGGTATTATAGACCCATATCACCTATAGAGAGTAGCCATTCACTCTAATAATTAGCATATTATGAAATGCCATAACCATTTGACTTTACCACATCTCAAATCCTATGCAACTAGGCATAATTTATTTTTTAATTAAATATAGAACCTTAGTTAGATATTAGTGCTATATAATTTGATTATAATTTAAATGAAGGGAATGTTTTTGTAGTCATTGAACCTAATGAAAATGATGAGGGAACATATTATTACTTGTGTCATTGTGTAGAGGCCAAAAAAATTAACCACAAATGTCATAGATGGAAAAGAGCTAATTTATCCCATTAGATTCATAGTGGTTACTAGAACCTAACTTCATAGGTACTATAAAAGAATTATAAATTGAAACACACAGGGTGGTGCATCATTATTCATATATAATTATTGATATAAATATTCAAATGATCAATTATAATGGAAAACCTCACAATAGAACTTTATGAAAATTGCTTGAATCTAACCATGAAGTGATTCTTGAAATAATTACAAACAAAGCTGATCCTAAAGGTATGTTAGATTGAATTGGTAAGTTTATCTAGTGTTTCAAATTAATATAGTAAAGTTATTTTATTTTATTTATTTTAATTTTAAATTATTTTATCATTATGTGTTTATTTCTAATTATATTTTTTACAAATAATTTTAATGTAGGTTAGTGGAAACAAATGAGCTTCCACCTTCACATGGTTGATGTCACGACTAGAGAATATTATCTTATTGAAATGAATAAAATCTAATAAATAATTTATATTAATGTTATCTACCTTAAGTAAATAAGTTCATCGATTGGTTTAATGAGTCAAAATATATGATCCCCACTAACCAGCTTTTAGCCCATTCTAAAAGATTTGGATACAAGAGAAACCTTGTTGCTACATCTCACCTAGCTCAAGTTAGAGATAATCTTATTATGATATCTTTTAGGAATTATCTATGCACGTGTAGTATATGAAAGTTTGTATTTATCCCTCATGGTTCTCTTGAAATTTGCAACAAAAATTCACTCAAATTTCACACTCAGGGACAAGTGGATTCTCTTAAGGGATGCATCCAATCAACTATAACCTTCACTCTTGGGGCCTGACCAAGACTAGAAAATGGTATTTATAGCCTTTAAATGAATATAAAAATGTGTTTTGATATATGGTTAATTGATTGGGATAATAGGTTAGAATATATGGGCCCCATTGACCAAATTTTGGCCTATTTTAAGAGATTTAACTATGAGAAAAACATCATTACCATGTCTTGCCCCACTTGAGTTAGAGAGAATACTCTCAGGATATCTTAGAATAATAATTCTTACACATGTGGGATTTGATGGTTCATCTCTAAAACTCATGGTTCTCCTACAATACACAACAAAATTTCACTCATTTTACACATTCAAGGATGAGTGGTTTCTCTTAAGGGTTGCATCTGATCAACTACAACCTTCACTCTCAGGGCCTAACCAAGATTAGATAATGGTCATTATAGCCTTAAATATTATATCAATATGTGTCCACATATATGTTTCATTGATTGGGATAATGAGTCAGAATATATGGCCCCCACTAACTAACTTTTGTCCCATTCTGAAAGATCTGGCTGTGAGAGAAACCTCATTGCCACATCTCATTCGTATTGAGTTAGATAAAATCCTCTTAGAATTTATTATAGGAATTATCCATGTATGTGTAGGATTTGATGACTAATCTCTATCCCTCAAGGTTATTTTGAAATGTGTGATGTAAGTTTTTTCATTTTTCACACTCAAGGATTAGTGGATTCTCTTAAGGGATGCATTTGATCAATTACAAACTTTACTCCTAAGTCTTGACAAAGATCAGACAATGGCTATTGTATCCATAAAACACCTATTTAGATGTGTATATATAAATGGTTTATTGATTATGATAATGATTCATAATATATGAGCCTTCCTAACCAACTTTTGGCTCATTTTGAGAGATTTTATCATGAGAGAAACTTCATTATCGCATCTCATCTATCTTGATTTAGATAAAATCCTCTTGGGATATTTTAGAGGACTTGTCTATGAATGTTTAGTCACTAAAATATTAATGATATCCCTCATTTTTCTCTTGAAATTAATGATGTAAGTTCACTTATTTTACATGCTCAGGGATGAGTGGATTCTCTTTCACTCATTTTACACAATCAGGGATGAGCATATTCTCTTAAAGTATGCATTAAATCAACTAAAGCCTTTAATCTTAGGGCCTAATAAAGATTTTAAAATGGTTTTTATAGAATTAAAATGCCCATCTATATGTTTTCTTATAGATGGTTTGTCAATTGGGTTAATGAGTCATAATATAGGCCCTCATTGACAAACTTTTGGCCTATAGTCTCATACATACCAAGTTAGATAAAATACTTCTATTATTTCTTATAGGACATATAAATTCACATGTAGGAGCTAAATTTTTTTATCTATCCCTTATGGTTATGTTTCAATGCTTGATTGAAGTTGAAGGAGGATCTGACAACTCGTCTAAAGCTTTGAACTACCTGAAATATGAAAGATAAGGTGTATAGGTATTACAAACAAATTTAATCCATGATAGGATATTTTTTACCAAAAAAAACTATATACACCTTGATGTATTATTCTCCTACATCACTTGATGACCTTAGGTACTTCTTAGTCTTTCACTTTGAACATACTCTTTCTAGGTTTGATTTTCAAAGAGTTTCTTATGAATCTTTAGTTAGACTATCACTAAAAGATTCCAAACTATCAAGGGAGGTCTAATTTGTGATAAATAAATCATAAAATAATAAATAATGAGTCAAAATTTTCCATAGTACTTTAATTTTGTATATTTAGTATAAATAAGAAAGTTTTTTTTAGCTCCATTTTTTTTAAATGCTCTTCTTTGTATAGATGACTATTATTTAATTTTAAAATATTTTATCAATATATATGGTTTTTTTAAGTATGTAAGATTATAATATTGATTTAAAATGAGTAATAAACCAATTTGAATTTTTGGTTTCTTAATAGATTAGGTCCAAAACTCTAAAACCTTATTTTAGTCTTCTAGGCCTAATAGATCACTCAATAAGTCAAAATACTAAATCCACCTTTACACACTCTAAAATATAATTTATTAAGGTTATTCAAAAATAAATAAGGGAATAAATAATCCAAATAATTTTTTTACATCATTGACAAGAAATCTCACCCTAATCCATACTTGACTATCTTGGAAAATAGACACCTATAGGCAATCTGAAACTCAGTCTTCAATAACATAAGCTAAAAGATGTTTTGGGGCTTGAAAACAATTTTAAAACTTGAATTAATCAATCTAAAATATATATACAAAAATTTATGGGTTTTCACTAGTTACAAATAAAAATAAATGTCTTTTTATACATGAAACCATGTTTTACACCTACTACGCCTAATGGGCATTAATAGGTTAAAACACAAAATACTCCTTTAGAAATGTAAATAACACCCATAGGAAGTTTGTATAGGCATAAAAAAAGGTGTTCCAAGCTTTAATTCACCTTTTTAGACTTGGCTCTAAAAATTTTGAGGCAAAATTCCCTTCTCACTATCAAGAACATTAAGATATCAGGGCTTCATAAACTCAATCTATCATAAAGGATATTGTACATTCTCATGTTAACCTAAAACCACTTTTATCCTTCTCTAAACTCCTTTGGATAAATATCCACCAATTTTGGAAATTTTTTGAGGGTTAAATTGATATATATTGACCTTTTTATCTTTTCAGCCCTAGAACTAGGGTTTCTTAGTCTTCTCAAAAGCTGAGAGCTTCTGAAAAATGACTCATGAAGCATAACACGTTTTAGATCAATATAACACCTACAATATATTCTTTGGATACCTCTTTATCTATTATAGTACTTAATTTTGACTCAAGCATGAATTTATATGAGTTTCAAGTAGTTATATAGATTGCATACACACATAAAATAAGGTATACAAAGTTTTTAATGAAACAAGTTCAACCTGATCATAAACCCAATCCAAAATTGGATAAATCACCTTCACTAATGTAATGAAAAAAATTATTACATAGTATTCAATAAATATCTATCGTTTAATAAGAATAAATTTTGCATTACAGACCTTGTTATAAACTAACAAACTATGCATCACTCTCTCTAACCCTTTTAATGATGATTCTTATCCTTCTTAATCTTAAATTAGTCCTTATACATCTCCCCTTAGTTAGGAACGATGTCTATCTCTTCATTTCAACCCAACTAAACTTAACAATTTTCTAAACTTATCTTAGATTCTTCTTTATTTGCTAGACCTCCTAACAACTATGATCAAGTACAACTTATAATATTTACTTCCCTAAAATTGATCACAAGTCTACTTACATCACAATTGTAAATTGATATGTAATTAAATGTAAATTAAATAAGTAAATACCAAATTTCTCCTACATCATTAGACCTCTTAACAACTATGATCAAGTATAACTTATAATATTTACATATCTATGAAATTGATCACAAGTCCACTTACATCACAATTAAAAATTGATATGTAATTAAATGTAAATGAAACAAGTAAATAGTAAATATCACATGTAAATGTAAAATATACATAATGATGAGGCATCTAAATTAGATAATAATGTGAATTTTTTTAATCCCATATGAAGTAATAATGAATCATAATAGAAAATACACATATGTAAAGGAATCATATTATCAAATAGTATATATGTGATACATGCAAAGTTATGCCATAATTCAACATAAAAAAATATGACATATATCAAGAAAAATTTTAGACCATAACATCTACATATAAAAAATACACCACATAGGCATACAATGTCGGCCATATCAACATACAAAATTAATTGTGCCTATGACCCCTAACACAATAACTAGCTCTCCTGCTCCTCATTGCCTTAAAACAAATTGCACTTTATTGGCATAGACATAGAGTTAGGGGTGTTGGATGCCTCAATATGAGGAGAGACTCTCCTCTCATCATGTGATTCATCCCTTATTTCATTGAAAAATGCTAAAAATTATTGTGTCTACACAACATATGAAATATAAAAATTAATACATTAAAAACTGAATATTGAAAAATTGATAAATTTTTCAAGAACAAAATTTTGTAAAATGATTCTACACTCACCATATTCCATCTAAATGGTTGTTTATCAATATGAGCCTATATATACACCTGAAATAGGGATTTATATAGAGCATACATATATTTTTAGATCTAAATGTGTATATAATTATGTAAATATGACATAGAATATCATTACTTAAAGCTAAAAACAATATTACTATGTTTTCACTAGTCTCCATCCCAGAATCATGACCTTGTGTGGAGATAATGGATCCTCTGATGTATCCATAACATCATTAAAACCTTATTATCATCCATGAGGGGTGACCATAACATCACTCATCATCTATAAAACTAATAAATGAATAATGTGTGAATCCAATGAACATGATAAAAATCTATGACTATAATATATATCTTAAAGCATAGTTTTTTGTTTAAAGGAAACTAAAAATAGATGACTAAATATGTAATTTAAAAGTTTTCAAACCTATGTATAAGGTACACCCTTATTAATTATGACCTATAAAATAGAGTCAAGTCCTGGTGAACTACCCAAAATATCATTAATCATCTATATAATCAACAAATAACAAGTTTATTCAAATAAATTAGTCAATTAAGTAAACACATACTATAAAATAAACTTAATATTATTTTACAAACATAAAAAAATTATAATTAAAATTAAACTTATGTATCAAATACATATGGTGAAGTTAATAAGTCTTACATAATAGCTTGGTGTATCCTGACAGGATTTAGTGAAGCTAGTACATATGGCATAGTGTCTGGCATGCTAGTGACATGAACTACTGAACCATTGACATGTGGCATATTTTCTAGCATGATATTTTTTTAGATTTATAGTGTCATGAACTACTAAAGCATCTACAGGTGGCATACACTCTAACATACCAATATCCATAAAAAAAACTGTGTATGTCACACCTAAATAGGACATCCCATATACTTCTTCCCACATGATATGCAAAGATGCACATGAACTATAAAATTATTAGGAGGAGGTATATTAGCACCTATACCACACATCATGAAAACCACTAGTTCCACTACCATTACCACCAATACCTCCACCATCAACACCACTAGTGCCACTACCACTAACACCACCTATAGGTTGAGTATGTCTTAAATGTATGCATACCATCCTTAATCATAACTTGTGTTAGACTCATAATTACCTCAAGGGTATCCATATATATGTTATGATTCAAAATTTTAGGAATAGAGGTATGTGATGTTGTCCTTTTATTTCTCTAAGCCTGGTTATGATGGTTTTGGTCTTACCTAGTCATAGGTTTATCAAAAAAATACCCACCTCCCATACCTTGGGAGGCCTTCATGTCAAAATATTTTGACATTTTTTGCAACACAAACTCACAGTACAATTTTCTCAAAAATTATAATGGAATCTCATTATTTTTGCATGGGGCTTATCAAACACCATCCACGATGTATACCAAAAGTTATTTTTCATCTCCTCATGAAAAAACCAATCAATACTAATGTGTTTACAATTTTTTGGTAGAGGTTGGTTGGTTTAAGGATTAATAGACAAATCATGCACATATTTTGTTAATTTTTTTATTAATATCTTCATATGACAATTTTTTGGAGTAAAATTGTTTCATGACCTCTCTTTGATGTAACGTTGCATCAAGTTATGAAGTTACATTTCCCACTTCATTAAAAATAGTCTCTAGTGTATTGGGAAGTGAAACGTGTGCACTAATAGTTGAATATTAATGAAAATCATTGATGATTATTTAAAATTATTGATATTTTTACTTGTATTTTCCATACAATTAAATTTCTTGTGTAAAATTAAACTGTTTAGGGTTTTGTCTAACATTTTATTGATGCAATGGATCCATCAAATTTATGTATCAATAGTTAAATATAAATAAAAAATTTTAGGCACTAAAAGAGATTGTAATGCAAACCTAAATTCAAAACATTATTTTAATAAATAAATAGAAATAAAAATAGAAAAAATAAAATCTAAAAATCAACATACCTGACCTGTAGTAACTCAAATGTTAAATTCCATTGGTGGGATGTAACTCTAAAGTGCTTACATGAATTTATACTTGAAAAATATGAAGAGATGGAAAAAATAGGACAAATCTATAGGTTTGAGATGCAAGAAAAATGAAATGATAAAATGAAAAGGGTGTATGCCCTTTAGGCTTAAGCACAAGCCTAAGCCTTGAAAATTAAAAAAAAAGGGCATGCACTCTTTGTAAAAAAATTGAAAGTTAGGGTAATGTCATAATTTTTGTCCCCTAACTTTGTGAATCAACCCTTATATTTCACATTCACCCTACCTTGGATCAATGTAATGCAAAATTGGGAAAATACTGGATGAGAGCAATGGGGGAAACATTATGAAAAGACCATGACTTTGTTATAATTAAGAATGAAGCTACAATGATTAAAATTTCAAGAATGTCAAAAATGGATGAATAATTAAATAAAGAGATAACAATAAATAAATACTTCTATAGACATCTAATTCTTAACACCATTGTGTTGAAATTGTCAATCTTACTCAAAATTTGTGAAAATGCACAATTTGGGCTAAAATCACTTAAACATGCTAAATGGTTTGATCTTTTCATAAAAAAGTGACGATTTAGGATAATGTATCCCTAAATGGGGTAATGAATTTTATATGATTATAAACTTTTCTCAAATAAATTTGAGTTAAAATGATGAAAATGCATTTTGGTACTCTGGATCACTCTTTTATTCTAATTCGGAAGCACACATGTGCATGTGTTATTTTGTGTTGATAACATCCTAAATGAGATAATAGTCTGTACACAAATAAAATCACCTTCTAATTCTTCTCCAGTTAAATTATGACCTAGGAATAGGTCTTTCTAACTAGTTTGATTAATGAAGTGCACCAATTTCCAGAGAATTACACTAAAATTGATTAATCTTAGGAAAATTAAACAAAATTATGAGCTTAAGAAAGAATTCCTTAGAATTTATTGAATATTTATTTATTGTAAATTATTTCCTATTAACTGCATAATCAAATGAGGTCACTTTTAGGGTGGCATACATAAGCCATAAATACAACAAATATTAGGATTATGGCTTCCCATGCCTCTTCCTCCCAAATCATTATGAGGATATTTATGGATTTTATTTACATAATTAGATTAATTCATGGCCACATATATTGATTTTGATATGAATGATCATGGTTGATCCTGATCAATTTGGAAAATCTATAAATATGAGGCCTCTCACTCACATTTTTAAGCTTAATCTGTGTAAAATTATAATGTAAGATTCTCTTCACAACCTTTCTTTGTGTTGATTATTATACTTTGTTTTTAAATAGATAGCTTCATTTAATATGCATAACTTTGATTTAATATCATGAGCCTATTTTATAGTTGGTGCTCTTGAGATGATCGAGGAGCTTGCTTTCTACCTTTTTTGAAGACTTGAGCACCAAATCAAGGGAAAAACATGATTTGAGCTGCATATGGATGGTGGGATTCTATTGGGAAGGTAATGTGTGTTTAATTTATTTCACTGAGTTATTAATTGTCATTTACACACCCCATTGAATAGGTTGCCTTAGATTATGAGATCTTTATGCATTTTTGTTATTTTTCATGACTAATGCTTGATCTAACCATATTTGTAATCTATCCCTACATCTTGTCATGATTGGTGGGACCAAACATCCCTCTCAAGTAAGAAAGACACTTTGGCAATCTTATATTTCCATAAAAGTCATTAAAAATCCCTTAACATCAATTTTAGCTTCATTTTCCCATGTTTCTAATGTTTTTGTTGATATACTGTTCACACAGTGACCAATGTCAGTTTTATGTAACCAACATCAATCAAAGATAGCCAACATCGATTAGGTTACAGGGAAAAAATGACTAAAAAATTGCATTTTTAGAGATTTTCTCAAGTTACAATTTGTTATTTGGGTTTTTAAGCCTCTAGTTTGAACATTATTCTTGATCCAAAAGCTTTCTTTTAAAAATTTTATCCTAACACTATGATAACAAGTTTTTTGTCAAAATTTTATTTACCTAAGGGTTCATAGGTGATTGTTATCAATCATTTTTGACTGAAAATAGTTAAGTTTATGACCAGCATTGATCTTTTTGTCATCGTTATCGCTCAAAATTGACCAATGTTGATCTCAATGTGTAAAAATAGATAACCTAAGAGAAATAAATCCAAACTTACTCGTCTCATTATCAATTGTTCTTCAAACCTAAACAAAACTCTTTAATTTTTTTTGTAAGACCTATTTGGAAAAGTGATCAATTTAAGCATAATTAAGTTATTACCTTCCCTTTGGTGTTTAAAAGGAACCTAGATGATCATGTTTAAATCTTGAACCTTCCCTTTGGTGTTTAAAAGGAACTTAAATGGTTTATTTGGTTTTTTTTGTGAATGTTTTTCAAAGTTTTTGCAAGCTAAGGCCAAGGGGCAAAGAAATTCATTAAAATTTTCAATTTGGTGCTTAAAACTTACACTTCACTTAAAGTTCAAGTTTTCAAAAGTGTTGTTTTATGCAAATCATCTATTTCTTGTTAGATTGTTTGAGCAAAAATAATTGTGCATGTATGCTCTCCCCCAATCATGTATAAGGAAATTGTGTGACCAAAAATGCCTTTTCATTATGAGTGTGCCTTTGTCCAAGGTATGAAAATGAAGTTATCTAGGCTCTCCCCAAAACTTGTATGGTTTGGGTGATATAAAAACAATCTCTAAAGCCTTTTCACGTAGATCATTATATTTCATGCAACTTGGATTGTAAAGGGGAGGTCATTAGCTCTTCATGAGTTCTTTAGGGAAGCTTTGACCTAGGGCTTCATCTCCTAACATTGACTTTAGCCCCTCTCTATATGGGGTATACAAATTGATAATGACCCACTAAGACATTTACTTGAGTGATTAAGCAAACTCCATTAGTAGAAATCTATCTCAGAACATATGATCAATTAGGATATCACACTATACTAAGAAGTTTATGGACAAGACATTTTCACAACAAATTGATTGACATGGATCCAATCGACGTGCTTGTATCTCTAGCATTAGCCACACTTGGGACCATCTAGATGGTCATAAATTATAAGTTTTAGATAAACCCACTTATCGTAGAGTATTTTTGATGTCGGGTGAGTAACCCAAAGGCCCATGTCATTATAAAATATCTTGGGATAAGGGTGGTGTAAAATACCCTACCAATTCATGTGTTTTTATTTTTTAATTAACAATTTAATTCCTTCCAAGAGAATGTATACAGATGGATTTCAACAATATAAATCAACCTTATTAGTTTAGGGCTTAGGATGATTTACTTAGTTGTATTTGGTATTTTTAGTCTTTTCTTACTTGGTCTTGATTTGATTCAAAACTTGTTTGTAAATAAAAGGTCATTACCAAACACATTTGTCCACCATTTCTTGAACAATGAGGTGTTACTATGGTCAAATACAAATCATCTTTGCCTTGTTCAAAACCTCATCATAAACATTGACTTTGTATTGTCTAAACAACATAGTTATGCTACCCATTTGAGTCTAAACCACTTTCCAAAAATCTTTAAGTCCTTCACTGATAGTTTAAATTTAGAATTGCACCTTTCTACATTTTAGGTTAATGCATTAATTAGTTTTACCATTTTCACTTGACTTGAGTAACTTGGGTTCAATTTACTATTTGGATTGAAGGTTGTTTATAGACTCATCATCTTATGTCATCAAGTGTATCACTCACACTCTATGCTTTAAAACACATTTTAATCTACTTCCTATTACCATGTGGTGGCATTGTGATACCTATTTGGTTATAGTATTATACTTAATAATTATTTCATGTTTTTACATCTTGAGTTTCTTGGTTCACATTATCACCTTCCTAATCTGAAGGGCTTTCTTATAGTTTCCTAGTATCAACTCGTCAAAGTTGAACTAGATTTTATAGTATTAATGTATCACTTAACCTACATTTGGTGTACTATTTTACACTTAGGTCTTTGAGTTATCATACCATATTCTAATTCATACAATTTCAACCCTACATATGGTTGATTAATTTCATGAACACATTCTTCTAATTGTGTGGTACTATACCGCCTCCTTTTTATTATAGTCTCTTTGTTATCTTGTCACTTTATTTAGAGAAAATAAAACACATATCCTGTTTAAACATTTTCCAAATCTTGTCAAATGTATAGAGCAAACCCTTCTATACATGACTCAAAATTACACTTGTAGTGGGGTATATTATGGTCCTAATTATGAGGAAGAGCATTTTTATGATGGTCAAGACAATTCTATTATCTTTTAAGATATTCCCACAACTGTAGGATCTAAGGAAGACTTTTTGGAATATTGACCCCAATAGGACAAGGATGAAGGCCTTCTAAGGTTGATTGAATTTAGTGTTAGACTACCCTCATATTTTTGTATAGAACAATTACATACTTTGGCTAGAGAAGGAGAGAAATAACAAGAAGAATCCTTCATGGACATTGCACAAATAAACATACCTTCTTCTAGTAAAGGAAAGGAAATACTTATAGATTATAAACCTAATGATCAATATCTCATCAATAAGATCAAGAAGATAAGTCAATAATATGTAGACCAACTTATCATGAACTCAATAGACTCTTTAGTTGCTATTTAAATCCACAATGATGCTTTTAAGAAACAAGGGAATGTAGTTTAACCAATGAAAAGTCTAGTTGAGAACATAACAATGATAGATCAAGACATCTCAATTGAATAACCTAAATCCCAAATTGTTCTGCAAAAAGATTTACTAGACATAGAGCATATATTTTTAAATCATTAATAACCTCTTGTTCTCTTATAAAACCAAATACCAAAGCATTTAGTACACATTGAAGAAATCATACAAAATAATTTGGCTTGTCATCTCAAACAACATGTACTTTAGCAAATAGACCACAAACTCCCTAAAATCAACATAGCACATATAACTCAAGGTAGCAGAATCCAAGGAATCAATGACTTACTCAACTCAAAGAGTGAACCAAAATCAAGTCACAAATTGTAGGGTGTATATCCCTAACAAATCCATGCAATAGTAGGGGCACATACCATACCAACAAAATTATGTTCCACCCATAAATGGACCAAACATGTAAGAGGAGAACTCTATGAAAGATATTGTGTCATAATTAGAGACTGGAAACATAATTAAGAAGTATAAAGTCAATGAGACATGTCCATATCTATTTTATTTATCCATTATCCAAGTCCCCTTTCTATCTCATTTTGAGGCACCTAAATTTGACAAATATAAATGAAAGGGTGACCCTCATGAACAAATTCAATCATTATTTGTGTTATGTCAAGAGGTTGCTTACAGTAGTGTTTATATTTTTTGTTTATTTCCACAAAGTTTAATGGGACAAGATCTAGATTGGCTACTTAAGTTACCCAAGGGATCAATTTCTGATTTGAATGATCTATCTCAAAATTTCATTAACTATTTCTCATACAACATTGAGAATGAATTGACTATTGTTACTTGTGAAAATCTAAACATCATGATAGAGAAAGATTCATGGCATAATTATAGTAGTATAAATCACTCGTTTGTTGATTTCAACATAATTTTCCATACAAATAGTTGGTGGATATATTTTCAAAAAGCTTACACCCTAAGGTTATGCATAATATACAACTTACTTGGGATAACTCATTTGAAGAAATTATAGACAAAGGGGTGTAGATTGAGAAGTCTCTTATTGCCAAGGGCCTTGTCAAGATTTTTGCATAGGGTTAAACTTTAAATCAAACCCAATCACTAGTTCAAAAGGTTGCACAAGATAAACCTAAGGGTTTCAACAAGAACAAAAACATGGTAAGGAATGAAATAACTGAAAGAAGACATGTACAAATAGTGTAGGCCCCACCAAACCCAAATGTATAATTATCTACTCTTAATCCACCAATTAATTTTCAAAGACAACCTCAACAGAGGATAGTCCACAATCAATTCAAATTATTTAGAAAACTAGGAGAACATGTTGATATAGTATTCCAAAATCTCATAGTAGCTAACCTAATTGTATGATTGCTACTAAGGCCATTTCCTCAAGATCAACCAAAGCTAGATTGGTACAAAGAAAACTAATGGTGCAACTTTTATTGTGTTGTTAGTCATGATGCTTAGAGTTTCATCCAATTACAACATATTATTGAAGATATGATTGAGAGTGGTGAAGTTGAGATAAATATTGCTCCTTAGGGTACTAATAAAGATATGGGAATCTACCAAGATCTATTTCCTCAACATAATCAACAACCACCAAGGAATAATTAGAACCAAGTATAGAATCAGTAGAAGAATCAGAACTGGTATCAAGGTCAAAATCATAATCAAGATCATAATACCCATGTTAACAACTTAGGTTACAATAACATGCCTTATAACTAAAAAAATACCATGCGATGCATTTTTGCAACTCACATTTCCACTATTATAATTAAATCCCATGAATCATCCCATACTCCTCATAGCAATGGACACATTATTATAGGGTCAACACCCTCTACCTCTAGTGACATCGCATGGAGTTCATGTAATTCTATTTCAACTCCATTTTCATGGGTTACTATTTTTGGACTCCACCCTTCCTCTAATTATAATGGCTCCTCATTGACTTGAAATCAATCTAATGTAACTAGATGCCTATGAGTCACCCTCCAAGGCTTTTCACCTTTATCTTTTGATTATAATGGCTCCTTACCACCTTTAAGTTACATAATAATAACTAGATGCTCATGAGTTACTCTCTAGGGCCTTTTTACTTCTTCTTCCATTGAACCCAACATGAATATTTTTCCTTCAAATCCAAATCTAAATACTATGCTAGTCAAGGCCAAATCATATCATCCTAATGTTGAAAAGCCTTTAGTCTATTAGACCAATTGAGCAAAAACCCTATGTAAATTTCCATTTTGGATCTCTTACATATATATGAAGTCCATAGAACTATTTTGAATAGCCTTTTACAAGAATCAAATGTTCCCAAAGATATAAATCCTGAATAGTTCCAAACACTAGTTGGACACTTATCTTCATTTTGACATCTCATGGTTGATCAAAAAGACATGTCCACACTATATCCAAGCCATAATAACCCACTATATATTGAGGTCATCATTGAAAACCATAAGATCATGTGAATTATTATACACAATGATTGGGGGTTTAATATAATGTACCTCAAATTAGTACATAGATAGGGCTACATGCAAAGGATATTTATCTAGAAATGATCACCATAAAGGCTTATGACAATGCCAAAAGGGAGTATTTTGGTACCATTTATTTTTTGATCACTGTTAGGTCTATTTCCCACCACACATTATTACATATTATGGACATTGAGATGCCTTATAACACAGTTCTTGGTCATCCTTGGATCCATGAAGTATAGTCCATTTCATCCACCTTGCATTAGTGCCTTAAGTTTCCCCATGATGGGAACAAGGTTACTATTCCTGCTGATCTACATCCTTATCAGTATTGAAAATACCTTGAGGTTGAGTATCCTTATTATAAATATTATCCTAATTTTAAATTCATTAAAAAGAAGAATAAGAAAATAATTTCACATCCACCACCATTCAATTATATCAACCTTAGTGATCTTGCATCCACTTCCATTGATCCATTTCCCATAACTCTTAAAAAATAGGTTGGTATAAAAAATGTGTCCATTTCCATGTACCATAATAATAATTCCTTCAATATTTCTAAGTTTCTAAAGTCTCCCAAAACATTTGGTAAACCCAAACCTTCTAAAAGTCCAAAGAGGCCCAACTTGATCTAGAAACAAAAGAAAGAATAATGGAAACCACCTATGGTATTTATACCTACTACTTCACCAAAATAAGATCGAGAGGATTTCATAGAAGGAGACTAGTTATATTCTAATGACATTACTAATTGCTATTAGAATCTAAAATATCATATCCCTAATTGAATCATGGAAATTTTGATTATATAAGAAAAGGCTTTGTCCCATGAGCTCAAAAAATCCTATAACCTTTATTAGCTAGAATACCTTATCTAAATCATGGTCTCATATTTATACCACTTAGGGGTGACCTCATGAATTTTGATAGTGATTCTTCTAAATCAACTAGTGATGAAACTCTCGGTAGTGATGTATCATCCCATATAGCCTTTTTGATGAGCTTGTTGACTAGGATTTATTTGATCAAAATGTCATTATGACCTTAACCCCTCATTATTACCTATGCCTTTACCATCCCAAAATCATTGATTGGGACAAATAAAATTTGGTCATACACCTTGATGAGTTTCAAAATGAAGAATCAATTATAGAATACATGGGCCTAAGAGACAGATTGCCCATTGGTGATAAAAAATAAGGCTTTGATTTTTCATTAGATCCTTCTACCTATTTTGGAGAGAATGTAAACTTTCTTGGTCATAAAAATATAAAATATCAAGATCTTCAAGTGAAAACCTATTTGAAGTGCTCATTGATCAAGGAAAAAGTAAGGAAAAAGGTAAGTCCTTGAGTGAAAACCTATTTTAGGCACTCTTGGATGGGAAAGTTTGCTCATCCCTAATGGACACTCAAATTCCATCAAGTCCTAGCTCTATATCTAGTACAAACATCTCTTTATAACAACAAAAAATGTTTGAGAATCTTGCTCTTGAATTTCTATAGGTTTTTATTACTTGGCCATTACTTGAGATGGTAGATTCAGATTTGTCACATTATCTAGAGATTTAGAAGGAAAAATGAGAAACTATAGTAGAAGTAGATGATCACAATCACACATTGCCTACTATTCTTGAAGATGGATCCACCCTTCTTATAGAGAACACAATTAAAGTGAACCTAGAAATATAAAATGATCAAAAAATTGTTTATCTTAGAGCTTTCCTTACTGAAGCAAAATGTGAACACATTATATCCATTTTGATGGATTTCATTAAAACATACTCAGGCATGCCATGCTTAGGCCCTCATTTGGTGGTGCATCACATTGTTATTCATCCATATCCCAAACCAATTAAGCATAAATTGAGAAATATGCATCCATGCATCACCCTTTTAGTAAAAGCCAAATTGGAGAAACTATTGGGAGTAGGCTTCATTAGACTGCTAAACTATTTTGAATGGATATTAAACATATTTCTAATAATCAAGAAGCCACATGGCATACATATTTATAAAAATTTTAGAGACATCAACAAATCATGCTATAAAGATGATTTTCCTCTACCCAACATTGACATGATTGTCAATTCGACTACTAGGTATGATATGTTGTCCCTAATGTATGGATTTTTGGATAAAATCAAATCAAGATAGACCAAGAATATCAATACAATACTATGTTCACCACTCCATGGTGAACATTTTATTACCAAGTCATGCCATTTGGATTTAAAAATGCTAGAGCCACATATTAGTGGGTTATGTCTATTATCCTCCATGACGTGATGCATAATATTATCAAGGACTATGTTGTGACATACTAGAAAAATCAAGAACATGAGTTGGAAATATTGATATTATACAAAGAATCTTTGAGAGGCTTTGTGAATCTAAGAATTTTTGGAGTCACTTCAGGGAAATTTCTAGGTTTCATTATATCACAAAGAGAGGTCAAAGTTGACCCTGCTAAGGTTAAGGCCATTGTTGAAATGCCTCCACCTTCAAATCTTAAACAACCTCAAAGCCTACAAGGAAAAAATTAGTCTATCTACAAGTTCATTTCTTAATTAGCATATAAGTTCCACCCATTTACTCATCTCTTAAATAAAGGGGTCATGTTTTAATGGGATGAAGACTATCAGTTAGCATTTGTGAAGATCAAGACATATTTGGCCAACCTACCAGTTTTGAGACCACCAACACTTGGACAACCACTACTTCTTTACATATCAATAACTAAGCATGTACTAGGGGCACTTTTAGCCCAACATGATGATCAAGGTAAAAAATATGTAGTATATTATTTAAGTTGCACATTCATGGATTATGAACATAATTATATACCTATTGAGAATCCAAGTTTAGCTATGGTGTTCATTTCCTAAAATTTGAGACATTATATGTTGAATATTAAAACCATTATCATCACTAAGGTATATCCTCTCAAATTTTTATTATCAAAAGTAGTTCTCATAGGACGTACAGATAAATGGGTCATGCTCTTCAGTGAGTTTAATGTTGAGTATTAGAATTAGAAAGCTATCAAGGGGTATGTTATTTTTTATCAACTTACATAAGCCCCTATTATAGACACTCAACCACTCAAATTTGACTTTCTAGATGATTCTATCATAACAATGGAAGAAGTACAACATGAACATGAATAATGGAAGCTATATTTTGTTAGTTCCTTAACTTCTTATGGGTCTAGAGCTAATATATTGTTGATTACACCATAAAGGGATTTTATTCCTAAAGTGTTCCACATCAATTTTATTTATACCAACAATATGGATAAGTATGAGGCACTTATTATAGGACTTCATCTTGCCATTCAGTGGGACATTCAACACTCAATAGTCTATGGTGATTCCCAATTGATCATCAATAAAACCACCGATCAGTATCAAACTAGAGATGACAATCTTTTACCCTACAAGTAAATCATGGATAATATCAAGGTTTATTTCAAATCTCTGTAATTTGAATAAGTACTAAGGGCCACTAATAGATCTATTTATGCAATGGAAATGATTGGGTCCATGATATAGATTGATGGTGGTGCTAAAGAGTATCAATTTATGATTGAAAATATTCTATAGCTTGCACATATTATGCTAGATTTAAAAAGGATATACACCATTACTATTCCCAATCCCCCACCTGAATTGTCTTAGTTCTAGGACTATTGTAATTACTTCTATGACCATGTTTTTCTACTTAACTTATCCAAAAATAGACAAAAACTATTCCTTCACTATCTATACCATTATACCCTCCTTGGTAACATGCTTTATTTAAAAGGCTATGATGGAACACTACTTTGTTTTTTATTTTCATAAGAATCCAAACTAGTGTTGGAGGAGGTTCATGAAGGAATGTGTGGGGCCCACACCAATGGTGTAGTATTAACTAAAAAACTCCTTAGAATATGTTATTATTATAAAAAAATGGAGAAAATTGCTTTCAATTATGTGAGGAGGTGTGTTATTTGTCAGCAACATGAAAATTGATACATGCACCTTCCTTACCACTACCACTAATCATAACACCATGGTTTTTTTCAATTTGGGGCCTTGATCTCATCAAGGAAATAAACCCAACATCTTTAGATGTCCATAAACACATTTTAATTGATACTGAGTATTTTACGAAGTGGATCATGGCTATTCCTCTCACTTATATTACCAAGAAGTAAATATCCAAATTCATTCATTACCATATCATCTGTCAATATGGTATCCCAACATGCATTATATCAAATAATGGTATATCTTTTATAAATAGAGATGTAAATACCTTTGTGAAAAATTAAAAATAAATCAAAATAAGTTTAGACCATATAACCCATAAGGAAATGGACAAGTCGAGGCATAAAACAAGATCATTGTAGCCATTTTAAAGAAGATTATCAATAAAACTAGCCATAATTAGAACTTGCAAATCTTTCCTGCCCTTTGGGCTTATCGAACTAGTCATCGAACACCTATAAGATCCAATCCATACTCCCTTTTTTATGGCATAAAAGCTATTATCCCAATTGAGATCAAGTTTCCATCATTGCAAGTTTATTTGGAGCATATTGAAGATGATGACTAATATAGAGTCTCAAGGTTACAATAACTAAAACTTCCTGATGGTAAGCATTTCGCTACCCCAGAAAACTTGCAAGCCTATTAGAATAGATTATGGAGAAGCTGAAACAAGTGAATTATCCCTTAGGAGTTTGAGATTAGTGGTTTTGTCTGAAAGGAGAACCAAAAGAACAAAAATGTCAAACATAAGAAAAAAGGTAAGTTCCAATATAATTGGTTGGGACCATATGCTATCATGGCAAAATATGGATCAAGGTCATATCGATTAGCTACTATAAATGGTGAAAAACTTATAGATCCCATAAAATTTTGCACCTTAAGAGGTTATACACTTGACAACTTCAAACCATTTTCTACAAGACCCCTTATTTGAGGCAACTTGTGTTGAAGTAATTTGATCCTACCTTCATACCTTGGACCATCCTCTCATGGATCATATTCATTGTGAACTACCCTAGACCATTCTTTTGAAAACCATATTATTTTCATGACTTTGGATAGTGAAATATTTAGACCATTGTCACTTTGAATGTATTTTATCCTACCTTGGATTGTCCTCTTTTGGACCATATTGATTCTAGATTGTTCTCTTTGAGAACTATATTTGTTGCATGTCTTGGACTATTATAACCAGAAAATATTTTATCCCTTGTCCAATTATGATCCTAATTATGAATCATAGGCATTATGAACACATTAAATGCCATTTATACAAAGAAAATACGGACAATATTTTGTAGTTTATTTTATAGACAAGTAAACATAGATATTATAGTGTATTGTTTTTGCTTACTGCATGGTTCTTCAAATTTATATAATGTTGCACATTGTTTTATTTATTTCACTACTATTTAGTAGGCATTATTGCCATAATAGGATCCTCACTCTCATTTATTTTCAAGCATATGCCACTACAAATGACTTTATTTGTTATTGAAGCTTCTAATCTAGGATAATCTTTCTAGATTAGTTAGATCCCTGATCCATTATTTATATCCATGAGTACCATCGTAACTAGTGTTAGCTATTATTGGAGCTTCTAATTTAGGATGAGATTCCTTGATTAATTAGATACATAATCCATTATTTATATCTAAGAGCATCATTAAATATGGCTTAGCTATTATTGGAACTTCTACTTTTGGATGAGCATCTCCTTGATTAGTTGGTTCCCATGGACATTTGTACATATTTTATACTAAAACACCAAAAAACATTAGAAAATGATCCAAAAAATAACATAAACATTGTCTTCCATTTTAAAATATTTTGATCTCTTAGACTCTTATCATTTTTTAAGTAATTATCCCATGCTCTTGCCATTTTGTAAGATCATTCTCATTTTTCCCATTGACTTCTTGCTTTTCAAGACCATTCCCATCTTCTTATTTCTTCTATAACATTAATCAGATTTTTTTTTTGTCGTCACTTTTTATTCTATCCCAATTCCTAGGAGAACTACATTTGGCATGAAGTTCATTCTATATCTTGCACTGATATAACTATGTAGGCATCATCCACTTGCCTTGCACATTTGGAGTCAGCTCGACCACCCCCTTCCTTTTCTTATTTTCCCCCATTTCTTTGGTGTTGTTTCCCTATCACTTGGAAGTAGCTTTGTGTCCTTTTTATTTTTACGTGGTTATATAAAGTAATGCCTCTACTCATTGTACATGAACAATTATTTTTAAGCCACACTAACATTTTTTTGTTTGTGTGTTTATTTGTTTTTTAGTGGTTTTTTTTGTGTTTTCTTATCTCTTACTTTATTTCTTTTTCTTTCCTTTGGTTGTTTCCTCTTTTTTCTCCTTGGTCTCTTGTTTTGTTGTTTGCTCTTTTTCTTTCCTTTTATTTTTCCAAGTACATCTTGATGCTCCACATGGATCTTGATTATTCATATCATGATCTCATGTTATTAAAATATTTTTGCTTGGCTTTTAAAAAATTATTGTTCCCACTTAAGTCTTGATTGTTCATATCTCAATTTTGAGTTAGGTTAATTTATGTTTCATTTTTTGTCTTTATTTTTATTTACATGTTCTGGTATTGGTAGTTCTTATCATTATCCTTAGATATAAACATTCACATTTGAACCAATTTAGTGTAATTGAAATACCATGTCATTATAGGTTACTCATACTTATGATGTCTAATTTCATTTTTATATATAAATAACTTTGTGCTTTAGTTCCAAGTCTTAATGTCGATCCAGATCTAATGATCAACTCTTAAGAACATCAATGAAACTATGTACCTATGGCTTTAAACTTGACTCTATGTAAGACGTGCATCTCTTGGCATTCACCACAAGTTTAGTATAATACTAGTTAGTTTTTTCATCCCTCATTCCATTCTCTCCCACTTTTGGGTGAATTACATTAAGTTTAGGTCCATATAGATTATGTAGGTAGCACTTGGATACATGACATATCTTGAATCAGTTCGGCCACCTTTAGTCTTCTTTTCATCTCTTTCATCACTTTGTGCATTCTAGTATACCTAGTTATTTATGTCTTTTTCAATCATTAGACCATCGCATCTACATGTATGCCCACTCATATTTAATATATGTATTAAGTTATATACTTGAGATATTTATTTATAATTTACCCTAATGGGGCATAATATTTGGACCAACCATTGAATCAAATCATCACTACAAGGGCAAACCATTCTTTATCAATGATCATAACAACCCTACTGGGGAAAAAATATTTATCACACAATAAAATTTAATATAATGGAGCACATTATTACCTATCTATCTCTAGAGACATGATTCTCCTTTTAATCTAATTCTAAGCTCTATGGACTTTTGCCCTCATTCTAGAAACATTTTAGTATACAACTTCTCTTAGGATCAATCATTTTCTAAGTGCACAACTTACACCCTAGCTTTGTGTGTGTTTAAAGTGTGTTGCTTATATTTTTGGATTGTATCCTTCCCATTCCCCCCTATACTTAGGGCCATTTTGATATAATTATATTTTGATCACTGATGGAATCAATGCATGCAAGCATTAGCTCATCTGGATTTTGTATGTAATCAAAAATGCATCATGTCTATAAATCAATCCTAGCTTAGAGAAGGTAAAGAATACCTACACTTCCAAATGGGAATACATTTTATAAGTGGGAGCATGACCAAGATAGGGATCCACTAAACCTATTTAGGGTATCAATTGTCACAATATACCATGATAATAAGGTTCTAAAGCTTACAATATGACACAATCACACAACCCTAAAATAGTCCTTGGTTTAATGTTCACTAAATTCTAATAAACAAGAAAGTAAATCTAATCTAGTGCACACCAAATATTGTGACATAAATTGGGGGTTAGAAACAAAATAAACTAAACTAAATATGCATAGAAGACATATAATCATGTTAATGTATACAAAATCCTAATGCATGGGAGAGAAGCACAACTGCATTATCTATTTACTCTTACAAAGGATATATAAATTTAGGAATACTTATCTTTGAATACAAACCCACTAAGCCTCAATATATTATTTGGACATGGAGCTTCATAAGATATTTTTTTGTTATGTAAGGATAAAAAAGACAAATCAACTCTAGGCTACATAACCTATTTATTCATTCAAAAGACTTCTCCATAAGACAAGATCTATATCTCTAAAGAAAGTATGGAACCCTAAGCTTTATTCCTAAAATATAATGGTCAATAAGTAGATGTTAATTCATACTTATTCTTCTCTACTTCTCTATTCTCACATGGTTGGAAATGAACTTGTATATATAAGTGGATCTTTCTCTAAATCCTTTTGAATATGCTGGCTCCAGTCGACATTATATGTTTTTGAGAGGTAATTCACTAGATCTTGAGGTAGGTCGGCCAAAGAGATAATGAAATTATAAGTGAGAAATATCCATAAATAGTATAGGGTTGACCCTATTGACCCTGTATAGTAATTAGAGGTTGAAAATTGTATAGGGTTGACCCTGTTGACCTAGTACAATCAACTAGTGAAAGGGGGTCAAGGCAAGAAAAAGGAGGAAAAAACATGACAAATGTTTGGAATGGGTAAAACTAAGAAGAATAAGCTTAGGGTAAATAGTTTTAGGAGAAAATTTTATAGATAGTAAGTGGAAAAAGGGACAATAATATTACAAAGCACCAATGGTCTACCCACCCATTACCCAGTATACCCCTTAAGGCATGCATTTATAGACATTAAGACTTGATAGGTTCTTGTAAGATACAAAGTGTCAGTAATTGATAATTTTTTTAAAATATTATGTGTATACATATGCCCCACTTGAAACTCATCACATGTCATGTGAGTACAACACAAGATGGTGCTTTGGGAAATAGAACATGATAATACATAATGTTTATGCTAAGTAAAGTGTAGTAAGCAACAAATAAGATAAATGAAAGGATATAATTGAAAAAAAAATGCCTTTACTTACCTTAGTATTGTAGATGAAGAAGTAGATTGCAAAAGAAGTGAAGGTGTCTAATGTGAAGGACACTAGATGAACCTATAGAAGTTAGTGCAAAAAATAGCCAAAAATTAAAATGTTTGGAAAATATGCATATGGTAGTGGAAAAGATTCTCTACATCATCGTGAATCGAACGTATTTTACAGTTTTAAAATGGATGAGTGGAAATAAATATATAGATAAAATAAGGAATCTTCCTAAAAAAAGATTTGAACTTTGAAAAGTATATTTATATATGGAGAAAGACAAGTCATTTGGTTATTTTGACTTGTGAAGGAGAGAAAAAAAGACCTATGGAGACCAAATGAGCTAGGATGGTGAGGAGATGATAAACTAGACAAGGGGGAGCTCTAAGAGTAGCAACGAGTGCACTACAGGTATGCAACTATGAATCTTAAGCTAGTTTTGGAGTATTTTATTAAATAAAGTGTATTTTTAGAAAAAAAATATTTTTTAGCATTTCTAAATGTCATAATGAAGCTAAATTAGATTTTATAGGTAGGAAAAACTAATTAGGCAAATGGGTTTAAAGGAATCTAGGGAGAAAACTACAAAAAGGCACCTTTTTATGAAATTACAAGAGGGCAATAGTGAAAAACAACTAGGTTGACCCAGTTGACCTAGTAGGCTGAAGATGGGCAAAATCCACACTGCTGACCTAGTAGGTATGTGTCAACCCTATATGTTTTGTAGACTGCTGACCTAGTATAGTTTACAACTGATCTAAAAAGTCCAAAATGACAACGTAGTACTAGGGAGGGGGAAAGAAGAGGGTTGACTTAGATTATTAAGTCAACTAGGTCAAAAATAGGTAAATTTTGGTCAAACTATGTTGACCAAAGAACCATAATGGTATGAAAATGTGTGAAAAAGATTGAAAAAAGGCTAGAATGGTCCAAAATGACCAAGTAAGGGCAAAAAGGACTGAATATGCTAAAAATAGGTAAGAATGAATGAATTAAATTAATTTAGGCTTATTTTTTCTTGAAATTATAAACATAATGTATTGTGATTATACATGACATGGAAGATATAATACATCTTTTATTATTTCTTGGTTGTAGGGATGACCTAGATTTTAAATATTGGTTTATATATCTTGGCTATCAAATCTACTAGATTATCTAACTACAGGAGATAGAGCTAGGCTAGTAGTTGTAGGCTTAAGAGGGATAGTTGACATGTGTAGGATTCCCTTGAGCATGGACCTATTAGTCATGTTCCTTGGATGCTAGGAATGATTGACTAATACCTTTATATGGGAGGTGGATGAGGATGTGGTAGACATAGATATCACTCTAAAGGATGTGCATGCCCTCCTAGGGCTACCAATAATAGGAGCACTAGTGTCTACAAGTATACTAGACAACTTGGAGAAGAGGAGAGCCTTAGCCATGTGGGTTATATGCTCAAACATGATATTGGTGTGTGTGTATATATATATATATATGTATGTATATATATATATGTATGTATATATATGTATGTATGTATGTATATATATGTATGTATGTATGTATATATATGTGTGTATGTATATATATATATATATACATATACATACATACATACATATATATACATACATACATACATACATACATATATATATATATATACACATATACATACATACATACATACATACATACATACATATATATATATATATATATATATATATATATATCACATATTCTAGATCTTTGAAAAGTTGTGATAGGACTTATGACATAGTGAGTGATATGTCACAAGTTAAATGGCAAGGTACCACTATTTGTGGTAGCCTTGAGTAGGATGATCCTAGAGGAGGGAGTACTATATGATCTTGTCATCTAGATCTAGCTCGTACATGATTTATATGAGGTGTTGGTTAGAGAGTAAAAGTCGATAGGACTAATCATATTTTTTATGGCTTGAATATATGAGATATTTCGCATGTATTAATCGATTAGGTTGCCCAATGTGATCAATGATAGGTTACCTCAAGTGAGAAGATAGAGAGAGGACCAAGTAGTATGGGCCATGCCCCATGTGTCAATATTGTAGATGATGAGACATTTAGGCATAATGTGGTATCTATATGGGCACATAATGACTACATAAGCTATATGGGACATAGTTGCACCAACTATGAGGATAGAGGTGGTTGGACAATATACCTAGTAGAGAGAGCCACATATAGTGGAATAAGTACTAGGATAGATGGGATTACCTCATCTATCAACATTGATATTAATGCCCAAGTAGTGGGCTCAAAATGTGAGAGATCCATGAGGGAGGAGGGGACTAGGGCCACTTATGATGAGGTTGACATTTAGACCATGCCATAAGTGACCATAGACTGGGTGAGCATGATAGGGAGTATATCAAGAGGAAAGGGGTGTATAGGTAATGGCACCAAAGATACCACCACCAGCTCCATAATGAGATGAGTAACAACCACTGAGGACATGGCATTAATAAAGGTAGGAGGAGTAAGAGAGAGCAGATACTATCACCAACTTTGATGATCTCGCTAGTGATCCAGATGAGGGCTAGGTGATAGAGAGGCCACTCAGGCATAAGATGAGGTTGATACAAGTCATGATAATAGAATTTGAACTAAATATGGAACCTATAGAGGAGGTGTTAGGAGGCCATACAAATGGGGAGACTGTGCTAGGAAGTCATGTGAATGGTGAGACCATAGTGGTTGAGACACATAAATGTAATAAAGATGATTAAATTATTACTTAAGTTTTTATTTTTAAATAGAGACTAGAGATAGATAGATATTACAAGATATAGTAATGCTCTAATATATATTTGGGTGTGATTTTATAGGTTTAGATAAGGATGAGGAGGAGAGATACGGGTCCCTTATGAGGGTAGAACTCTATGACATCCTAGATGAGACTCTACAACCATATGACCCTACTACATTAGAGGACCTTAGTATACCATTTTCCTCAGCTCAAGTGAGCTAGTTTATATTAGTTGGAGAGGAAATGAGGTAGATAAAATTATAAAGAGAGAGGATGCAAACACCAATAGAGATGGGTGTAGGAGAGATATGGGCATGGTAATCCCTAGTAGAGGAGAGAGTTTTTCATCTAGCTAAAATTATGTAGATGATGTAAGCACATACAGTGACCTTAACCCATATGATACAAGTGTAAGAGTAGGAGAGGATGACACATATGGTAACCTAAGCCTAGTTGGCATACGTACAAGCACAAGTGGTACATTTAGAGGGACAGGTATATGGATTGAGATCTTGGATGGCCTCCTTATAATGTACTATTTGAAGGAGTCAGACCAAGGCCTTAGCAAGTAGTGTGCCTAGGACACAAGATAGATAAAGTGGAGCCCAGGTATAGAGCTAGAGCATTATATATATGGTTGTACTTATTGTATTAAAAACTCATATATATATATATATATATATATATATATATATATATGTATATCATTTTGGCATATTGATGTTAATTATGTATCTTGTTGTTATCATGGTTGTGGTTGTGGATGCTTTAGATATATTAATTTATAGCACATGTATTTAGTTTTTTGTTATATATTCTATAGGAAATATATGAGATGTGGTTTCTTTTATAGCATTATATAGAACACATACATGGTTAAAAAGAAATAGGAAAAAAGACTTGGTAAAATATAATCAATCAAAAATGTAATACACACTATTTTAAGTTGGGAAATGTGTAATAACAAGAAAATGACTAAGTATAAATAGCCAAGGGATGGTAAAACAAGATGGTAAAAAAGAATTTATTCTTAATACAAAGTGAAAAAATTTTGCACCAAATTTAGAAAAAGTAAAATCATACTAAATCACATTGGGAAGTATGAAAACAATATAATAAAATGGAAGGTATGTAAAATGGCACAAATGATATAAAAATAAATAAATTAAGTCAATAAATTATAATAAATCATGTTGGGAAGTATAAAAGAAAAAAATTGGTAAAAGATTGGTCTTAAATTGATCATACTAATTCAAGTTAGGAAGTATGAAAAATTCATAAAATGGTTGTATTCTTACATACAATTAGAAAATAAGAAGATAAAAATGAAAGAGAAATAAAGTAAGCATAAAAAACACTAATTAAAGATGAAAAGCATACCAGTGATGTGTGACTTCATAATCACTCACATCTTATCTCACATTTGATATGTGTAATTTTATTTATGACTTGTATTATTGGGAAATTTTGTGAGTAATGTCGGGTCCTATCGATGGTATTATACTATAATTCATAAAGCTAACACCACTAGGGTGTAAAAATTAGGTAACAAATGATGTGGGTAATAGAAAGGAAAAACGTCATAATTTGTGAGGAAAGTCAGGTCCTATCCACGGTCTTACAAAGCAACTCACAAATGAGATCCCAAGGGCTATAATCAGTAGACAAAATAATATTTCTCAAGAGAAAATATGAAGGATATAGGGAATGAAAAAGGGAGTGTAAAAATCAATACTTAGGCATCTTATGAGAATACCTTAGGAGACAAGAGGCATACTAAGGACATGAGAAGACACTAAGTGACTAATGACCATTAATGTACAAAGGAAACTTGTTCACTATAGACACAAAGGTTTATAGGCATATAAGTATGCTATTAAGATCAACACATGAAGGTAGATTGGTAAAAGAAAAGATAAAATGTACCTACCTTCCCATGATGTGTTCCTCATTCCTTAGGACCCCTTACAAAGCCGTCGATCTATTATGAAGATTGGGTACTTGTGTGAGAAACTAGGTAGCACTAAAATATTTTTTATTCTCCTTTTATAATCTACTAGCCTACCATACCCAAAAGGACCTCATATATATTATGATTCCAATTGTGGAGTTTTAAATTTAACTAAAAAAAAGAGATGTGCTTTGAATCACCTCTTTTAGTGTGATTTAACTTTTAAGAATATGTTTGCCTTTTATATCATTGCCTTTTGTAAAATGATTTGGCTTTTAACTTTTTATGGATTTTTAAGACTCATCCTCCATACAAATTTGGAATGAAAAATCATGAGAGATGTAGTGATACACACTAATGAACTTTAGGCTAAGGCTAAAAGAAGCTAAGTAACCAAAGACAAATACATATTAAGACACTTAGGCTTAATAATAAACCAATATGTGATCTCAAGTCTCAACCATGTATATGCTTAATTTGTGAAAAAGAAAGAAAGGAAAAAGGATATCTAAAATGGACCAATGAAAGGAAAGTATAATGAGATGCATTGTTTTCTAATTGATCACATAGGAAAAGGAGATAAGAATCAAAGGGAACAAGGTTTGTATAACCAAGTGATAATGATAATTATTTGTGAAAAATAGAGATAAGAAAGAAAATAATCATGAAGGCACAAGAAGAGTTTTTTTTATAAAAACTCAATAAATAAAGAAAATAAAATGATAAATAAAGACAATCATATGTAAATATAAATGATCATATAAGCAAGATATTGTATAAAAAGTAAGATCACTATATAAGAAATATATGAATTTGACACAACGTCAAATGATATAATAAATAGATAAAAATACAATTAGATCACAAATCTAATCAAAATTTAAATGTAAAGGAATCATGCATGTGCTCATAAATACTAATAAATATACCCACACAAATTATCCAAGACATAGGATAGATCTCTATGAAGTTGGATATGAACTGCTACTAATGTCTTGTTAATCTTCAAGGAAAACTAGGAAAATACTTCTCTTCTAATCTCCTCAAATAAAAAATTAGGAATGCTTGATGGATCATGTTGAGGAGGGAAATCAGGTAAGGGATGCTCAAAAAATTATTTGGGAGCAGGGTCTATGGGAGATAGGAATCATCAGTGGAGAAGGATCCATAGGTGAGGGACTCATAAGTGGAGAAGGATGCACCAGTGAGGGAAGGTCTATAGGTAAAATAAGGTCTACAAGAGAAAGAATAATAGGTGGAGGCACAAAAGGTGATGAAGGGACCATAAGAGGAAATGAAAACAATGGATGTGGACCCATGGGAGAAGAAGGATGAGCCTTCTTATGGGAATGACCTATGCGAGAAATAGCATAAGGTTCATGAATAGCTATAAGGTGATCCTTAAGGTATTGTTGAAGGATTCAAAAATGATTAGTGTGATAGGTGCCACATTGGTCCCATAGACAATACACTTCACCATACTTAGGTATATATTTAGGTAAAACCTTTAGGGGAGGCATGTCTTTGTCTAAGGAAAGAGATGAAAGATGTAAACTATAAATATACTATCATAACTTATTATAATGGATAAAATAATTATTATTTATTCCATGGAAGCAACATATAGACTTGTGAGTGGTCTTAAGATAATCACTTATATAAGGAGGTATAATAGGATTGGAAGAAGATGAAGAAGACTCGTCAACCCATTTAGTGGGAAATTAAGCCATCTTAGGCAAGGGAAGCAAATCATCACCATTGGAAGGTGATAATGGAGGAGGAATGGAATTAGGTTCAATATAAGGAACAATAAGATGAGAAAAAAGGGTAGGTTCAATGATAACATGAGTAAGAATAAGTTCAACTATATTAGGATTAATAATGGGCTCAACTATAGTAGGATTAGGAATGGGATCTAATAAGGGATCGACTAAGGAGGAACATGATCTAAAAAAGGTCTAAGAATGGTCACACTAATATCAGGAGTAAACCAACTATGGTGATCAAAGAACCCAACAAAGTGGTAAGGCCTGGCCATAACATGATTCATGAGTATACTCCTATGAGGCTTCTTAAAAATTGGATGTGTTGTCACCATATCTACCCTATGATAAAGAAGAAAGATACTAAAATTAGGAATTGTAAATGAAGATGGGAAGATACATTAAAAGGCTCAAACAAAGAAGAATGATAATGGATAATATTAACATTATGGCTTATACAAGACCACCTAAGAATGGATCATCTATGAAATAACCATCATCTTAATCTAGGGTGTGAAGATCAATGACATAAGTAGGGATGACCTTATCATCTGAGGAAGTGAGGTGAATAGATGTTGAGTCTTGGTTAAAACTATAGAAATATCATCACAAGGAGGTTTATGAGAATGAGGCTGCAAGAAAGAAAGAAGTTGAGAGATGAGGTGAGTGAGAGATCAAAATTTTAAATATTCAAGTTAATCTCATTAGTATCATCATCATCAGAATCTAAGAGGTTAAGAGGAATGTTCTCAATGAGTTCAAGATGCCCATTATAACCTCAGGTTGAATCAACAAGAAAATTAAGATGCTGAGACTCATAGAATGGAATGTTGGGTAAAGGTTCAAGATTAGGAATCTTGAAGACACCACGGTCTTGGAATTGTTCAAAATTCAAAGGTTTAGTGTTACCTTGAATCCTATAAATGGCTCTATTATGAGGGAAATTAATGCATTGGTAGGCATAAGAAGTAAAAAAATTTATATGGTGAGTCCATGGCCTACCAAGCATGATGTTATAAAAAATGGTAAAGTTAAATATCATCACCTTCACATGGATGGTGATAGGTGGGATGGTAATGGGAAGCCACACATAACCTAGAGGATGCATTTGCCTTTTATCATATCCTTGGTAGGTGTTGCATGTAGACTTGAGATTGCATTCTAAATATCTAAGGGTTTTAATGAAGTTTAGAGAGGTAACACAGGTGATAGAACCCTCATCAATAAATGCATACTTAACTTGGATATCACCTATTTTAAAATTAAAAAATAATGGAGGATCATCCACACAAAGTAGAATCTTGTTAGGAATCATAAAATCTAAAGGAAAATTTAAAGAAATAGAAGTGTCCATAGTTTCATCAATGTTGATAGACATGTCTTCACATTATTTTAATATACTATCCTAAGATCTAGCTAAGTCTACCTCCTATCCTACTAGGGGAGGATGAGGGACATTCATCTTGAATAATAGTTGTATAACACAATTTATATGACATGGAGAATTCCTCATAATCTCAAGGATTGAAATTTGGTATGGGAGATTAGTGAGTTCTATGATGGGATCCCAATCATCATAACCCATAAAAAGGTTGTTAGATATAGGTGCATAATGATTAAGGAGTTCCTCAGAAGGAGGAACCAAAGTGCATTGGAATTTATGTTAATAAGAAGAGGAAGGTTTAGAACAAGGTTGTAAATCATGTTGTGATGATGAAGTAGCTAGTTTATGTTGACTTTGAGAATTCGTAGAAGAAGTGTTAATATAAATTTGAGTGTCATTATTTTTATAAGATGATGAAAGAGTAGTAGAAATAGAAAAGGAAGTGTTATTCAAGGGAGAATCACAAAATTAAATCATCAAAATTAATAAGGTCATCTTATCCCAAATCATTTAAATGATTTAGAGAAGAATCCTGGATAACATGATATGGTCTAGATGGAGTGTAAATAGGTTAGGAGTCGATAAATGCAACCACCCTTCATATACTACTCATGTTAACCACATTCTCCTTAGAAGTGTGTTCAATAAGACTTTCTACATTATTTGTGGAATGGGTGGCTTTGTCTTGATTATCTTGGATACATTGATGATTAGGAAGATGGTCTTTGTAGATAGCTAAATGAGCATTGGCTTCATTAAGGCTTGAGTTTTATCATGTGATTTATAATCCTTAAAATCAATTTTAAAAGCTTGTTAAAATTTTCCAATGATAGAATCATAATCAAAATTAGGACCAAGAAGAATTTCTATAATTAAATTACAAATTTCTCTATAGGTCTCATGAGAATGACCCCAACTAGCGTGAAACCAAAAAAACTTGTTAGGATCATACCAATATTTCATAAGATAGGTAGGGTCAAGTTCTTATGTAAGAGGCCTAGATAGACACTCAAGAAATTTATCTGGGGATAGAGATTTTTGAATATTAATGTTAGTTGGTGAAGATAAGTGAGGATTGGTATACTATTGAGAAGGGGGAGATAGTTCCAATGAAGGGGTAGGAATGATAGCTTAAACATTGTGATTGGTGTCATAAAAATTTGTCACACCATCATTGGTAACATTGTGATTTTTGTTCTTAAGTAAGAGACGAGGACCTAAAGAAGGTTAGGATAGCTCTAATTAATGCATAAGAAAATCTTGTCATTTAGCTTGGTTAATGGCCTCATCTAATGTAGATGGAGAGAGTGTGTGGACCTCATATTAAAGTTTAAGAAAAAGGGAATTGGTAAAGAGATGGAAAAGATTATCATCAACCATGTGATGTTCACATTTTTTTGACAAAGTTTTCCACCTTTTAACAAAGGCTTGAGAAGTTTCATTTTCAAGTTGTTTGTAATTTATGAAGTGAGCCAAAGTTTTTTTGATAAGATCACTAGTTTGGAATTCTTGAACTAAATCATTCACTAAATTCTCCAAACTAGTAATGGACTGAGTTCTAGGTTGGTTGTACCAATCCAAGGAATCACCTATGAGATTTTTGGCTAAGAGTTTGGTAGTGGCAAAGGTGTTCAATTTAAACCAATCCTTATAAAGATTTCCAAATGTTTCAAGATGAAGGGTGGGATCAGTTGATCCATTATAATAAATTATAGATGTGATACTTCCTATATCAATGTTAGCAATTTGAGTAGTGAGAGGTTCATTTTGGAGATGCTTAATGGTTTTGTTGAGAAAATGAGGTTGAAAAATGAGATTGCCTTGAGAATATGAAAGAGGAGAAGGGGTAACATTCTAGTTATGTGTGTCCTAAGCCATTAGTTGAGGATGAGATTAAAGATGAGAAAGGTGGTTTTACATTCTCATCATTTGATTTGTGTTATGAGCTTGAAAATTATTCATTTGATTGAGTGTTTGTAATAATAGTTGATGTGTTTTATTAGCATTATTAGAAGAATTAAATTTTGTATTAGTGGCTTGGTTACCACTATTGGTGTTGATAGGAGCTTGATAGGAATTATGAGAATGTGAGGCACTAGTCAAAAAATTTGCTTGTGTAGTAAAAGATGCACTAGTGAATGGTTGAGAGGAAGAATTGCTAGTAGCATGATTACCTTGGGTATAAAATGATACACTAGTGGAAGGATTAAGCATAGTGAATCTTATGAGAGGTCCACTAGATGTATAACTTACCATGTTAGTGGATATACTAGGAATAAAGGTGGAAGAAGTTAGAGAAGAAGAGGTAATGGTATGAGAAGGGGTCATAATCGAAGGAAGAGGCTGAGAATCAAAGAAAGTGGTACCTTAAAATCTAGTTGAGAATGTAGGAGTAGGTGAATGAGTCTCTTTAACTTGACCACTAATCATAAGATAGCAAATAGTAGAAGGATCTTTTCCCTGATGTTGAGAAAATTCAAAGATAAAGAAGAGCATTTCAGGGTTATAATCAAATTTAGTTTGATCTTCTAATGAAAAAAGAGGATTATGATGTGAATAGGTATTAGGAGGGGTCCCATAGTTCATTTTTCAAGTGGAAATATGAACATTAATAAAATCCAAGAGAGGAGAAATACTCTTTCTATGGGAGACGCTATGAGGTTTAGTAAAATTCATCATGTCTGTTGACTAAAACTCAATATTGTCATCAAACAAAAAGTCCATGATGAAGGGAAAAAAAGAGATATGAGAAAGGAAGAAAATAGGAAATGATAGAAATAGTATAGGGTTGACTAGGTTGACCTAGTACAAAAATAGGGTCTGTAAATAGTACAGGGTCAATCCAGCACAATGAACAGAGGCTATAAAAAGAGAAAATAGGGTCTAAAAATAATATAGGGTCGATTGGGTCAACCCAATACAACAAAAAGGGAAAATTAATAAGCTTATAATATATTTTGAAATAAAACAAGATAACATTTACAAGTAATTTAGAAAAAAAATTTGAAAAGAAGTAAAGAGTCAATTAGATTAACACTGGCCAATCCAATTAAGGCACATAACACAAAACCTTGCACCAACACTAGTTATTTCAAGTTTTTGTAATACAAAATAAAATTGAGAAAAGAGCAAGTAATCAACTTGAAAATTAAATAGATAACTAATTGGTCAACTTGAATTTTTATTAGATTATTAAGATATGTTTTTAAATGTGATGATAAGTTGGCTGTAGGCAAAGAACTATAATGGCAATCTAAAGATGTTTCAAGTAGTTTTCAATGAAATGGATCTCTAGTAGTAATGATATAGGCTTGGTATTGGGGCCTTCAAACTCACTTCACATAATGAAATGATAAGGGTGTCAGGTTCTTGCCAAAATATACCATTAATAATGCTTTATACTTGACCAAAAAATCAAGTCGGCTTCCTCCTTGGTGATGAAATCCAAGTTGGTTAGCCTTGGGTAGTCAAATGTCAAAATGGTTGTTTAGATTTTTTGATTTGGTCATATGTTCATAAAATATAAAATAGTGAAAGTAAATGATTTATTGAAAACCACCTAATTAAGCTATGTGATCTATTCTAAGCATGCAAGAAATAAGAAAAAAAGTGTGAATTAATTACTAGCATATAAGGTTAATTCCAACTTTGAAACAGGGTACAATGTTGATATAGTCAATAGTGTATATATAAAATATAGAATAGGGTCAACAGGGTTGAGTCTGTACTATATAATCAAGGCCTAAAAATGAAAAGGGTTAGCAAAGTCAACCTAGTCATCCAGATAACACACAAAACATAAAATTGTGTCGATAGGGTTGATCTAGTTGACTATACAAGGGCAATTTTAAAGACTAAAAAATATAAAAGGAAAGACTATAAAGAAAGAGATAGAGAGATAGAAATAAACCTTTATGTATTAAAGATGTAGATAATGAATATTGTTGTTTAATAACCTTGATATATGCTTTCAAATTATGATAATTGGGTTGACTAGGTCGATCAAGATTTTCAAAAACCTGTTGCCGACTGCCTAGAATGTATAGAGTTCACTGGGTCAACCTAGTAATCTAGATTGGATGTCTAAAATTCTAAAACATTATACTGGGTCAACTAGGTTGATCGAGTAGCTTGTATTTGAAATCCTGCACATAAAAGTTAGATACTAGGTTGATAGAGTTGATCTAGTATGGCAACCATATGATAAAAATAAAGATGAAAGAATGAAATAAGGTGAACAAATCTTGCAAGAGTTAGCTCACATTGGGTTCACCAGAATGTCTACAATCATAAATACATCATGTCTATAAATCAATCTTGGCTCAGAGAAGATAAAGCATACTTACACTTTCGATTGGGAATACATTTGTTAAGTAGGAGCATAACAAAAATGGGGATTCACTGGATTAGGGGATCACTTGTCACAATACACCATGATAGTAAGGGTTCCAAATCCTACAGTCTAACATAATCATGAAACAACCCTAAAAGAGTCCTAGGTTTAATGCTCACTCTATTCTAATAAACAAGAAAGTAAATATAATCTAGTGCACACCAAAGCTTGTGGCATAAAGTTAGGGTTATAAACAAAATAAACTAAACTAAACTAAATATGCATAAAATACATATTCTCACATCAATGTATACTAAATCCTAATGTATGGGAGAGAAACACAACTACATAATCTATCTACTCTTACAAAGGAGAAATAAAGTTAGAAATTAATACCTTTGAAGACGAATTTGTCCAACCTAGATCTCTCCCTTGGCCAAGGTGATTTATAAGAGATTGTTGTGGTATGTAAGGATAACATAGACAAATCATCTTTAAACTACATAGCCTATCTATGCATCCAAAAGACTTCTCCACAAGACAAGATCTATATCTCTAAATAAACTATAGAACCCTAAGCTTTATTACTCAAGTAAAATGGTCAATAAGCAGATTTTCATTCATACTTATTCTTCTTTGATTCTCTATTCTCAAATGGTTGGAAATGAACTTGTATATATATATATATATATATATATATATATATATATATATATATATATATATATATATATATATATATATATATATATATATATATATATATATATATGAAGATCTTTCCCTAAATCCTTCTAAATATGTCAGTTGTATAGGGTCAATCCAGTCGACCCTATATGTTTTTGGGAGGTAAATTACTAGATCCTAAGCTAGGTTGGTTAAAGGGCTAACGAAATTCCAAGTCAAAAATATCCCTAAATAGTACAAGGTCAACCTTGTCAACCTTGTAAAGTAATCAAATTCTAAAAATTATATAGGGTTGACCTAGTTGACCTAGTATAATCAACTAGCAAAAGGGGGCCAAAGAAATAAAAAGGAGGATAAAGCATGATAAATGTTTGAAATGGGTACAACTAAGAAGAATAAACTTAAGGTAAATGGTTTTAGGAGACAAGTGTGTAGATATAAAATGAAAAAAGGGAAAATAATATTATGAAGCACCAATGGTCATCCCACCCCTTTCTTGGTGCACCCATTAAGGTGTGCACTCAAAGTGATTGAGACTCGACAGGTTTTTGCAAGATACAAAGTGTCAGTAGCTAATAAAAGTTTGATAATATTATGTGTATATAGATTTAATCTATTCCATAGGTTAATCTCACTTTCTCTCTCTATTTGAGAGTCCATCCTTCTCTTTCATCCTCATATGTCCTCTTGAAGTGGCATTATGGGTCACTTCCTTCTAATTTATTCTATACAAATCTTTTCTTTTAAAATTCATTACTTCACCTAAATGTCTCGATACACCTTCTAAAATAGGGGCAAATTGTAGAATTCTAATTCCTGACACCATTGTGATTAAATTATCAATCTCACTCAAAATTTGTGAAAATGCACAATTTGGGTTAAAATCACTTAAACATGCTAAATGGTTTGAGATTTTTGTATATAAGTGCCAATTTAGGCTAACGTATCCCTAAATAAAGAAATGTATTTTATGTGATTATTAAATTTTCTCATATTATTTCAAGTCAAAATGATGAAAATACATTTTTGTACTTTAGATCACTCATTTCTTCTAATTCGGAAGCACATGACATGTGCATGTGTTATTTTATGTCAACAACATTGTAAATGGGATAATGGTCTATATATAACTAACATCACCTTTTAATTCTTCTTTGGTCAATTTATGCCCTAGTAGTATGGCTTTCTAACCAATTTGATTAATGACGTGCACTAATTTCCAAAGAATTGCACTAAATTTGATTAATATTACCTAGGAAAATTAAACCAAATAATGAGCTCACATAAGAATTTCATGGAAGTTATTGAATATTTATTTATTGGAAATTTATTCCTATTAAATACATCATCCAATGAGGTCATTTTTAGGGTGGCATCCATAAGCCATAAATGCAACAAATATCAAGATTATGGCTTCCCATGCCTCTTTAATGCCCCTTCCTCCCAAATAATTATGAGGATATTTATGGATTTTATTTACATAATTGGATTAATTCATGGCCACACATTTTGATCTTGAGACGGATGGTCATGGCTAATCCTGATCATTTTAGAAAATCTATAAATAGGAGGCCTCTTAGTCACATTTTTAAGCTTAATTTGTGTAAACTTATAATGCAGGATTCTCTCCACAACCTTTCTTTGTGTTGATTATTATCTTTATTTTCAATAAGATAGCTTCATTTGATAGGACTAACCTTGATTTCATATCATGAGCCTAGTTTAAAGTTTGTGTTCATAAGATGGTGGTGAAGCTTGCTTCATGTTGTCCCCCAAAAATATTACTCATTTTTGGGACATTTGAACTATTTTGGTCCTACATACCAAAATCCTCTCTTCTCATTTCAAAAATTGTTCTAAACATTCAGGTTCATCATTTTTCAAAGCTCTCTCAGAAATCTATAGACTCTGCAAGCCAAGTTTTATGGGCTTCGTAGGTTGATTTCTATGGACTCTGTAGGAAAGAAGCAAAGCTCTCAAAAGAACAAGTTTCCAGCACTTAGTCATTTTCAAGATTGGTTCAATGCCAAGGTTTAACCAAACCGTCCATTGGCAAGCTTTTAAGCAAGAATCAAACCATTGAACCATTTTGGTTCAATGGGTTCAAAGTTTCAACATCATCAGTAGGAGTTAAGCACATTTGTCAAAGGTTCAAAATTCAACCACCTCAAAGTTCCAAGGCTTCAAAACACTTAGCAAAAAATGATGTGTTGAACCATTAAACCATTGAACCTTAAACCACGTTGGTTCAATGGTTCAACGAGTTCAATGACCTATTGGTTCAATGCACTTGGTTCAAAGAGATAAAAAAGATAGCCAAATAATGAAGAATGAATAGGCTGAACTGTTGAACCATTGAACCAAAGATGGTTTAATCAGTCAGTTCAATCGACAGGTTTAAGGGGCTGCCCCATGGCCGAAGGAACAAATGCCCCTGCGGAGGGTCGTAAATCAAGTCAAGTGCCCTTGTGGAGGGCGTGAGCCAAAATGAACAAAGTGAACTCTTTCAAAAAAATGAACAAGGCAAAAGGCAAAGTAGAGTCCTTCAGACATTTTGTCTGAAGGAATTCACCTAAGAAGAGAGCCCGAAGAAAGTGAAGGAAAAGCCTGACTAAAGAGAAAAGCCCACAAAAAATTCCTGATGGAAAAAGACAAAGTGTAGCGGAACCCGCCATGTGTCCATTATAAAGTAGAGTGGAAGCTTCCACGTATCATCTTCTGCAGGACCCCCAAAGGTTTCTAAGGCTTCTATAAGTTAAGAGAAATACGTCATGTGTCCTATTATGACTTAGTAGAATGTGACAAGTGTTTTCATCTATGTTCCCCTTTTGGAGTTGCTCAGGCAAAATGTGTCATGGACCCCATTTTATATAATTTTCTAATGAGTTTCATAATAGTGAAACTTGCCACTTGTCAAAGATACAGAAAGGACCCCCAAAGACTTAGACAAGAAGGGCTATAAAGGACAAAGAAGCAACATGGATGGTTCCAAAGGTAAGTTCAATTAAAGAGATAGTTCAACCAGAGAGCCCAAATATTTAAATTGCCTATAGGGAAGAGAAGATCAATGCAAAGGACCAGAAATATTTTCAAAAGAATTATTTCTAGTAGGTGAAATAGTGGCTCGAGTAGACTTAGACTTCTGGGCGCACTAAATCAAGGACGCAAGCCATTTTTCTTCCATAAAGTAATGATGAAATTAGATCATTGCGTAGATATCAGGAAAAGGACCAGATAGTCCATACCAGAGAAGATACATGTTATAAGAATAGACATGCCATAGTTATGGCAATACACTATTCCTAGCATGGTCCCTCTAGACAAAACTGGAGGTGCATTAAAGACTTTGACTGTAGTATGGGCCGTCCCATGGGAAAGAACACCAAGCCTTGCATGATTGCTATAAGTTTGTAATTTCTCTCATTAGTAAGGGAGATCTTTCCCTTACCAAAAGTGAAACTCTACCCAAATTGAAAGGCATTACTAAGACTTTGAGCTCAGATTGTAATTCATATTTCTTTGATTGAATGAGAAAGCAAGTTACTTGCAGACTTTGTGTTGTTATAGCTTGTGATAATTTAGGAGATTTTTCATATGTCTATCTTTTGAAAGCATTCTTATTTATTTGATTTAACAAGTAAAACTAGTGGAGGCGATAAGGAAGGTGTCCTGAAGCCAACTACTTTCAGACTTTGTGCTGTCATAGTTGTCTTCAGTGTGTGTTTTTATTTTATGTTTCTATGTAAAGGACCTTGGGATGACTTTGTGCCCCCATTATTCTTCATATTTCACTCTTGGGAAGTTGAGGTGGAGACTTTGTGCTACATTTTTGGCTGTTAGTTACTCTGCACCTTTGGTTACCAGTTACTTACCAAAAAGATTCTTGTTGTTTGCAAGAACAAGCACTTCTGAAAGAAGAGAAGTGCCTTCTATCATTTCATCAGAATTTGTACTATCTAGGAAGGGATCTGGCTCTTGGCTGAACGTTACTTCTAAAAGAAGAGAATTATTTTCACCAATCACCCAAGATTTCTCCTCTATTTTTTAGCATCATCTCTAAAAGAAGAGAGATGGATGGTTTATCCTACCCTTGTGTCTTACTTTTTGCTTATATATATAGTATATAGCCTCCACATATTTAATAGGGAACCTCCCCTTGATGAGAGGAGAGATTTGTCTCTGATTGATGTAGTAAAGCTGCACACCTGGGTGACCAATCTTCCTATGCTATGGTGATAGGAACTATTTTGGTCACCAGTTAACTAGCTGACAAAATATTCACCCAATAGTTTTTGGTGACTCTGATGGGGATGAACGTGCAGTCTGAAGCCTCAAGTTTCAGATTGAAGCAGTTCCTTCCCTTATCCATTATATTATAGACTCTAAAAACTCCATTCCATGTCTTACCCATTATCATTATAGCCTTACCATCTTCCTCCATCTCTATTATATTATTTGGTCTACAAAACTAGAGCCACTGGGAAGAGCGTACAATTTGAAGTCTCAAGCTTCAAGCTAAATCAGATCCTGCTCTTTTCCATTTGTGTTCTGAAAGCTAGAAACTCCACATTATACAAGAATCCAAAAATCTCAAGGTGTTGTTGACCCCAATTTTGAGTTGTTTCCTCCACAACCTCACCTTCAACGAACTAGGAGTCTTCCTCCTAGCCCTACTAGATCACCAGCACAAGGTAGAGTTTGTTTTTCTACTACTAGCAGAGCTTTGCCTATCCATTCTCCACCTAGATTTGTGATCCCACTACTACATAATCAAATCATGGCTCAAGGCCCCTAGGGCAACTCTTTTGGTCCACTGAATTTGACTCCACCTCTACATGAGCTTCCATGTAGTTCAAGGAAGAATTTCCCCAAATTCTTTAGTGGTGGGAAGGTTCATCCTGATGAACACATTGTAGCTTTTAGCATAGCCTATAGTGTAATAAAGGTGGAATTTAAAGACATAACAATCAGGATATTCATGGAGACACTAAAAGGCACTACTACAGACTGGTTCTACCACCTGCAGGCTAGATCAGTGACTGACTAGGACACTCTGAAAGACAAATTTTAAGCCAAGTTCAAGCCTGTAAAAGATGCACATGCCTTGCTGGCCCAGCTCACATAGATGAAAAAGGACCCCCATGAGCCTCTGAGGGATTTTACTACCAGGTTCGACAAGTTGAGGTACAAGATTCCCATGGTCACCCAACTGACACCTCAGAACCTCAAATGCTTCTTCATCAACTCACAACTACCTGAAGTGAGTTTCTTGCTGAGATGGGCTAGACACATAGACCTTACTACTGCTTAGGACTTGGCTATTGAGGTAAAAGATGACCTTATCTTGGCTAGAAAGATAAGAAGAGATCCAAATAGAGGTAAATCCCCTCCTTCTGAATACTCCCCTTTGGCCACCACTGATTCAATCATGTAGAAGCTAGCAAATGAATTCCTAGTCCTCAAAAGATAAATGGCCCAAGTTATGTCTGCTTCTCCTAATTGGGATATGCTAAGGAGGACATTTCAAAACCAGGCATACCAAGGCAATGTTGATAGGAATCAAGGGCAACCAAATCATCTTCCTCCCCTATAGAGGAACCTCACCCTTAAAGCACCTCCAACCAACTCAATGGTTCGATATTTGGAAACTGAACATGATTTCTCTTTCCAACTTGAGTTTTATCAAGAAAATGATGATGGTCTCTTCATGGAGGATCAAGAAGAATCCGTTGGTGACTCCCACATTGGTTTCTTGAACTATCAAGATAAACCCAGAAGAGAAGGCAGTGTAGTTGAGGGGTCATATGTTGTACTCACCTGGTCCAAGAATCAATCAGCTCAACAAGCTGATAAGGAGAAAGCAGAGGAGTGACCTTAACCAATAGTTAAAATTACTAAGTGGGAATCCACTCTTCCTTTCTAACCAAAGGACTTGATGATTGTGAGAAAGGTAAGTACCCAAAATGCCTCTATGCCTTCTACTTCAAATTCACAGTCTAATCCTCTCCTTTCAAAAATCAAAAGGATGAACTCCCATCCTTTACTCCTAGTTCATTCTAGACATTTGATAGCATTGACCACATAAAGAAAACCAAAATTCAAATGTCTAAATTTGAATTTCTACAGTCCCATCTTGAGCAATTAGACAGACTAGTTCAATGTGTTAAAAACTAGAATGTCCCTATTAAACAAGCAATTCCCAAAGTGACACATGATTCCCCTAGGAATGCACCCACCAGGAACAACCTTGTCATTGTTCCCCTTGCTACTCCTAATAGGACTGAATGTTGTTATGTCTCATTGTTGATAAATGGACATCAGCTGAATAATTGCATCATTGATTCTAGAGCTTCAAACAATGTCATTCCTACTAAAGTGGCATAATCTCTGGGTCTCACACTGACCAAGACATTTGGGAGATGTTTCTCCATGGAGAAAAAACAAGTGCCACTGTTGCGACAAATTAAAGATGCCCAATTTGCATTCGTTGCCTTTCCAGACAAGCGAATCAAGATGACTATCATAGTGGCTGACGTCCCAGCATCATATGGCATCCTTTTTGGGTGAAACTTCTACAAGGATGTTGGAGGGGAATTCAGCATGGACTTGTCTCAGGCAAGAATCCCTGTGAAAGGTGTAATGCAGAGGTTGCTTCCTGAGAAAGAGGCAAAATACGTTGTCACTTAGACATCAAGGCCTGAAGCTCAAATTTTGTTTGAGTCTTCAGGCAGGGGTAATTATTTTCTATCTATTGAAGACATTCATGTTTTAGCAGATGAAAATCTTGTAGGTGATGATCTAGGAATTGGTTCAGACAAAACAACACTAAGTATCCTTGATAGTGCCAATCATTGGCAGGTGTTGAATGGGAATGATCAAATCATGTGCTAGACTGAACTAGAAGAGCAACCAATTATGGTAATGGACCATTTTGCTACACATCAAAATCAAGAAAAGGAACTTTTTGATAGGAGAGAAAAGATTCATGGTTTTTAGATTAAAAGTCAAGTCTTGCTGTGGGGCAAGAGGAGAAAACCAAAGGAAGGACACAAAAAATTAGTTTCCTGGGGGAGAGTTTCATTCATGCATCACTGATTCTAGGGAGAAAATGGCTTCTTATGGGTTTATCAAGACAGAGCACCATTTTTATTGCCTCTCAATGGGCAGCATCTGAAGTACTTTAATTCTTGAAGTACTAGATAAGTTCACCTGTACATATGTACATTTGTATAGCCTTTAGTTCTATTTTGTGCTTTTCATTTTCATTTTTGGTGCCTCTCTTTTTTGGGTAGCATGACTCTATAGCCCAATGGCATACTTCAAGGCATTGAAGATTCTAGTTTCTACTCCCCTCAGCTGTTCCAAGTTTTCAACTGAAAGAAGTTCCCTAACTGGAACTAGCTATTGTCCCCCAAAAATATCACTCATTTTTGGGACAACATTTGAACTATTTTGGTCCTATAGACCAAAATCCTCTCTTCCCCTTTCAAAAATTATTCTGAGCATTCAGGTTCTTCATTTTTCAAAGCTTTCTTAGAAATATATGGACTCTGCAGGCTTGAATCTATGGACTTTGTAGGCCAAGTTCTACGAGCTTCGCAGGTTGATTTCTACAGACTCTACAGGAAAGAAGCAAAGCTCTCAAAAGAACAAGTTTCCAATACTTAGTCATTTTCAAGATTGGTTCAATGCCAAGGTTCAACCAAAGCATCCATCGACAAGCTTCTAAGCAAGAATCGAACCATTAAACCATTGAACCTTGAACCATTTTGGTTCAATGGGTTCAATGGGTTCAAAGGTTCAACATCATCAATAGGAGTTAAGTGCATTTGTCAAAGGTTCAAAGTTCAACTACCTCAAAGTTTTATGGCTTCAAAACACTTAGCAAAAAATGAAGTGTTGAACCATTGAATCGTTGAACCTTAAACCACATTGGTTCAATGGGTTCAACAACCTATTGGTTCAATGTGCTTGGTTCAAAGAGATCAAAAAGATAACCAAATAATGAAGAATGAATAGGTTAAACCATTGAACCATTGAACCAAAGATGGTTTAATCGGTTGGTTCGATCGGCAAGTTCAAGGGGCTACCCCACAGCTGAAGGAACAAATGCCCCTATGGAGGGCCATGAATCAAGTCAAGTGCCCTTGCGGAGGGCCGTGAATAAAGTCAAGTACCCTTGTGGAGGGCTGCGAGCCAAAATGAACAAAGTGAACTCTTTCAAAAAAATGAACAAGGCAAAAGGCAAAGTAGATTCCTTCAGACAAATTGTCTGAAGGAATTCCTTCAAACATTTTGTTGGAAGGAATTCACCTAGGAAGAGAGCCTGAAGAAAGTGAAGGAAAAGCCCAACTGAAGAGAAAAGCTTGCAGAAAATGCCTGATGGAAAAAGATAAAGTGCAATGGAAGCCACCACGTGTCCATTATAAAGCAAAGTGGAAGCCGCCACATGTCATCTTTTGCAGGAACCCCAAAGGTTTTTAAAGCTTCTATAAGTTAAGTGGAATACATCATGTGTCCTGTTATGACTCAGTAGAACATGACAAGTGTTTGCATCCATGTTCCCCTTTTGGAGTTGCTCAGGAAAAACATGTCATGGACCCCATTTTCCATAAGTTTCTAATGAATTTCATAATAGTGGAACTTGCCACTTGTCAAAGACACAGAAAGGACCCTCAAATACTTAGACAAAAAGGGCCATAAAGGACAAAGAAGCAACATGGATGATTACAAAGGCAAGTTCAATTAAAGCAATGGTTTAACTAGAGAGCTTAAAGATTTAAATTGCTACATGGAAGAGAAGATCAACGCAAAGGACCAGAAATATTTTCAAAAGAATTATTTCCAGTAGGTGAAATAGTGGCTTGAGTAGACTTAGACTTCTAGGCGCACCAAATCAAGGACGCAAGCCTATTTTTCTTCCATAAAGTAATGGCAAAATTGGACAGCTACATAGATATCAAGAAAAAGACTAGACAGTCCATACCAAAGAAGAGACATGTTAGAATAATGGACACGTCATAGTTATGGCAATACACTATTCCTAGCATGGTCCCTCCAGACAAAATTGGAGGTGCATTGAAGACTTTGACTGCAGCGTGGGCCATCCCATGGGAAATAATGCCAAGTGTTGCGTGATTGCTATAAGTTTGTAATTTCTCTCATTAGTAAGGGAGATCTTCCCCTTACCAGAAGTAAAAATCTACCTGAATTGAAAGGCATTATTGAGACTTTGAGCTTAGATTGTAATTCATATTTATCTGATTGAATGAGAAATCAAGTTACTTGCAGACTTTGTGCTATTATAGCTTGTGCTACTTTAGGAGATTATTCTTATGTCTGTCTTCTGAAAGCATTCTTATTTATTTGATTTAACAAGTAGGACTAGTGGAGGTGATAAGGAAGGTGTCCTAAAGCCAACTACTTTCAGACTTTGGGCTGTCATAGTTGTCTTTAGTGTGTGTTTTTCTTTTATGTTTCTATGTAAAGGACCTTGGGATGACTTTGTGCCCCCATTGTTCTTCTTATTTCACTCTTGGGCAGTTGAGGTGGAGACTTTGTGCTACATTTCAGGCTACTAGTTACTTTGCACCTTTGGTTACTAGTTACTTACCAAAAAGATCCCTATTGTTTGTAAGAACAAACACTTCTGAAAGAAGAGAAGTGCCTTCTATCATTTCATCAGGATTTATACGATCCAGGAAGGGATCTAGCTCTTGGTTGAACATTACTTCTGAAAGAAGAGAAGTATTTTCACCAATCACCCAAGATTTCTCCTCTGTTTGTTAGCATCATCTCTGAAAGAAGAGAGATGGATGGTTTATCCTACCCCTGTGTCTTACTTTCTGCTTATATATAGTATATAGCCTCTACATATTTAATAAGGAACCTCCCCTTGATGAGAGGAGAGATTTATCTCTTATTGATGTAGTAAAGCTACACACCTAAGTGACCAATCTTCCTATGCTATGGTGATAGGAACTATTTTGGTCACCAGTTAGCTGGCCGAAAAAATATTCACCCAACACTTCACACCATTGTTGAAGACTTGAGAACCAATCTAAGGGGAAACACATGCTTTGAGCCGCATATGGATGGTAGAATTATGTTGGGAAGGTAATGTATGTTTTCTTTCTTTCATTGAGTTCTTAATTATCATTTGCACACTCTGTTGAATAGGTTAGCCTAGATTGTTAGTTATTTAAGCATTTTTCTTATTTTTCATGTCTAGTGCTTGATCTAACCATCTTTTTAATCTGTCTCTACACCTTCAACTATCACATCAGAATCAAATGACAATGTACATCTAGAAACACAAAATAAATAACACACTATGACATGGTTGGATTCAAATATTTAGACACAAATAATTATTAGAGAAACTTTTCACAATTATAGACCAAGGAGATGATTATGATATTGATTATATTTACATAAATTATTTTTACGACACTCATAAAAACACATGGCCTATGTAGTGACATCCCATTATAATTGGTGGTTTAACATAAAACTTAGATAATGACTACTACATATGTTATGTAGACACTCCATAGGAACATCTTTTGCATGAAATTATTATTTAAGTCACAATAATTTTCATTTTACGTAGCTTTCTCATATTTACTCATCCTTTTTATTCTTCAATTCTTGTAACCCTTGGCTTTTCTCCATTGAGCCTTTTCCTTTTTGATGGTTTACCTCAATCCAAACATCCAATACACTAATCCAACAATGACTATAGTGGATATCCTTCATGACATTCTACGTGTTGATTATTGCATATCTACACATGCTTTGACTCCCATTTGGGCTTACATGATGGCATACTCTTAATTCTACATACTAAGTGATTTCATACTCTTGCTTATAGAGCAAAATTTTCATTGATAAATGTTGCAAATTATTTGGCTCCCTCTCATTACTCTATTTTCAAAGCCTTGTTACTTTCCATTGCAAAAATATCAAAAATACCCAAAAATAAAAAATAAAAAATAAAAAATAAAAAATAAAAAATAAAAAATAAAAAATAAAAAATAAAAAATAAAAAATAAAAAATAAAAAATAAAAAATAAAAAATAAAAAATAAAAAATAAAAAATAAAATATAAAAAATAAAAAATAAAAAATAAAAAATAAAAAATAAAAATAAAAAATAAAAAATAAAAAAATAAAAACATTTGAAAAAGACCAAAAAACAAAAATTTTAAGACATAAAAATATTCAAAAAATTCTCAAAACTAAAAAATTGGGATCTCATCTTGACAAAAAATATTAGTTTACTTCTTACATAGGTTATTTATCACATATTCTAGTAGATAGCATATTAATTTTGAAACACATAAATTTATCAAGTTATATGAGTGTGATGTAGGACATATGTTATACATGTACCCTCAAATGTTGGATTCCATTCTACTCAGTGGCCATGCCTATGTTAGGGGCATCTAATTTGTATATGTTACATTATAATAGGTTATATCTTTATATTCCCTCTCCCCAATGTTGAGCTACATAAATTATATGTGTATTCATATTTTATCATATTTTACATTGTGCTACATGATACTTTTTTATGATATAACTATTATCAATTGGGTTTGCACCCTTTGAGGAGATGTCTCATCTCTCCTCATCTAAGTAGCACAATTGAAACACCTCTAGGCTGTGGGTGAGCTTAAGAGTGAGATGAATCTGAAAATATTGCTAGCTCACTTGATGTACCACTTTGGATCACTACTACACCTATGCTTGGGGGGTGGGGAAATGGAGAGAGAAAACTGAAACTAAACTATTCTAAGGGAGGTGATACACCAAAATAGTTGAGGACTAACAACTAGATACATGTTACACATGAGAACAAGGGACTAACCAAACATACACTTCTCTAATCAACATCTTCTCACATCAATATTTCATTATGAGTTTATGAATAAAGGATTAGGCTAGGAGGACTAGACAAGAGGCTTAGTATGGCACTATTTTAATAGAGTAACTCACTCAACCTTGACACATCAATAAAACACTTCACAAGACCTACAAGAAGAATCTTTTCAATTACAAATAGGTGAGAGAATGAGATAAAATGCTAAGGAAATAAGAGTTATCACTAAGCAAGATCAATAATACAATAAAAACACACTATTAACAATCATGAAAGAGGTAAAAATTAGTATTCTTATTGATTAAATGGTATGCAAATGAACAGGGCTTCTCCATAGTCAAGTGGAGCATCCCTTACAAAGGCCAAAATGGCTAGTTTTTATATAACTTGAGAGAGCGAGGAGAAGAGAGAAGTCCAAAGGTCATAAGGATACTTATCAAGATGAGAAAATGAGTTACATATGCATGGGAAGAAGATGTGAAATTAACCATGCAAGGTTAAGAAGCACAAGTATCACCCCAAGTCATGGAACTCTTGAAATGTGGCATAAGAGTTCTCATTCTAGTTCAAAAAACTACCTTCATGATTTAACCCTATTTGAATGTCCTAAAAATAACTATGGATAGGTATAATGATTGGAATGAGAGTGAAGGATTTAAAACATGACTTTCCATGCATTAGTTCTAGTCCTACTTATCTAGAATCTCCTAGAAGTGAGCCATATTTTTAGTCACCCCTCACACTTGGCCTCAAAATTAGCTTTATTTTTCCATGAAAATACATGGGAGGGAGTGAATGATAGTTATCAAGACCCTCCATGGCCTTATAATACTCAAGTAAACCTTAAAAATCCATCCACTTAAAGTTCTCATACTTCTCACCATCAATTTCACTATGCTAGTTTGTGGCTGAGATGAAGCAGCTAGTAAACACACTTAGGAGTTTTTTCAAGGCATTAAATGGACATGGGGAGTTATATTAATTCTTAATATTTCTTTCAAAGTTAAATTCATCTCTTGAAACCTCTTAAAACTTGCAGAATTCATAAAATAGTTAGAAATACCATGTCTTATACCCCATCCATATAATTTTGTATAGTCCAAAAGCATGGGGAGTAGCTTGATAGAGTCCCCTACTAGGTTTAAGTACTTTCATATTCATTATGGTCCACTTAGATAACTCACTATCTTCATTTCCTTCATCAGGTCATTCCCAAGGATTTGCAAGGGTTTTAGATAGTTTTGACCTCTTAAGCATTGTTCATAAAAATGGGACATTGAATTTTAAAAAAAAAATCACAATAATGAAGCTTAGGATCCCTATCAACTTTTCCTAAGTTCTTGAGCTCCCATGCACCAAGACCATATAGTTATGAGCTCTTTAGTTTGACCTCTCAGGTTCTTCTCCTTGTTTTGCATAGGCCTAATGTGATTTTGAGTCCAAAATGTATTTTTTATGGTTTATCATGCACTAAAAAAGATTTAAAACCTTTTAATTTATCCCATAAATTTTTTTAGTAGTGTATAAATCTCACCTACATATAAAAATCAAAATGACCTTTCATTTGGGCATTAAGCCAAAACCCTGCCGAACTAGACTTGATTACAACCTTAAGGTTTAGAGCACCCTGTTTAGGTCCATACTTATATGATTTGCTATTAATGTTTTATTATCTGTAATATAACTTTACAAACCTCATTTAAAGGTTAAAAAATTTCTTGGCTCATCCCTCTATCTTCTTTCTCAAAGCTGCCAATTTATGCCTGAGGGGAAGTACCCTCTATCTGAGACAAAATAGGGTACTTCCCCTATTTTTTTAGACCAAATAACCATTTTATAAACTTATTTAAGTGATAAATACATTACCCATAAATATTTATCCCTTGGTCATCTCATATGACCCTCCAAAAGCATAAAAACTAAAACAGACTACTAGGCAAAGACTATGTGTAGGATTTTCATATGAACTATGCCTTGCTTGTTTAGATCTCCCATTTTACATCATTTACCATTGTCAATATATTTTTAAGATAATAACATTCATATTTAAGGTTATCATATGTTTTTTTCATCATTATAACTCTTCCTCTACTCTTTACTTGCACCTTGAGCTCACAAGATTGGGTTGTTCCTCCTGACTATGTTTTGTTCCAATGTAGTGCGCTTGTAGGTTACCTTGCATAGATTGTAATTTAAAAGAATTTAATGATACTCATTGACACCTGAAAATATAATATATTAGTGTTTTAAACTTATACTCACCTTACTTATGCTAGACCATTATTTAGGATTTCAATCGTACTCGTTGTATGACATAGTCAAACAAAGTCAACTATGTTTGGAATAAATGATATCCTATAGGTGTAGGTTATGCATGTTCAACTCTGATAATAATGTATAAATACTTAAATTTAATATTTAAGTTCACTTTGAATCTATTTAAACCTATGTTTACCTTGAATAGGCTTCAATCATCACCTAAAAACCATGTTCAACTTATTGCCTACTTACTCAGTTGTAGGTGAATATTTGCATGATGTGACACCTATAAGTGATCACTAAACCTTAAAAAATATCTAATTAACCTCTCCTAATTTAATCCATTCTCATTGGTATCCCTTTCACTCCCTAAGGTCTTCTAAACATGGTAATTTTACTTGTTTTCTCTTTAGGATATAATGGTCACTTAAGGGTTCAAAACCTATAGATGATAACAGAGAAAATTAGTGCTTAAATGGGTAACTTTAAGGCCACCAACCACCATCCTCCACTAATGATCTTGACCCAAAACTTTTTAAATTCATTATCCCATGTAGAGGATACAATAAATGATCATATATATTCCTCAAACATCATTGAAACCATGCTATATGACCTCCACAAAAATTTCAGGTGCTTTGTTTTCACTCTAAGGAAATGTCCCTAAACTTAGTTATTAAATCTTGAACATTATTTCTCACTACCATTTGATAATCTAGTTTTTAAATTAGGCCTGCCATGCTCTCTTCAACACATCAAGACTTCAATGATGGTCCTATATTATGATCTAAAACATCAAAATGACTCTTTAACTCTCTGTTATGACCACCTATAGGTGGGAATTTTGATGCACAAGCAGTGGGTGGTCTTATGAATAATGTGTATGGTTTGTAGGTTTCAATCTACTTTAGACCCTTTCAAAAGTTTTTGAAAAACTTTACTCACATTGAGACTTCATGGATGAGTTCCATTACTTGCTCTAACCTTCCTCATGCAAGTATTCTCAGTTCTTTGTGTTATGACTTGTAGATAGGCATTTTCACATACAAGCAATAAGTGCAAATGTGGACAATGTGCATTATTTTGTCCATTTCCTAGATTTTATTCCTATCTCAATGGTTTTAAATAAATTATTTACATATAAATGACATTTATCATCTTCAAATCTTTCTTTTTAACATGCTTGGTCCTATGAGGGCACCTGTAGGTGCCTGTTTAGCTACTTGCAGGCAGTAAGCAGAATGGTTCATATGTTCAAGGAATCTACCTACATAGTGAATTGATATCCTTTCAATGGAATTTATATGAAACATAATATTTTTTTAAATATTAATATAAGTCTTCACACCTCATTTTCAATGTTTGGACCTTCCAAGCACCTATGAGTACGCATTCCAATGGTAGACTATATGCAAATGTTGCACATGACTACATAGTCCCTCTTTATTTCACCATATGGAAGCTTAAATTAATACATAATGATTATAAAAGATAAAAAAAGGCCTTAAATCCTTCATCCCACTTATTTTAACATGCCATACAAGTTTCATGCATGTGCTTCACCATGATTGCAAGTAAAAGTGAGCAAAGAGTTGACTGTATGGTGTTCATGACTATACCCTCATAGAGCATTGCCTTGGAGAATGATATTTAAAGGTGAGGGGTTAATAGGACATTAAAAAACTGGTAATTAACTTATTTACACCCCCTATAATCACTACCAAAGCATGAGCATCTTGAAAATGGTGGATACCTACCTATTACATAAAAAATGGTCTTCACTTTCAATCTAAGATACTTAGCCCATAAAAACATTTTTAAATTACGAAAATAAAATGGATATAACTATTAGAGGGATTAAAAATCATCTATAATCATCATGATCAACTGGTTTGTATATACTTATCCAAATTAGAGTAAAACCTATAGGGTGCAAGAAATAGTGAGCAGAAAAACACAGTCAGCTTGTAAAGAATGGTTGATAAAGCATGGTTGACTAATATTGGAAATATTGTTATTAAAATGGATTTATATAAGTTTATTACAACCTCCCAAATTCATTTGACCTGCAACCTCTTCCATTGACTGTACCAAGCATGAACTTGTTGATCACTTATGCATTTTTAGAAGGGCAAAAAAGGAGTAGAATGGTTTTTGGTATTTTTTATCACTTAAAAAACATGTCAATAACTAAGATGAGTTTTAGGAATATTAATATACATTACATAACCTTATCCCACATTCCACCTTCCCTTATGGGCCGTATAAGTGCCAAAATTCTATTTTTTCAAGTAAACTACCCCTTTTTAATTAGTAATAATTAATAAATACTTATTAGGACACATGGGACATGAAATTAACTTTTTAAACCTTAAAATTTTCCAATGAGGCCATAAAACTCATTTAATGCTCTATTTATGAGCCCAAAATGACTCAAAATGATATATTGTCTAATATGACTAAAGACAAAGGATAATGTGATATGGAATAACATAAAAAGACATATAATACACCCTATGACATAATATTAGATCCATAAAAACACTTAAAAACTCAAACTTTTACCTATAGGAGTCCTAATTTGACCTATAAGGTCAAATTTGGTCAATAAATTAGTGACTCATAGAGGTAGCATGCCTACCATGCTAACTAGACCAGTAGCCTTATCAGTCCATTGGGATTAAGGATTCATATAAAGTTTGAAACACAAAAAGATGACCTGACACTTGACAATAAAATTTGATCAAGACAAGACCAATGACTACCTCAACCACATAAAACAAAAGACACAAAGTAAAAGCAAACATACATGTGCTTCATGAGCACTTATGAAACACACACACCAAACTAGCCAAAATAACTTGAAACATAACTAACTTGAGATGAAAAATCCATCATAAATCAAATGGGAAGTTTGAAACCCTTCTTGCTTCATTACATGAAATAATGAGTGAGACATATAGTCTTTTGATCCTTGACATTGATACCTCCAACTTATTCATGATGTTTACCAAATTCATTAGCATGATGTTCAATGAGAAACAAGTAGTTCCAAACATGATAGATATGTAGTTTAATTATTCTTGTATCCAAACAACCTCATCTTTCTCATATGGATCCTCAACTACGATCTTTAATGGTGTTTCAACAAGACATACCTTCTTGATTTCAATGGTGCTCTTAATGAGGTTGGGTTTCTTTGCAGTTGCAAGTTCTTCAAGCTAATCAAGGAGCTTTGCATATTCCATCCAATATTGTCATTGTCCTCCATGGAATAATCTTTCTTCACCTTATCATGTAACTGATCCTCAACTTGGCAAAGCTTTTCAAGCTCTTGAAAGAATTTCATTTACAACTACCAATCATCTTTGTCCTCTTTATCATGTAATTCTAATACCTCTTCAATCTTATCTTATTAATGTATGAGGTCATCAAAATAGTTTTATTTAAGCTCCAATGCATCTAATGGTGATTCAAAATTAGGTTGAGGTATTGGGTCATCTTCAAGAATAATAACTTCCACCTTGGTCTCAAGAGATTTCTCTAGGACTACCACCTCTTATTCAACATTTTTAACCTCTTGAGGTATCTAAAGTTGTACTTCAACAATTTTAACCTAATTTTTATTCTAAAGTATTTCAATATCTTCCATCTCCTTCTCCTTATTAGTGATGCCATGACTAGGCATCAAATCAAATGACTTATCCCAATGAGGCTGCCAAGGAGGTATGTTTTCTTTAAACAAGAGTTATAAATTATTATCAACCAAATTCTCTTATTTGGGTTCCCATAGCACAATCCCATCAAGGTAAAGAGTGATAGGGTGAGGACGAGATGATCTAGTTGGTGGAGATGGAACATATAACTCAAAATCAAATTGAGAGTGAAATGTAGAGGATTCTTTTGGAAGCTCTTGGGGAAGAGGAGGTAAACCTTGGGATAAAATAGCTTGATTTTATTCCATATATTTTAAAATAACTTCATTGACATATGATTTATCTTGATCACTCTCTTAAGGAGGGTTAGATGGGGTGTGTTTAGGCACATGATCTTCTTTAGGCTCTAAACCTTCCATCACACCTTGACTTAGTAATTTCATCCTCGACTCTAACTCTTTAATTTACTTGGATAGGTTCTCTTGGAAAATTATTTCTTGAAATTAATAGGAGTATTCATGAGAATTAGGATTAAAAGAGGGATGACATGGAGAAAAAGATGTCTCTTGAGGAAGGGTGGGAGGGACTTGCATAGGATCAAACTATTTCTTAACCTCGCACTATTTGTCTAGGATTTTATCTTCTTTTTCTCCCCATGATTCCATTATCTTATTACATCTTAGGATTTTAGAATTAAGTGTCTCTTATTAAGGTGTTGATGCAATTTTAGGATTGGATGAAGTGTTCAAGAAACTTGGGATCTCTTTAGGCTTGGACTCCCCACCTTGTCTCTAACTTGGGATTTCATATCTAGAGATCACTTCTTGAGGTGGGGATGTAATGAGAGAGGGAGATGAGGGATTTAATTCCAATTCCTTTTCTAATTATATGTACTAATGAATTTACCTATTGGTCAACTCAATAGTCCTATCAATATTTACTTCAAAAATAAGTTTTATCTTCCCAAATCTCTCTTCCAACTAATTGGGACAAAGATGGCTTTGATAAGCTTGATTTGGCTCATGAATATGGGTCAAGTAGGACTGATAGAAATTTTAGGGAGGTGGATATGAAGGATGATAGAATTTATGAGGTTTTTCCTCATGAATTCTTAGCTTATCTTCCAATGATGTAATCAAGCCACCTACATCTATCATCTCACTTGTGAGCCTTTTTCAATTGGCTCTCTTAATAGGTGCCCACTCTATTTTGACCAGCTCTAATGCATCTCTTTCCTTATGAATGAAATGACTAGGAACATCTTGACCTTGTCCACTTAATGTGTCAAGATATAACATATACTTTTCATAACCCAAAGGAGTTTGCTTGAAGGTGTAAATGGACTGACTTGAGAAGTGACTAGGTTGACTAAGAGAAAGATATGGAAAAGGCTGATTGTAGGGCTGATAAGGATCATATTATATCTAGTAAGAATCATGACAAGGATAATAGGGAGTTTCATAATCTTGATAAACCTTACCAACTTGTGTAAAATAATATTCAACACCAAAGTCAGCCTTGGAACTGCATTAGAAAGCAAGAACACAAGGAATTATTATCAAAAATATTCAAAATGAATACTTTTGCTACTTGACTAGTTGATATAACTTCAGAGTCACCATTGATGCTTAGATAGATGCCTCCAAAGGATGATGTGTTGAAAGACAACACCAAAAATCTTTCAAATTCTTGGACTAAGAATCCCACTAGGCATGCCAAAAACTATTATCGCTTGGATTTTAACCCTTTGAGGAGATGTCTCAACTCTCCTCATCTAAGTGGCATAATCGAAACACCTTTAGGCTATAGGTGAGCTTAAGAGTGAGGTGAATCTCTAGATAGGGCTAGTTCCATTGATGTACCACTACTACACCTATTATTGGGGGGAAAGGGAGAGATAAAAATAAAATTAAACTATTATAAGGGAGGTGATACACCAAAATAGTATATGACTACCAACTAGTTACATATTACACATGAGAACAAGGGACTAACTAAACATACACTTCTCCAATCTACATCTTCTCACATCAATATTTCATTATTAGGTTATGGATGAAGGTTTAGGATAGGAGGAATAGACTAGAGGCATAATATGACACTATTTGAATATAATAAATCACTAAACCTTGAAACATCAATATAACACTTCACATGACCTTCAAGAAGAAGCTTTCCAACTGTAAATAGGTGAGAGAATGAGACAACATACTAAGGAAGTAAGAGTTATCACTAAGAAGATCTATCATCCAAGTAAAACACACTATTAATAGTCATATAATATGTAAAAATAAATAGTATTATTGATAAAATGGTATGATAATGATTAGGGATTTTCCATACTTAGGTGGAGTATCCCTTATAAAGGCCAAAATGGCTAGCTCTTATAGAACTTGAGAGAGAGAGGAGAAGAGAGGAGTCAAAAGGTCATAAGGACACTTATCAAGATAATAAAAGGAGTTAAATTTGTATTATTATAATATGTTAAATGAACCATTAAAGGTTAGGAAGCACAAGTGTCACCCCAAGTCATGAAACTCTTGAAATGTGGCATAAGAGTTCTCATTTTGGCTCAAAAAATTGCCTTCATGATTTAGCCCTGTTTGAACGTCCTAAAACTGACTATGGGTAGGTATGATGATTGGAATGAGAGGGAATAATTTAATACATACCTCTCCATGAATTTTTTTAGTCCTACTTATTTATAATCTCTTGGGAGTGAGTCATCACTGCTTGTAGTATAAAAAACTCTTTTTTCAGTCACCCTCACACTTGGCCTCAAAATTGGCTTTAGTTTTCCATGAAAATACATGGGATGGAGTGGATGAAACTTATAAAGACCATAAATGTACTTATAATTATTATGTAAACCTTAAAATCCTAACCACTTAAAGTTCTCACACTTCTCACCATCATGTTCACTATGCCAATTTTGACCAGCTGAGATGACGTAACTAGTAAACACACTTAAGAGTTTTTAAAAGGCATGAAATGGACATGTTGGGTTAAATTAAGTCATAATATTTATTAAAAATTTTATTTCATCTTTTATACCTCATATAACCTATACAATGCATAAAATAATTAGAAATACCCTTTTTTTTACGCCATATGTATAATTTTGTACAGTCTAAAAGCATGGGGAGTAGCCTGAGAGATACCCCTACTAGGTTAAAACACTCTCATAGTAATTATATTCCACTTATATATCTCGCCATCTTAATTTAATTCATCAGGTCACTCCCAAGGGTTTACAAGGATTTTAGATAGTTTTGACCTCTTATGCATTGTTCATAAAAATGGGACATTGAGGTTACAAATAATTTTCATAAGAATGTAGCTCAAGACCCCTGTCAACTTTTCCCAAGTTCTTGAGATCCCATGCACCAAGATTGTATAGTTATGAGCTTTTTAATTTGACCTCTTAGGTTCTTCTCCTTATTTTGCATAGGCCTAATGTGATTTTTTGTCCAAAATGGCTTTCTTGTAGTTTATAATGCACTCCAAAAGCTTGAAAACCTTTTAATTCATCCCATAAAAATGTTTCAATAGGGTATAAATCTCACCTACATATATAAATTGAAATTGAATTTCATTTAGGCACTATGCCAAAACCCTTCCCAACTAGACTTGACTATAACCTTAAGGTTTAGAGCACCTTGTTTAGTTCCATCCTTAGTGATTAGTTCTTCATGTTGTCTTAGGTATAATAGAATTTTCCAAACCTCCTTTAAAGGTTAAAATAGATCCTATCTCATCCCTCTTTCTTCTTTCTCAAACCTACTAGTTTATGCCTAAGGAGAAGTACCCTCTATCTGAGACCATAAACTCTTCCTCTACTCTTTACTTGCACCATGAGCTCACAAGACTGAGTTCTTCCTCTTGACTGTGTTTTGTTATAATGTACTACACCTATAGGTTACCCTACATAGATTGGACTTTGAAATAATTGAATGATACTCCTTGACACCTTTCAATATCATCTAGTAGTGGTTTGAACTTATACTCACCTTATTTAGGCTAGACCATCACTTAGGATTTCAAACCTACTCACTATATGACATAGTAAAAAATGTCAACTATGTTTGGAATAATTGATATCCTATAGGTGTATATTGAGCATGTTGGACTCTGAAAATAATGTATAAATAATTCACTTTAATCCTCAAGGTCACTTAGAATCTATTTAGACCTATGTATACCTTATATAGGCTTCAATCATCACCTAGACACCATGTTTAACTTCTTACCTACTTGCTCAATTGTCAGTGAATATTTTCATCATGTGACACCTATAGTTAATCACTAGACCTTGAAACCTCACTAATCAACCTCTCTTGATGAACTCCATGCTCATTGGTATCCCTTTCACTCCATAAGGTCTTCTAAACATGGAAATTTTCCTTGTTTTCTATTTAAGATATCAATTCTCACTTAAGGGTTCAAAACATGTAGATGATAATGGAGAAAATCAATGATTAAATGGGAAAATTTAAGGCCCCTAACTACCATCCTCCACTAATCCTCTTGACACCAAACATTGTACAATCCTTCTCCCATGTAGAGAATACAAGACATTATCATATATATGCCTTAAAAGTCATTGAAACCATGTTATATGACCTCCACCAAACTTCCAAGTGCTATATTTTCACTCTTTAGGGAAAATTTCCCTAAACTCAGTTATTAAATCTTGAACATGATTTCTCACTACCATTTGACAATCTAGCCTTTCAAGTAGGACTCCATGCTCTCTTCATCATATCAAGACTTAAAGGAGGGTTCCATATTATGGTATAACTCCTCAAAATGTCTCTTTAACTCTCTGTTAAGGCCACCTATAGGTGGGCATTCTGATGCATAGGTAGTGGGTGGTCTTATGAATAATGTGTATTGTTTGTAGGTTTCAATGTATTTTATACCATTTCAAAAGTCTTAGTATAAATTTCTTCACATTGAGACTTCATGGATTAGTTTCATCACTTTATCCAACCTTCCTCATGTAAGTACTCTTAGTTCTTTGTGCTATGTCCTATAGGTAGGCATTTTCACATATAAGCAGTAAGTGTTAATGTGGATAATGTGCATTGTTTTGACCATTTCTTAAGTTTTAGTCCTATCTCAAGGATTGAAAATAGATTTTTTATTTATCAAGGACATTTATCAACTCTAAAAATTGATTTTTAACATGTTTGGTCCTATGAGGGCACCTGTATGTGCATGTTAAGCTACTTGTAGGCATTGAGTAAAAAGGTTCATATGTTCAAAGAATCTTCCTACATAATGAATTGATATAATTTCAATGGAATTTAGATGAAACATAAATTTTTTTTAAAGCTTAATACTAATCTTCACACCTTATTTTCAATGTTTGGACCTTCCAAACACTTGTGAGTACACATTCTAATGGTAGACTGTATGTAAATATTGCACATGGTGGCACAGTCCCTCTTTCTTTCACCATATGGAAGATTAAATTACTACCTAATTATTTTAAAGGATACAAAAATTCCTTAAAATCTTCATCCCAACTCTATGAACATTTTTTATAGGTTTTATGCACATGCTTCACCATGATTGTAAGTAAAATTGAGCAAAGAGTTGAATGTATGGTGTTCATGACTGCACCCTCATGGAGAATTGCGTTGGAGAATGATATTAAAAGGTAAGGGGTTAATAGTACATTAAAACCTAGTAATTAACTTATTTACACCCCATATAATCACTGCCAAATCATGAGAATATTGAAAATGGTGGAAACCTATCTGTTACACAAAAAAGTATCATCACTTACAATATGAGATACTTAGCCCATAAAAAAATCAAATGATAAACCAAACATGGAGATAATTATAATATGTATTAAAAATCATATAAAATTATCATGATACATTGGTTTTTATGAACTTGTCCAAATTGGAGTAAAACCTATAGGGTGTAGGAAATAGTGAGCTAAAAAACATAGTCAGCTTGTAAAGGATAGTTCATAGAGCATGGTTGACCAATATTGTAAATATTATTATGGAAATGGATATATTTGAGTGTAATAATACATCTCAAATTATTTTTAGTTGAAACCTCTTCCACTAATTATACCAAGCATGAACTTGTTAATCACTTCTACATGTCTAGAAGGGCAAGAAAGGAGCAGAATGGTTTTGGTCCTTTTCTAGCACTTACAAATCATGTCAAGAAATTATATGAGTTTGAAGAAGATTAAGAGATGTTACATGAACTTCTCCCACATTTCACCTTCCCTTATGGGCTGTATAAGTGCCAAACTTCTCCTTTTTAATAAAAATGCCCTTTCTTCTAAAGAACCTACCACTTTTCAATTAGTAATAGTTAATAAAGACTTCTTAGGACACATGGGATGTGACATAACATTTTTTAACCTTCACATTTCCTAAGGAGGCTGTGTAACTCATTTAATGCTTTATTTGTGACCCCCAAAATGACTCAAAATGATGTATTAACTAATATGACTAATGACCAAGGCTAATGTGATATGAAATAACATCAAAAGACATATAATACAAACTATTACATAATATTATACCCCTAAAAACACCTAAAACTCAATTTTTTACCGATAGGGGTCCCAATTTGACCTATAAGGTCAAATTAAATCAACAATAACATTGGTACATAATTATGAAATATAATAGTTTTCACTTGTTCTATGCTCCTTTGATGTTGTTTAATTTCTTGTATGATAGTTTATACATTACTTGATATTTTTTGTGGTTATTGGCCCTTGTGTGAAATAATTAATTGAACATGTTTATGAAATTTTTCTTGTTATGTGTGACATTTCAACATGTCTATTACTTATAGCCCACAAACCTATATTTTGTGTAACATTTCAACATATCTCTTGTTTGAAACATTATTAATTTCCCTTACGTATAGCCCTTGAATTTGTTTATTGTGACAGATTATTATCCATTGTATGTGTCCCTTAGACATATTATGTGACATTATGTGTTTTTATTGGTGTGTTTGATGAGCTTGATTAGTGTCTCCATGATACATATTAAGCACTTTTTACTGTGTAGTCTACTGTAGAGATGGTTACTATACTAGATGACCCATTGTTAAATATATTTAGACAAGACACATGTATACATTGCATTCAATATGTTACATACATGATTTAACGATAATCACATTACTATGGTGACATACTCTCCACATGTTGAAATGATTGCACATGATTATATCTTTATCTTATAATACAATTAACTCTTATTTTGATATAACTTATAATCTACATCTCTCATATCAAAAGGGGGGAATCAAGTGGTCTTGTCTTAGATATACAAGTATCCATGAACATAAAAATCCAATTTGGGATAGAATACAAGGTTCAAAAATATAGAATACAGGTTCTCAAAGATTCAAAGTAATTCAAAAATCAAAATTTATAATAAAGTATAGGTTTTTAAAGATTCAAATTAAATTTATATATCAAACACATGACAAATATGGGCACATTGATACATATTATGGATACATACGACATGTATGTATGCCCACTTTTCAAATACTCAAATCATAAAATCATACAAACTCGAATTCATATGCATGGATAAATTAAAAATAATTACAATATGAAAGTTATTTGTTAAAAATATAGTTAAAATTGAGCATATAGGTGCATATAATTATATATCATTAGGCGTAATATTTATAGGGCATGATACTTATTCATGCTAATGATTATATAAAGTTAAAAATTAGAGTTTCAAAGTTCAAAAGGCATCATACTTTTTCACTCATATATTTTAATGTTGAAAGTTATAATTTATAAGGTAATATATTCATTTAAATTTAAATATACAAGCAATGCAGTCACAATGTGGTTATGAATACTTTTCATTCTCTTTTGATCATAAAAATAGTATATAAATCCATCTGTATCTATGTAATTCAATCTATTATGGGCAATGTGTGTTTGAGTCTAGTGACACTCAACAACCTTAGAATTACTTCTATAAAACCTATTGTGTGGTTCCATATTATATTATACGTGATGTAAGTTCATGTCTAGTGAGATTAAATGGACTTGGAATCACTTCTAGTGAACCCATCATGGTTACACCTTTTTGGATTACTAAATTGGGTAATATTAGAGGTACAATCACTAAGAGGGGGCTAATTTGTGTCCTTATGAAATTTTACTTTCACTTAAATAGATCTAATCATTCATCAAACAACATCATCATATGAGCAATATCAACTAGTCTAGATACATAATAATGAGAATATATACATAGTAAGTATGAACACATCATATCTGTGAGAAACCCTCATGGGTAATAAAACCCACTAACCATAGATTGGATAAATAATCCTATAAATCATGAACCAAATTCATTTGAGCACCTAATAAACTTGGAACACCAACCCTAGTCTATCAAGCAATAAATTGATAGAGTCTTTAGAAAGCACCCATTTTCAAGGAAGCACCAAATCTCTTAGCGATTCAACACCAACTCAACCACCTCTTGACCAATCACCCACTTAGCCAATTATAATTCTACCTTCCATATTTATCCTTGTTACAATATTTAATAGATGATGGTCCTATTTATGATCTTTTTTAGATCATATAATGTCTAAGTGTTGATTATTTAACCTTTAGCTTATATTAGTAATTTATTAAATAATAATAATAATAATAAATTATTTATTAACATGAGGTGGAAACCTTTTGTAAATAAATAAAAATATAATATTTAGTTAATAAATTACCAATGGTTTATTAAATGTCTTTTCAAGATGGTTGGACCCATTATTCACAATGGTCACCTCCCTTCAAATTTCACTATAAAATAGGCTTTACCCATATAAGTTCTTCATTCAAATGAACTTTGGTGAATTGTGAAAACATTAATATTTGTGTGTGTAAAATATTTACAAAGGTTATGTGAAGAAATTTTGTTATATAAGAGAAGTGAGAAGAGAAGGATTGTATTGGGGTTATATGTTTCTCAATTATATGAATATCAACTATTGTGGGTTTTTTAACCTTTCAAGGTTTTCCCACCTAAATATTTGTGTCAACATTGATCTATGGATTTGTTCATTAACTAAACTTATAAATCTTTATGTATGTAAATTGAATATTACATATTTATTCAATTTCTTTCATGGTATCCGAGTGCCAAATATCTTCATAAAACCACTTGGTGCTACCATGTTTTGTTAGTTTTTTACAATGCTAGGCCTCTCAGAATATCCATTAAGAGGGAGTGTGCAAGGAAATTCCACTTTCTAACAACCATGTGTTCCTTTTTATTCTATATACTTCTTCTAAATTTTAAAACATTATGAACTTCCTATTAAAGTTATGTAACTTAAGTAAACTTCGTGTGGAAGTTTTAATTTTGTACCCCAATACAATAAAAGTATACTTTGTAATGGAGGTCCTTATGTTATAAAAGGCTCCAAATATGCTTAGTTGATTATTCATGAGGAATTATGAGATATAGTCTCATGCTCATGATAGCCTAAATTTACTTTCAAGTAGTTTATAGATTATAATTCATTTTATTTCAAATGGTGATGTTTGTGATGATGAAGGTTTTTAAATCCTTTAAATTTTGCACATAGTATGATTCGATTATGGTGACTATGGTTTTCATCCCCACTTAGTATTAAGGTGAAGTGTTAAAGCATTTAATGTCTAAGTGGTGATTATTTAACCCTTAGCTTATATTATTAATTTATTAAATAATAATAATATATTATTTATTAACATGAGGTGGAAACCTCGTGTAGATAAATAACAATATTATTAGTTAATAAATTATCAATTGTTTATTAAATGTATTTTGGGGATAGTTGGACCCATTATTCACAATGATCACCTCCCTTCAAATTTCACTATAAAATATGGCTTACCCCTATTATTTATTCATTCAAATGAACTTTGTTTAATTGTTAAAACATTAATATTTATGTGTGGCAATAATTTACAAAGGTTCTGTGAAGAAATTTTGTTATAGAGGAGAAGTGAGAAGAGAAGGATTGTATTGGGGTTCTATATTTCTCAATTATATTAATATCAAATATTGTGGGTTTTTTTACCTTTCAATATTTTCCAACCTAAATATTTATTTCAATATTGATATGTGGCTTTGTTCATTATTTACACTTCTAGATCTTTTGTGTATGTAAAATTGAATATTACATATTTATTCAATTTCTTTCAATCTCTTCTTGTCCTTTGATATTGATACAAAACTCTCTTTTCCATCTATATATATTAATCACTTTATATTATGATCACAAGTCTCATATTTATAACACATATTTTCTCTTCTATGATAGCCTTATATATTTTTCTCTACTTTTCTTTTTGTTGTCTTTCATTTGCAAACCTCTACCCTTGTTTTGATGTTCAGATCATAATAATCAATCACATGATTCCATGTTATGGATTTGTATCCATCCTAAAATCCTCTAATATTTTATTCTATATTGATATTCAAATTAAATTTCTACATCATTCGCTCATTTACCCAATTGTCTAACTCACTCAATTAGGCCTAATTAGTATTGTTCTTATACAAGTCACTTGCTCTCACATACCTTGGTCATACATACACACTTGAACACTTGGATTAAGATTAAAATATGTATTATAACATTTTTAAAACATTAATCAACCAATACATTATGTTGGCCACAAATTAATAGACCAAATCCTCTTTTAGGCCTTAAGGAGACCTAATTCAATTAGGCCTACTTTGGTAAAAAATTACCCCATGACCCCTTGAAATAAATATACATCATTGATGAATAATATCATTTAAAAAATCAATAAAATATACTTTATAAAACTTAAATTTAAGTACAAAACACCTTATAGGTCCAACCATCACTTGAACCCCTTCTCAAAGCACTATTCACAATAGGCCTTCATACACACAAAAAGTTTGTCTTGAACAACTAAAACATAAACACAATTTTTATAAATAACCATAAAAATAAACCACATATTTATAAACCTCATGATTTTAGGGTCATAAAAAACATAATTATATACTTTAAATTAGGGTATATTAGATCAAACTCTTCTTTACAAAATGCTCACTCTAAACTACCAACTAGCCTTAAAACATAGTAATGGAAACTTGAAATTATAAGACATGAAATAAAACAATCAAGGACTTATAATGAATGAAAATTATACTAAAAAATACATATAAAAAACTCAAAAAAATAAAATCATGAGCTCTAATTACAACTATTAGTCTTGCAGACCAATTTGTTGATCTTCTCTCTCACAGACCTCACTTAGCTAGACAAGCCATTTTGAATTCAACATTTTCACTACATTAATTGACTACCAAAACTTTTAAAAAGAATTAATAAGACATAAAATTCCCAAAAAACATATTCATGCAATTAAATCCCTCACTCTTTCATGAAATCACACCAAAAGCCACCTTTTCATAATACCTGGGTTTTGCACTATTTTTATTCATTAGGCCTACTAGTGATTGGCCAACTTAGATCAAAAAATTTGAAAATATAAGGGATATAAATTATCTATAACCTTTCATGGAAACAAAATAAAAGTATAAAGAAATTTCCTCCATCTATTTAGCAACTTTGACTTGGTCAGCTCTGACTACTACAACAAATCTCCAAGAAACACGACCTTTCCTATAGGGTTCATTCACTCACATGAAGACAAATTCACACTTGGATATGATTTATAGAGTTTAATACAATTATAATCACTAAAATATCCATACTAATCCATTATAATCACTTTATAACAACTTATTTCATATTGGGTCACTATTAGAGTTCTTTGAGGGTTTAAACCATCTTCTAATGTTAGCAATCATTCATAAATCTTAACCCCTCATTATATAAAATAATTCATAAAAAATTAATATAATACCCTTCCCCATATGCCATGAATATCTTAGGTCCTCATGTAGATGTTTCACATGCCAAAAAACACTTGAAAACCCTTATCAAGTAGATAACTCCTCATCATATGTACTTGAGAGAGCTTATAACACTTTTTCAAGCCTAAACATTAAAAATTTGACCTTAGAATTGGTTAAAATACCTATTAAAATATATATATCACCACTTAATATACTCACATGCTCATTCTTATCTTGAAATCTAAATTACATACCTCATTTGGCAGTACTCTCTCTCTTTGCTTGCTTAGACCTTGACCTAAAAATCACATGAGGCTTTGAAACTGACCTTCATGCATCTTTCTGTGTGCTCTAAACTTTATTTACATACTCAAGAAACCTATATAATTCTTAGATAGAGCCATACATTCTTTATATTCCTTGACAACAAATCTTGATGCCTTATTAGGCTAGGTAGAGTCTAAAAATGGTCTAATTATAGACTTGATATATAGGTCCTACCCTTGTAGGCTCACCTTGAGACTCTCATGAGTGATCCTTTGCCTCAAATACATGTTCAAGTATCCTATATAGCCTCTTATGCCTCTATACATCCATATCACCAATCCACCTTTCTCAAACCTTATCACTAGGACTTTACATACCATGACTAGTGTCATGACTATGTTTTTCAAGTACTTGAAACTTGAAAAATAATCTTGAAACACTTGTTGGCCAAATTTGGCCCACATATAAAGCTTTTGCATGGTTTTATTGAATTAGTAGATCAAAGGCTCGAGATAGGTCTAGAGTTACAAATAAGAGGATTCAAGTAAGTTTCATGATGTTTGAGTATTCAAGAGCATGGACCAGGTTGCACAAAGCCTTATAAAATCATCAAGACATTAAAATAATGATCAAAAGATGAATTATGCAAGTTAAAGGACCATACCATCACTATGACATCATGTAAAAATAATTAGACTATTTCACTTGTGCATTTACTAAATACACCTTAGAAAGCCATGTGAGCCAAAGAATTATAGTGCCATGGAGCTCTTCATGCCTAGATCATGTCCTAAATTTTTTAAGTCCGCATGAGATTCCTATCTCAAGTTATAAGAATTAAAAGTTGGTCATGTAGAGACAAACATTCATTCAAGTGTTAAATTCAATCCTAAAAAAATAGCCATTTTGTTTAAATGACTAGTGACAGACATATAGATGTCATGAAAAACACATAGGTCAGCTCACTTGAACACTTTATAAACTTACTTATAAAGCTCTGGGAACTAGTGGATTAAGTGGGCACAATAATTTTAGTATAAATAACATCTCTTGTAAATTTGGTACCTCCATGACCTTTTCACTTCTAGATCCAAGATTTCAAATTTGGTCAAATAATGGGAGATGTTTATACAGATGTCAAATTTAAGATATGGAAAAAAACCATTTTATTCCAAAAAGTGATAGGCATGCAAATGTTAATGATGGTCTCATATACATATTTAATGGTTACATGGATGTCAAACTTAATACATAGCAAAAATCCATTGTGGTTTAATTTTGACAGTTATTTAGATGTCAAATACAATCATATGAACATCAAATGATGGGAGTGTGGATGTCAAATTTGAGATTGTGAAGTAGCCATTAGATTTCAAATAGTGGGTCCCAATAGATATAATGGTTGGTGTCTAATCATACCAAGTAGATAAATAGTGTGAGATGAGTCAAAATATTAAGGAGTTTAAGAGGCCACCATATGGCATAAGCACATAAAGAAGATAGACTAATAATAGATCAGGAGTGAAAAAATGTGATTAACAAGTGGCACCATCTCATATAGATTTGACATGTCAAGGATAGATCTAAGGGATCATATTAACTCATACTATGGAGATTAGATGGTGAAATAAAAGGTTAATGAGTTGATGATCTAAGTCATGGTCAATGACCAATGAAATTAAAGGATGAGAAGCTAAGGGACTTCATGGAGATCAAACACATGACCAAGGTTGAACTAGGGAAATCTTTTCAAAAGACACATGATACCATTGTAGCTGAAATAAACATCATGGAGAGAGCATAGCCATGTAGTCAAGTGATCAAGAATATAAAAGGACTACCATTAAAACTTAATATGGACCTCTAGCTCAAGAATTCAGATCACACAAGGTTCATTCCATGAGTGTGTTCACCATTCTCAAAATAAAGATCTGTGCATATGGTGAAATCTTGATTATTTCAGAGATAGAATGGGTCTATTTGGACTTAATATATCAATAAAGGGGGTTATAAATTTTATAGGTCTATATAAACATAAAGACTATAGGAAAACTAATAATCTTATATTGGTTTTCCATCTATAAAATGGACCTATGATATAGATACGGAGATGGAGTAGATATGTGATTAATACAAAGGGTCTGGTCTATCAACATGGCTCCATCATTGATAAAATAGTCACTAACCACCATTCATGGCATCATATTGTTAGTTTTTACATTAAAGGATTTGATCCTCATAAGCAAGTCAAGTGGGCTTAGAGTCCGAAGATGAATAAGTGATGGTTGGGAAAGTAGTTGGGGAATTGATTCTGCTCAAATAGACTTTGTCATCATGCATAAAAAACCCTTGTTTTCTAATGGATATATCAACCAATGAGAGGATATCATATATTATGGAAACAAAAGGAGGTTAGCGTGTTGATAAGGATTAACCCTAATTAAAGGAAGGCATGCATATAGAAAGGAACCAATAGACTACCACCATGTTTCTTAATGACTAGGCTCCTTTTTCCATTCTCCAATAGAGGTTAGCCAACTTTCTCTTTCTTCCTTTTTACTATATATAGGGGTTTTGGAGCCTAAAAAATAATCCCTCTATTCCTTCTCTTAGGTATGAACAGACTATGCCAAGATTGAGCTTGTAACCTCTTGAAATGAATAGAAGACTATGTTTCATATTTCATTATGCTTATCTAGTGTGTTCATGTCAATTGATTTGCATATGTGGTAGAGATTTTCTCCCTTGTCAAGTCTTGATCTAACCTAGTTAGTGTTGATCTTGTTATGTAGGTCATGTTTAGTGTTTAAATATCTATTGATTAAAGCTTGTATGTGGATACATTAGCTAGTTAGTATCTTACATTAGACCTCTCCATCACTTCCCTTAGATTTTGATCATTTGGTGAACCTTTGCATGAAATACTAATGCATGATAGATACTTAGAGTCCTAGATCTAGTCTTTTACTTGTCTCATTAGTGTTTAATAGGATCTCAAATGGAGTGGATCAACCATCTTATAGGTGCATCATTATTATTATCTTAGGTTTCCATTTCAATTTATTTCTCTCTCCCTTTTCCTTGGTCATTAGTAGGTTTTAGTAGTGGAAATGAGATAAAATGATGCATCATAGGGGATAGCCTTATTATAAATCATATAAGTCTGACCCCATTATAGGATACCCATAGCCTAGTGTTAGTCCCATGTTGAGATAGATTTGGGCACAAGACCTTGAACAATCCCTTACCCAATTAGGGTGAAATATAGACCACCAATAGTTTTGGCATGCTCAATGGGACAAAGGTCAAAAAGAGTGGGAATATCTTGGTGTGCCTTTCCTATGATTAGCTCTTAAAAGTAAACAAGTTAGCACCCATGGTAATTTTGAATTAAAGCTTCTGGTTATGAGCAGACTAAGTATATCTCATTATAGATTTTAGTTAGTTCTTACATATCATTTGGCATATGAAGCTAATATGAATAAATATGGTGAATATCCCTATTATCCACCTCCTTATCAACCATCCCAATATCATTCTCATGATCTTTATTATCAAGGGAATGACTCTTACCTATCCCATCATCGTATTGCTCCTTACTAGCCCTTAATCAAACTTTAGTAATCCTTGAAAATCATGTAGTAGAGTTATACTCCAAAAAGTATTATGGAAAAGATGTCTCTACTCACTAGATTCATCATGTGATAGAATCATTTCAAAAAGTTAAATGAGAATGGGCACATATTGAGAGAAAAAAATGGAATAATCACATAGGTGAGATGATGGATGTAAGTGGTTACATTCAAAGCATTGAGGATAAGCTAAGAGACCTTAAAGAGTAGTAGTTCTAACCTCACCAATCATATGTTCCTTCATATAATCCACCTTAGACCTCTTATGCACCATCGTTCCTCCCCAAGAGACTATTCTAAGTAACCCTTTGAGTATGCCAAGTTCTTCATGTGTTCTTCATGCCTTCCCTTCTTGGAATTCTATCCAAGAGAGATGTCAAAGAAAGAATGGGAATACTATTGAATAACCTACTATTGAGATTCAGGATCCCTCCTTTTTTCCTCAAGAACCCCTTAAAAGGTCCTTGAATTTTCCAAGATGAAATCAAGTGGTGTAGTCAGGTGGTGGGCAAAGTGAGTCTAGGCCATTTCCATCTTGGAAATCCATCTAAAGTGGTATGCAAAACGAAGAAGTAGTGATTATGGAAGTCAAAAAAGAGACCATTTAACCTCCACTCTTTTCCTCTCAAAATCCTATAGCCTTTCCTTCATGGATATCAATTCAAGAAGCAAATCAATAGAGAGAGGGGGTGGGGGTGATTTAAGAAGAAAAGTTCAATGATCAAAGTCAAGTACTTATGGTAAATTTTTTAGACCTATCTCATCTTACTGAATATTTTTAAGGGTCTACTATTCCACTCTTTGAGAAATAACCTCTATTTTGTGAGGAAAATCAAGAGGATACAACTAAGGAGATAGAAAATAATGATGACTTCAGTGACCAAGAAGAGGAAATCATTATTAGAACACCACTTGGAAAAATCAAGCATGTTTCAGCCTTTCCTAAATCAAAATAAGATGAGTTACATAAATAAGTGCAAGTTGGATATGAAATCCAATAGAAAGAAGTCTCAAGTGTGCATCAAGAGGTTATTTCTTAAGAAACCTCTTGATCACATTTTAGTTGTCCAAGATCAAGAGTTTTCTCAAGATCTCGTGGTAGCTAATATAGATCAAGTACAATCTAATCTTTCTCTAGAAGGTATCCATGAAGATAACTCACATAAAACCATTATTGAGGTAGAGAAAATTTTTGAAGAATAAAACCATTGGTAGAATTTGTACCATGATTTCATGAGTGAGATTGTTGAACTTAAGATGGTAGACTTGGGTGATGAGATAGTAAAATAATTTTAATCTTCATCTGAGGATTTCATTAATATTTTGTAGCTTTATGAAGGTAGTGCTACTCTAGAGATACCAAATTAGAAAGAGAAGGTTGGTCTTGATGTGATTGAAACCTAGCTTGATGATCTCATGCATCAAGAAGAGAAGCTTAAAGAAGTAGTGGTTCCAAATGATAAAGAGGACAAAGATGATTGGTAGTTGTAAATGAAGCTGTTATAAGAGCTTTAATATCTTTTCAAAATTGAGGGTCAAGTGCTTGAGAAGGTGGAAAAAGAGTTTCCCAGGGAGGATAATGACCAAGATTATATGGAATGTGTAGAGATGCTTGATGAGCTTAAAGAACTTACAACTAAAGAGGAACCAAATCTTACTGAGGACATTATGGAAATCAATAAGGTATGCCTTATTGAACCACCATTAGAGGTTATGGTCAAGGAGATTTATGAGGAAATTGAGATTGGCTAGATGCACATAGATGACCTATTTGGAGCTTCTTGATTTTCATTGAACATCATGTTAATGAAAATTAGAAGATACAAAAAAGGAGGCATAAAGGCTAAGAGTCAAAAATCTACATGCCTCATTCAATTCCTCATCCCATGATGCAAGAAAGTTATCAAACTTTCCTTTTGATCAAGGAGGGAAGGTACATATAGTTTTAATCTATACATAATTAGAATAGTTTGGCTAAATTCCTCCAAGTTATATTCTATAAAATTTGTTTGTTGTCCCTATTTTGTTTTAGGTTAATTTACCTTAAATAAGTGCCTTGGGGAACTCTATTTTTTTTTCTCCTTTTAATATTTATATTGTTTCAAAAGAGGTTATCCAAGGGTTGGCAACCATTTCTATCTTCAGATCAAATTTTTGAACAAGAGAGGAGACTCCATGCCCAATGGACTAAACAAGGAAAAATGGACTAGGTTCTCTTGCATAGACATGCATGCAACCCTTGTGAGTAATTAGAGACGTTGGCCAAATTTTTCCCACATATAAATATTTTGCATGATTTGATGAAATGAGTGGAAAAAAGGCTTGAGATAGGTATAAAGTTACAAAAAAGAGGATCCAAGTAAGTTTCATGGTGTTTGAGCATTCATGAGCATGGACCAAGTTGCACAAAGCCTTAAAAAATTGTCAAGACCTTGAAAGAATGATCAAAGTATAAATGTGCATTTAATAAATGCACCTCAGAAATCCATGCAAGCTAAATAATTATAGTGCCATGTAGCTCTTCATGCCTAAATCATACACTAAAAATTTCAAGTTTGTGTGAGCTTCCTAACTCAAGTAATGAGCATTCAAAGTTGGTCACGTAGATCTAGATGCTCATGCAAGTGTGAAATTAAAGCCTCAGCAAATAGCCATTTAGGTTTAAATTATTAGTGACAAGCTCATGGGCATCATGGAAAACACATAAGTCATCTCACTTAAACACTTTGTAAACACACTTAGAAAGATCCTAGAACCAATGAATTAGGTGGCCTAATCCTTTTGGTATCAAGAACATCTCCTAAAAATTTGGTGCCTCCATGATGTTTTCACTTACAGATCTAAGATTTCAAAGTTGGTAAAATAATGGGAGACATTTGCATAAATGTCAACTTTAAGCTATGGAAAAAACCATTTGAGTCCAAAAAGAGATAGTTGCATGAATGTTAATTATTGTCTCATGGATGTATTTGATGGTCACATAGGCATCAAACTTAAGACATAAAAAAAGTCCATTGTGGTTTAAATTTAAAGGTCATGTAGACATCAAATACAGTCATGTAGATGTCAAATGATAAGAGTGTAGACATCAAATTTGAGCTCATGAAGTAGCCATTGGATTTCAAATAGTGGGTCCTAGTAGATCTAATGGTTAGCATCTAATCATACCAAGTAGATCAATAGTACAAGATGAGTCAAAAGATCAAGGAATGTGAGTGCTCACCATGTGGTGTAAACATATAAAGTAGATAGACTTATATTAAATCTCCAGTGCAAACACATGATTGGCAAGTGGCACTAGATTGAATAGAGTTGATAGGTTAAGGATAGATCTAAGTGCTCACATTAAGTCATACCATAGAGATTAGATAGTACAAGAAAAGGTTAATGAGTTAATGATCTAAGTCATGGTTAAAGACCAATGAAATTAAAGGTCCAGAAGCTAAGGAAATTCATGGAGATTGAACACATGACCAAGGTTGAACCAGGGTAAGATTTTCAAAGGGAACATATCACCATTGAAGCTTGGTTAAATGCCATGAAATGGGCATAGACATGCAGTCAAGTGATCAATAACATAAAGGGACCACCATTAAAACTTGGACTCCTAGCTCAAGAATTTGGATCACATAAGGTTCATTCCATGGCTATGTTCACCATTCTCAAAATAAGGATCCATGTATATGGTGAAATATCAGTTCTTGAAAAGATATAATGGGTCTATTTGGACCTAATATATTCAAGAAAAGGGGATATATAGTCTAGAGGTCTATATCAATGTAAAGACTATAGGAAAATAAATAATCTTATATTGGTTTTTCATCTATATAATGGACCTATGATCTACATATGGAGATGAAGTAGATATGTGATTAATGTAAAGGGTCTCATTTATTGACATGAATCCATCATCAAAAAAATATGTACTAACCACCATTCATGGCATGGAACTTTTAGTTTCTAGATTCAAGGATTTGATCCTCATGAGCAAGTCAAGTGGGATTAAAGTTCCAAGATGAATAACTGATTGTTAAGAAATAAATTGGGGTATTTATTATGATCAAATAGACTTTATCATCATGAATAATAAATCCTTATCTTCTAATGGTTCTCTTAGCCAACGAGAGGAGCCAAAACAAAAGGAAGTTAGCTTATTGATAAGGATTAACCCTGATTAAAGGAAGGCTTGCATATAGAAAAGAACCAATGGACTACCACCACATTTATTGATGACTAAGATCACTTCTCCATTCTCCAATGGAGGTTACCCATTTCTCTCATTCTCCCTTTTTGCTATATATAGAGGCTTTGGATCCTAAAAAGTATCCCTCTATTCCCTCTCTTGGGAATGATTACATTCTACCAAGGTTAATATTGTAACCTCTTAAAATAAATATAAGACTATGTTTCATATTTCATTATTCTTATCTAGTGTTTTCATGTCAATTGATTCGTATATGTGGTATAGATTTTCTCCCTTGTCAAATCTTGATCTCACCTAGTTAGTGTTGATCTTGTTATGCAGGTCATGTTTAGTGTTAAAATATATTTTGATTAAAGCTTGTATGTGGATACATTAGTTGGTTAGTTTCTTGCATTAGACCTTTCCATCACTTCCCTTAGATTTTGATCATTTGGTGAACCTCTACATGAAATACTAATATGTGATAGATACTTGGAGTTATATATCTAGTCTTTTGCTTGTCTCATTAGTTTTTAATAAGAGCTCAAATAGAGTGGAACAACCTTATTATAAGTGCATCACTATTGTTAGCTTAGGTTTACATTTCAAGTTATCTCTCGCTTCCTTTTCCCTAGTCATTAGTAGGTTTTAGTAGTTGAAATGAGCTAAAATCATACATCAGAGGAGATAGCCTTGTTAAAAATATTATAGGTCTGACCCCATTATAGGATACCCATAGCTTGGGGTTAGTCTCATGTTGAGCTATATTTGGGTAAAGGACTTAAAAAATCCCTTACTTAGGTAGGGTTCAATCTAGACCACCAAAAACACTCTTTGATGATTCTACACCTTGCTCACATACCTTACATACTCCTAAAACAATGTCATAATTCTTCACATACCTCGTGATGCTTACCATGCACATGCTCATGATATGACTATGCTTATTATGATTAGACTTCTCAAGATACCTTATACTCAAGGATTAGTACTTAAACATGCTTACCTCCATGATATTATCAAATAAGAACATTCATCAAAAAACACTCACATGATTTCAAAAATATTGATAATAACCAATATAATAATAATTAGATTGCCTTCAAATTCTCTCTTGTCACATGGATTCCTTGTCACATCAAGTACACAAGACCATGCCTTCACATAAGGTCTCTTCATGCCATGACTAGGCCATGACAAGACTCATTAATCTCTTGATACTTGACATAAGGATATACTTCTTAAGCACTTATCTCATCACAAAAACACTCAAATGTCTAATACAACACTCTCTTCAATGAAATCATACAAACCTCATAACAACACTCTTATTTGATAAGAAATCGATAATTGATCTTGATCATTATTCATTAGATTAACTATTAAGCACAAAATATACTGATAGGGAGGTGTGAATCAATATATTATATATATTTTACTTAATTAAACTTCAATTAACTATACATTCAAGATATGCAATAAAACTAAAAAAATAACATGCACCACACAAGAGAGAGAGAGAGAGAGAGAGAGAGAGAGAGAGAGAGAGAGAGAGAGAGAGAGAGAGAGAGAGAGACAATATTTTTATGTGAAAACCCAAAGTGAGAAAAACCACAGAGAACAATATCAAGTATATGAATGATCACCAAATCAAGTTACAAAGTTTGCAAGCACCAACTTTTAGGAGCACCAACCCCTTTGCCAAGCACAAACAAAATAACTATTTGTGAGAACCAACCCACAGGAGCACCAACCCCTCTTATGTATAAAACACAACTATCTCTCAATGTTACTTTCTCAACAAATGATATAACTCTATACTATCTCTTTCTATTCTCTCCTCTTTTATTATATAAAACAATTTCAAACCATGCACTCTCTTGCATATTACAAATGGCTTCTCAAGCCTTTATTTATAGCTTTCCAAATGAACTTTGGCATTCACCCTTTGTGACCCTTCACTCATGGAAAATGGTGCCAAACTTCCATGACACTTTGAATCTTTGTATTTGAAAAGTCACATGGTGACCCTTCATAATCAAATGTGTCCTTTCCTCTTTTGTCTTTATCTTAGTGACCTTTTGAATTCCTTAAGGTGACTCCTCATGGAAAAATGTACCATACTCTCTTTTGTCTTCACTTGGTGACTCTTGGAATTCCTCAAAATGACTCTTCATGAGAAAATGTGTCACATTCCTCTTTTGTCTTTACCCTATGACTCTTTGACTTCTCCATGGGCCCTCTTTTGACTTTTATGCAACCAAAAATATGTTCATTAATATTAAATAAATATCAACACATTTTAGTTAAAATATGAACATTAAAAAACACCTTTAGACAATAAATTCTATTGGGCCTTTAGCACCAATTCTAACCTTTGACATTAATGACAATATTTCCAATAATCTCCCCCTTTTTAATTAATAACAACCTCAAACTAAAACTACCACAGCCTAAAATTTGTACTACACATGCCAACCTACACATACTACCATCTAAAAAACATATAGTAACTGCCCCTTATTATAGCATCCTATACCTATTTCTATACATGTTCCCTGTAACTATTTCTTATATCTATTTCTAATCTTATCCCCCTTTAACATCAATGGCAAAGGGCCTATCCCAGAGCTAAAACTTAGCTCCCCCTCAACTAATGCTAGTCCTCAATAATAGGAAGTAAAATAAATCACTCCTAACTTATCCCACATATACTCGAATGTGTCTTTTGGTAGTGCCTTTCTAAAAATATCAATAATTTATTTTGTAGTATTGATATATTCCAACTTAATCTACTTTTTTTAGCCTGCTCTCTTAAGAAGTGATATCTGATAGGAATATGTTTTGCTCTTGAATGCATCACTAGATTTTTCTAAATATTAATAACACTTGTGTTGTCACAAAAAATATAAATAGGTTTATCATATTTTACCTTGATATCTTCCAAAGTTTACTTCATCCAAATCACTTGAGTACAACATAATACCACTATAATATATTTTAATTCAGCTATATAACATGATATTGAATTTTGATTTTTGCTTAACCATGATACTAAGCTATCACCGAGGAAGAAAGTTTCTCCACATGTATTATTTTTATCATATAAGTAACCTACCCAATCTGAATCTATATAAGAAACAAAATTTAAATCTCTACCTATGCAATACCATAATCCATAATCTAATATCCCCTTGACATATTTGAATATTCTCTTCACCAACTGAACATGACTCTCCTTTAGGGTTGCTTGATATTTCACAACCATGTCTACTACATGCATGATGTCTCACCTTGATTCTATCAAATGTAAAAGACTACCAATCATAGATCTATATAAAGACTGATCTACAATAGGTGAATATTCATCCTTACTCACCTTTTTCCCTATACCCATTGGTGTGCCAACTAATGCACAATCCTCAAAACTAATTTTTTTCAACATTTCCTTGGCATATTTACTTTGAGATATGAAAATTATTTTATTTAACTAAAATATTTGAAACCCTTAAAAAAATGACAATTCTCCTAGCATAGACATCTCAAATTATTTTTGCATATTATCAAAAAATTTATTTGTCATCTTTTCAATATGTCCTCCAAAAATTATGTCATCAACATATACCAAAACAATCAATTTATGCTCACCTTCTATTTTGATGTAGAGAATACTATCAGTAAAACCTCTCTTGAAACCTTGATCTTGCAAGTACTTATCAAGTCTTGCATACCAAGATCTAGGAGCTTGTTCCAATCTATATAGTGCTTTCTTTAATTCATATACATGGCTACTAATATTTGAGAGAATGAATCCCTCAAGCTACTCAATGTAGACTTCCTCTTCTAGATTCTCATTTGGGAAGGCAAACTTGACATCCATCTGAAACACTTTAAATTTTTAAATATTGCATATGCAAGAAATATTATAATAGCCTCTAGCCTTGCCACTAGTGTAAAATTTTCTTCAAAATTTATACCCTCAATCTGAGCATATCCTTTACATACTAACCTTGCTTTATCGCTGGTAACTTCACCATCTTCATTTAACTTATTTCTGTATACCCATTTTGTTTTTATCACATTTTGATCTTTTGGTCTAGGCACTAATTCCCAAGTATCATTCTTTTCTATCTAATTTAATTCTTCATCCATTGTTTTAACCCAATGCTCATCATTTCTAGCTTCTAAAAAATTTCTAGGCTGACTTTTGGATAACAAGGAAAATTTTACTTGCTCATATTCACTTACCATCATCCTTTTAGTGTGAACTCCTTTATTTATGTCGCTAATGATGTCACTCTTAATATGATTTATCTAAACATATTTATGTGGGGTATTATTGTATTTTTTCTTCTCCTTCTCATCTTCATCTGACTCTTTAAAATATTCTTCTTCAATGATTTCAAGAGTGTCCACTGGATCTCTAGCTCTTTGTGCTACATCTTCATCTATCCTGACACTTACACTTTCAACAATCTTCTTAGTTATTTTGTTGTAACATTTATAAGATTTAATTTTTCTAGAATATCTAAGAAATATACCTTCATTTATTCTATATTCAAACTTACCCAATTTTTCATTGGTTCTCTTTATGAAGCATCTACTACCAATTTTTTTGAAGTAATCAACTATAGCTAGTTTGTCTTTCCATAGCTCATAGGGAGTCTTATCACTATTGACTCTCAAGAATGCTATATTATAAATATGTACTACTGTACCTACTTCCTCTCTCCAATATTTATCTCGTATCTTGGATTAATTTAGCATTATTCTCACCATCTCTTGAATTGTTCTATTTTTTTGCTCAACTACTCCATTTTGCTATGGAGTTCTGGCTGCTGCATAATGTCTCTTTATCCCATGGTCTTCACAATACTCAATAAACTCATCTGACATGAATTATCCTTTTCAATTTTATCTTAAGAACTTAATCTTCAAATTAGTTTCATTTTTAATAAAATCTTTGAATGTTTTGAAGTGGCTGAAAGCTTCTGATTTTTTCTTCAAAAACATCACCAAAGTCATAGATGTAAAATCATCAATAAGAAACATGAAATATTTCTCACCTTGAGTACTCTAAGTTCTCATAGGTCCACATAAATCAATGTGAACAAGCTCTAACATCTGAGTGGTCGAGTATTCTTTTATTTTCAACCATCTTCTGACCTACTTCCCATGTTAACATGGTTCAAAAGGTGTGTTGGAGAGATTTGTAATCTTTGAAAGATCTCTATTTGCTTGCTTCTTTCTGATTTTGATAATATTTTAAAAATTTATGTGTCCTATTCTCCTATACCATATCCAACTTTCCTCAACTTGACTCAAACAACATTTTTGACCTTTGATATTTGATAACATATACAAATTATTGCCTGTTCTTTGAACATCTGCAATCAACACATCTGAATCTTTTCTCCTAATTTCACAACCTTCTACATAAAACTTTAGTGTGTATCCCTAATTACACATTTGAATTACACTCAAAATATTAAGCTTAAGAACTTATAAATATAGAATATTTTCAATCTTATTTCTACCATTATCCAAACTTAGTATACCTTTTTTGACAATTTTGGTAGTAGTATTAACTCCAAATTTCACTATGCCACCATTGATCTTCTTCAAGGTTATGAACTTGATTTTGTCTCCTATCATGTGCCTTGAACATACATTATCAATGAACTATGGATTTTCTTTTTTTCTTGTATGTAAAGCTGTCTAGACTAACATAGACTTTTCAAGTTATTTATTATACCATGAACCTGTCTGAACTTTCTTCTTGATGAATGGAGCCTTGAAACTCTGGTCCTTATTGACTAACTCAAACATATTTCTATAGTATCAGGTTATGTGTTCAAAGTTATTACACTTGTAATATATTATGACCTCTTCATTAAATCCTGATAGAGGAACAAAAGAGTTGTGGCTTTTGCTTGACTCTACATGAGTTTTCTTCTCCTTGTTTCTAAAATTGTTATCCCTTTTCTGACATTCTATTTTCTTATTATCATATCCATTACAATAAAAATAGTAACCATAAAAATATAACCTGTCTATGTATCTCTGACCTAATTACCTTTTGTAGCATTGTTCCTTCTAGCCTTCTTTGTTTGAGATGTCCTTTGTATTTTTAACTTCTTTTTTTATTTCCTCTTTTGTAAGAGCTTCAACATATCTCTTTCCTTTTTATGTGTTAACCTTTTCTATGAAAGTAGTGTCTTCCCCTTTCTCTTTTTCAAATTTAATACCTATCTTATCTAACATTGTTCTTTAACTTTATAATATCTTATTCAATATATTAGTGCTATTTTGAAATTTTGAATCATTGCCTACTCTATCATTGACTATTTTATTTATTTTCTCAAGATCTACTTTTAAAGAGGTAATTTCAAGAACATACCTTTAACATTCTTCACTTACTTTTTGTAACTAAATTATTAGATCTTCTTTAGTATTTTTGGATTATTTAATGTGTGCTTATAGATATTCAATTATTTATTTTGACTCCTTTTCATTTTTCTCAATCTGGCACTTCAATCTATGATTCTTCTTCTTAAGATCTTACAATTCTTCTAAGGCACAAATAAGTTCTCCTTCTAGATTCACTTCAACTTCGTCTTCTTCTTCTTCTTGATCATCTCTACTTTTTATTGTAGAGATATCTTCATGTATGGTCATGAATAGAATCTCTCCTTCATCTGAGTCACTGACTCCACTATCTTCAACTGAGCTAGGATCTTTAGAGTATAAACTCTTCTTCTCAAATTCCTTCTTGAATTTGCCTTTGAAATTCTTCTTGTATTTAGACCTTCCTTATTCATCATCACCATTACTCTTATCTAGGTACTTAGCTAAAAAATGTCTAAAATTTTCATAATTAAAACATTTAAAAGGTAATTTTTCTTGATATTTACATGTACCTTTTTTTGGCTTGCAGATGAACAGAGCTCCATTATCATCTTCATCATCACTAGAGCTATCACTCAATTCTTGAATCTTAGCCTTATCTTAATTTTATGTCTTGAAAGTAGCTTCCCTCTTTGAGGTTTTCTCTTATTCGGTCTACATCTCATATGCCAAAATAATACCATGTAGTTCATCCATCTTTATCTTGGATAGATCCTACATCTCCTTGATTGTTGAAACTTTTATATCATATTTCATTGGTAGAGATCTCAAAACCTTTTGTACCATTTTGATTCTTCTAACTTTTCTCCAAGGCCTTTGAATATTATTAACTATTTTATCAACCTATAAAAGATAACTCACTATATTTTCTTCCTCTTTCATTTTCAAACTCTCAAAATATCTTCTAAAAATATAGATCTTAACTTGATGAACCTTTCCATCACCTTTGTAAATTGTTTCAAGCTTCACCCAAGTCTAATGAGTATATTTTCATTGCATAAATTTAACAAATTATGACTCACATGAACCATATAAAATATAATTTAAATCTTTAGCATTATTTTTACTTACCTTCTTTTCTACCAAAGTAGTAACATGTGTCTAAGGCTCTTCATATTCCTCCATAACTACTTGTTAAATGTTGAATCCAAGAGACATAAAATAAATCCTCATCTTTATGATACAAAAATCATAATTTATCCCATTAAAAAAATGTGCCTTATTTGTATAAAAACTTTCATGTGATCTAGACATCATGTTTTCCCCAATCTACTTTCAAGCTGTAAAACTTTTTCCAAAGAAAGCTCTGATACCAATTGTTAAGCATGGAATATAGTAAGGGGGGGGGTGAATCAGTATATTATATATATTTTACTTAGTCAAACTCCACTTAACCATACATTCAAGATATGCAATAAAATTGAAACAATAACATGCACTAGAGAGAGAGAGAGAGCATATTTTTACATAAAAACTTAAAGTGGTAAAAACTATAGAGAACAATATCAAGTATATGAATGAAAACCAACTTCTAGGAGCACCAAACCCTTTATTAATCATAAACACAACAACTATTTGTGAGCACCAACCCATAGGATCACCAACCCCTTGCAAATATTTGTGAGCACCAACCCATAGGAGCACCAACCCCTCTTGTGTATAAAACACAACTATTTCTCAATGTTGCTTTCTCAACAAATGATAGAACTCTACAATATATCTTTCTATTCTCCCCTATTTTATTATATAAAATAATTATAAACCACACACTCTCTTACATATTACAAATGGCTTCTCAAGCCTTTATTTATATCTTTTCAAATGACCTTTGGCATTCACCCTCTGTGACCCTTCACTACTCATGGAAAATGGCACCAAACTTGCATGAACCTTCAAATCCTTGTATTTTAAAAATCACATGGTGACCCTTCATAAGCAAATGCATTTTAAATTAAGTTAAGATCCATCATTTTCAAGTCTCAAAGCCATATTTCAAGCTACATGCATATATTTAAGGAATGTAATTAAACAAAAACTCTAGGTGGGAAAATTACATGGGATTGATTTTTCTCCATGGATTATTGGATACATATGCAATGCCCAATCATCAATGGGATGAATGAGGTTAAATAATCCCATTACACTCCCCTCTTTTTCCAAGTTTCCATGATTTTAAGGTGTCCTTAGGGTTTCAAAGAAAAAACAAGGAAAAAAACAAATTATGCATGATAAAATATAAAAATAAGGAAAAATATTTATATCTTTCCAAATGACCTTTGGAATTCACCCTTTGTGACCCTTCACTCCTCATGGAAAATGTCACCAAACTTGCATGATCCTTTGAATCCTTGTATTTGAAAAATCACATGGTGAACCTTCATAATCAAATGCATCCTTTCCTCTTTTGTCTTTAACTCGATGACCTTTCAAATTATTTAAGGTGACTCTTCATATAAAAATGTGCCATACCTTCTTTTGTCTTCACTTGGTGACTCTTGGAATTCCTCAAGTTGACTCTTCATGAGAAAATGCATCCCATTCCTCTTTTGTCTTTACTCCATGACTCTTTGACTTATCCAAGGGCCCTCTTTTGACTTCTATGCAACCAAAAATATATTCATTAATATTAAATAAATATCAACACATTTTATCCAAAATTTGAACATTAAAAAACACCTTTAAACAATAAATGATATGGGGCCTTTATAACCAATGCTAGATATTTAACATCAATGACAATATTTCCAAAAAAAAAATCAACATTGACACATACCTTCCAAAAATAAAGAAAATAATGAGAAACAACCTTTACCATTGATCACCTTTGACAACCTCATTCTGATACCTCAACTATCCTTGTTTACCTATACATCTGCCTTTACTCATGTATACCTCAAAGACCACTCACTATGCATATTCACCAGATGCATCTAAACATAAATGATGACACACTTTGACATTAATGAAATCATATTGATGTCAATGACAACACTATGCCAATAGGTACTACTCCCTACTCTTGGGAGTTGGAATATACATATTTCAAACTCAAGGGCTTGATTATTTATTCAAAATTGAAAGTTGATTAATCTAAAATTTCCATTGGTTCAAATTATATAAGTTAATCAACAAGGGGGAATAAATATCCATCATCAATTATAGGTTACAAATTAATATGGTCTTACCTAAATACATGTGTACTCTTGCCTCACTCTCTTTTCAATTTTTAATTTTAAAAATTGAGATTTTTCAAATTTCAAAGCGGACAAATGATGGCTTCATGTGATGTTGTAGGTTATACTAAATTTGAGTGCCTTAAAATTGGAGTATCCTCTCAAAGACAAAGTGTTTTTTAGACACTCAAGTTTAACTCTTTCTCATTTACTCTAGAAATTTTGTTACTAGAATAAGGGGGTCTAAATTTAGACACATAAATCTAGTCACAAGTACTTGACAATGATAATTATTGACATATCATAAACCCCATGACTTATTCTAAAATACATGACTCTTATTCACCATTAATATAATATTTTTGTATATATGTGGGTTTGACCCTTTGTTTTCTATCACTAATACATATATTTAAAATTAAAATACTCAAATTGCTTAATATCACCCTTATACTATCTATAGATTAAGATAATTGTAACTGATATTTCAAGATAGGTCTACTCTAGGAAAATAAGAGTGCTATCACATTCTTATACACATAGAAATACCATATTTTGTGTAAAATAATAGCTAGTTTCTAAATTTTAAATCAATATTTTGGGTCTTCCTCTATGTTTCATAGGATCAACTAAGAGGATTATGAAAATGTTTGTCTATAAATACACATCAAATATCATTCATTGTCACTAATTTCAATCACTTGGTTGCTAGCTTATACACTATTTCACATTGAGAAAATATTATGTATTATTTCCAAATTCAAGATCATTCATAAGGAACAACCATAAGAAGAATATAAAGCATTTCAAATTAAGTTAAGATCTATCATTTTCAAGTCTTAAAGCCATATTTCTAGATACATGCATATATTTAAGGAATGTAATTAAACAAAAACTCTAGGTGGGAAAACTACATGGGCTTGATTTTTCTCCATGGATTATTGCATAATCCATGGATACATATGCAATGCCCAATCATCAAGGGGATGAATGAGGTTAAATAATCCCATTACACTCCCCTCTTTTTCCAAGTTTCCATGCTTGTAAGATGCCTTTAGGGTTTCAAAGAAAAAATAAGGAAATTTTTTTTATGTATAATATATCATCCCACTCAATAGACACAAACATATTAATTAATTTTTTCATAATCAACTAGGATAAGTACACAATTAATAGACTTGAGTAGATTTTACTCTTATCCACCTATAGTGGTCCTATCTACAATACTCTCTGACCCTACTTTTAAAATTTCATCATTAAGGTTATGTTTATTTATATCTTTTAATATCATTCATTAAATATATAAAAACTTGGAAAAGTGTGGAATCAATAGACATGAATGGTGTTGTGTTCATGCCCACCTAAAATGGTCTTGCCTAGAAGTAATTTCAGATTTTGTTCCTAGTTATGAGCATGCATAGTTACCTTTTATATTTATATATAAACTAGGTGGATATTCCAATCTAAGTTTCACCAACATGTATCCTATAAATTCCTAACAAACCTTTTATTTATTAAATCACATTAATTGAGAAACAATAATTTAATGTGCTTAGAAATAAATTAAAAGAGATACATATGCAAAGGAATATTGAAAATTTGAAGTAGATTATAAATTAGATTAAAAAAAAAATCAAAAAATATATAATTCTACCCTAGATAAAATCAAAAGTGATAAAACTCCATCAAGAGTGAGGGATTTACTCCTCATTTTTCTATTTAATGTTTGCATTACAATTTTAATGTATTATTGAGGCCTTCATGAACATAATTTTCATTACAATATTATCAAACACTTATATTCTCTACAACTTGCTCACTCATTATTTATTTTCCACACTCTAATTTGGAAAAACCACATATAATCAAGAATATTAATTACTTGGAACATCTCTTGATGTCTTTATGTGTAGACAATATTTTGTGATTATGTAGTGCCTTAGTCTTGTACACTTGGAAAAATCATGACCCTGGTTATTCCTCTTAGCTCTACACGTCCCTTACTTCTGCAAGCCATACATCTACTGTATTTTGTTTCCCTTCACCTATCTCTTAGTTTTACCAACCTTATATTGACGACATAGACATCCCATCTCATCCATAATGATTAAAATGTACATATCTTATACCTATGCAAGTTTTAAGCCTATGTCTACTCTCTTTCTCCTTGGACACTAGTGTATGAGATAGACAATAGCATTACATTACTCTCCTATCCTGATGCAAGTGTCTAGTGCCCTCAATTCATCCAATTTTCAAATGAAATGTATTACAATGTTTATCCTAAGTGATTTAATGTGAGTTATCTCCTGATATGATTGGTATAAATACAATATCAACCCTTACTCATTCCTCACCTAATAATCAGACTAAAAGAGCACTCAATTTACTAAAATCTTTCCTATCATGCCCTATTTTGATATTAGTCAAAGGAATAACCCAACTATAGGTATGAAGTACTAAAGGAGTAATCATGAGGTCATATTTTCCAAGCTACAAGCTAGTTTACTATATACTTAATTTACACATTACATTATTCACACACAAGCTAACATGTAGGTGAGAACTACATGATTCTTAGGCCCTATTATAGAGTATTTTCTATGTAGATAGTGTCATTTGATAATGGGTTCATTGTGGGTTCGATAGACACCATGTGCCCACTAACCCATTTTTCCCAAGGTCACATTAAAGATGCAAATCCAGGCTTTTTCCATTTCACCAAGGAGAAATAATCCATGATCTAGATCTAAATGCACTAGAGTAAAGGCAAAGCCAAACCTATAAAAATCTAGGTGGTCTCATCTATTTTACTAAATATCCCATACATGACACTAACATCAAACTCAAACACTCAAATCAACACAACTATACTAGGCTTATACAAGTGTCCATAGAGCTAGAGGCACCAAATCCAAAATCTAATTGCTAATCCAAAACTATATTCTTACATTATTCTTGCATGTACTAGATTCAACACTATGTTAACATCAAAAATAGATAAGTATTCTTTTTTATGTCATTTATATATCTAGCATAATCTTACTTTACATTAATATCATATATCAGTTTTATAAATTTAGCATATGATACATTTAAGTTTAGCACATTAATTGGTCTATTGTAGATTTGATATCCAACTTGTTTGTTATCATTTATATATCCTTAACCCTATCTACCTAAGTAGGATATCCTCTTATCCAATTTAGGGTTAAACATTGGTGAACCCAATCCACATAAATATGTAAATTTTTATGATCTAGGGCTTCCAAGCCTCCTAGGCTATCATCTTGTTGTGATATATGTTTATATCTAAAGCTTTAAGCTAGGGTTTTACCTCCTCTGGTCACAAGGGTTTCATGTGCAAAAAATTTCAAGTGGATTCTTCATTAATTGGGACATTTTAGCCTCAAAATAGGTTCATTTAAAAATTACTCAAAGGTATTTTCTACTAATATTATTATATGTAAATACCTCTTTTTCCCCACATTTTAGTATGGATTTTTTAATTTTTGTAATTACTATTTTTAGTAAATATAGGCATATATGGTGAATGGTGTACTTATGTTGAAATTAATTTATGTGTTTCATCAATAGTCATATTTTATTGCAAAAAAACTCTCATATCTCTAAAAAACATTCCTAATTTATTACAATTGCTAATTATTTATTTGGAATATTCTAGGGTTTGATTATAAAGCATTCAAATTTATTTGGCCTATTTCTAATTCATATTAGATAAAATTGAAAATTACGTATATATTTTTCAATATTAGGTTGATATAGATAAAAACCTCTTTTCCTTTACCAAAACATTATATAGGTTTACAAAATATAGAAATTTTCTATTTTTAGTAAATTTAGATCTACTTGCCATACATGTATTTTTATTTACCTATTTTTTTGTGTTTGTATCATTTCCATTTTGTACATAAAAACCTATCTCAGATTTACAAAAACCTCAGCCAATAGATTGAAATTTATATATCATTACTATAATGATTGATTTTTCCTTGGCATTTGTTTCCCTTATCATATTCTAATCTAAGTTTTCAAACACTTAAAATAGATAAAACTAAGATTACTTATATTAAAACTAAGAAGGGTGATAGTTATCATCCCTCTAACTAGATTCACACTATCACCCCTTAAAATAAAAATGTGGATCATCCTATTGCGCTAAAAGAGGGTAACCATAAAACCCTACAAGATCATATTGACACTAAGAATAAGTTAATAAAAGATTTACAAAATCATATTACATACATGAATAAACCATATTATTATAATATGAACCATGTGTGTGCATCTTCACATACCAATTTTATGCCTAATAAAAATAAATATTGGAAGCCAAAACCAAATCACCTAATGGCATTGATTCTACAAGTGAAAAAATGTCTACCAAGAGGTCAAGTGACATTCTAAGGGAGATGCTTAAAAAAGATTCAATCAAATTACCTCCTATTCATACTATAAGAAAATCCAAATACTAATGTGCATATCATAAGATGCATGGTCGCCATACAGATTCTTGTTTTGTATTAAAAAAAAAGATATAAATGATAAATTACACCATAGTAAAGATATCAAATGAACAAAAATGGGTACCAAAAGACCCTCCAAAACAAAAGGAGAAACCTTTACAAAATCCACCTCAATATTCAAATGATAAATCATTAAAGGTGGATGATCCTTCACATGATTTTCAAGTTTCCAATGTTCCAAATTATCCTAAAGATATACAAAATATTCCAAAATTGAGCCAAAGAAATAAATTTTAAAGAACAATCCCAAATGTTAATGTTATAGAATGATCAAAATGCATAATTTTATAATGAGAAAGAGAATATGTGTAATGTTTTTCCATTTTATATCCCACATGTTTCCAATGATGAAAAAAAACTAGAAACATCTATTCCAAGAAAGAGGCTCCAATCTTTGGTGCAGTTGGTTTTTCATACACATATAAACTAGTTATAGTGTTAGAACTGACATTAAAAAATGAATTTTAAAGGTAAAATAAAGAAGCATTTATCACTCATCTCAATAATAATAAGATCTTAATATAAGCATTTATTTATGTTACCAGAGATGAAATTTGTAAGCATGTTATGAGGCCTCTAAAAAGGCATACCCTTGATGATATCCTTAGGGTATAGTTACAATTTTACCCATACATGATCTTGATATACACATGTTATATGATTTCATGATCACTCTAAACTATCATGTTTAAGCTTACATATATACTTACACATGGTGATTGTCCATGCTTATACATTACATAGGGTACTTGATATGCTATGGATTTGACATCTTTTATATAACACATTTTATCTATGAGCTATTATGACATGTTTATGTTGGTTGATTATGATTTTTACTTTACACACTTCCTTGAGTTTATTGGGTTGATATTGTCTTGATTTTTTGAGCATTTGATTTACTCCATTGCATTTAGTCCATATTCCTATGATTGCATACTTGTATATTTTAATGTCATTACATTATTAGATATTTTAATATGTCATTGCTTATTCTATGGACATTTAAACAATTTATTCCCTGCTATTGTGGGAATTTGACTAAGTCATGCCAATTTGATTTTATATAATTTGAACATGCCCCTTGTTTACGGTCTCTTTGGACCATTGCCTTTTGACATGACTTTGAGTGATCTTGTGTGTGTGATTGTTTATTTTTTGAGCTTAAACTATTACTATCTATATATTTTCATGGTATTTATCATGAATCTTAGGTCTACATGTGATCACATTATTTCTATGCACTTCAATTATACATTTACCTAGACATGTCTCCTTTTATACACTACATGGTTTCATTCATAGATTTATAGTTGTCTTACCCTATTGAGGTGAGCTAACTATGAGGTACTATTATTCCATCACTTCAAGGGGAGGGGGAATATTAATGGGGTATGTCATGGTGGCATGGCTTCCACATTTTCATAATTCTCATATTTAGTGGGGGCATGCTTTGGAAGTAAATTCTCCACACTCACATAATATATGGTACTTACACCAATTTGTAGATTTAGTGAGGGAATGTCATGCTGACATGGCTTCCACACATTTATAGTTTTTAGATTTAGTAGAGGCATGTTCTCCACACTAATTTAGTATGGTACTTATATCGATTCATAGATTCAAGGGGGCATGATTTGGAAGCATGTTATCCACACTTACTCAATATTTAACATCTCCAATTTATAGTGGGGGCATGTTTTGAAATATGCCCTCCACATTGGTATTTACATCAGTTTTATATTTATGAATATATAGTGGGGGCATGCTTTGGAATCATGTCATCCACACTTATACAATTTTATGAATTAGCCAAAGTATATAATTATATTATTTTGATGCACATATGTGGTAGAATTATATACATGGTACCATTGTTACACATATTTTTAACATGTGACAAATCTAAGGTATATATGTTATGCAACATGTGCCTAATATTGAAAAATCTAAATCAATCTCAGATTCCAAAACTATTTCAAATACTAATACACCACATAATTTTATTTACTTTATCAAGCCAATCTAATGTAGTAGTTAGTTCAACTTTTGATTAAATCACTCAATCTTGCCAAATTTTTAGTTTGGACTTGATCATCCAAACTCAATAGGTTATGAGTATCATTGGGTTACATGGTTGAGATAATCTCAACTACCAAGTGGTAAACCTCTCTCTCTCTCTCTCTCTCTCTCTCTCTCTCTCTCTCTCTCTCTCTCTCTCTCTCTCTCTCTCTCTCTCTCTCTCTCTCTCTCTCTCTCTCTCTCTCTCTCTTCTTGGTTATATGCACTTTAAATATTTATCTATATCTTTCATAATATTAGTTTCAAATCTTTACAATGATACATCTTTTGAAAAAATAACTTATCAATAAGTAAGGTAGTTACATTGACACATAGGTCTACTCCTAAACCTTTCTCTTTTAATTTCAATTTATTTCAATTACTTTTGACCAAGATTATATGCAATGATTATATAGTATAACATGATCTTGGTTGTAGGTCAGTCAACAACAAAGCTCTCAAATCTAGCTCTAGTAAAGACAAGGTATGTATACACACCCTAGTACATATTATATTTCTTTAAACTATCAATTTCATTTCTATATTAAAATGGGTGGGAATGTAGATAATATTTTGTGATTATGTATCACCTCCAGTTTGTACACTTGGAAAACTCATGAACTTGGCTATTCCTTTTAGTTCTACACATGCCTTATTTTTTCAAGCCTCAAATTTGCTCTATATTATTCCCCTTGGCCCATCTCTTAGTCTGACCAACCTTATATTGATGACACAAACATCCCATCTTACCAAAATGATTAAAATCTACTTATATTATACCTTTGAAAGTTCTAGTCTTGTGTATGTTCTCCTTCTCCTTGAAAATTAACATCTGAGATAGATAATAGCATCAATGTTACTATCCTACCTTGATACAAGTGTCTAGTGACATCAAGTCATCTAATTTACAGATGAAATATATTATAATGGTCAGATTAAGTGCTTTAATAAAGGTTATCTTTTGATAGGATTGGTATAAATAAAATATCAACCCTCACTCATTCAGTTAGCAATTAGACCAAAAGAGCACTCAAGAAGTACTCAAGTTACCAGAAACTTTCTTATCCTATCCTATTATTATATTAGTAAAAATAAAAACCTAGATATAGGTTTGAATTACTAAAGGAGTAGTCATAAATTCATGTTTTACAAGTTACAAGCTAGGTCACTATTGTACTTACTTTACACATTACATGATTAACACACAATCCAACATATAGGAGATAATTACATGAGTTTTAGTCCATCTTCTAGAGTATTGGCTATGTATGTAGTTCCCTTTGACAAGGAGGTCATTATATGTCATCTCAACACTGTGTGCCTACTTACCCATTTTTATACAAGGTCGCATTGAAGATGAAAAATGAGAGTTTTTCCATTTCATTAAGGAGTGACAATCCATGACCTAGATATGAATGCAATAGAGTGAAGGAAAAGCCAAATACGACACTAGTGTTGATGTAATTATACTAGGTTAATGCAAGTGTCCAGAGAGCAAGAGGCACTAGATCTAGAATCTGATGAATGAACTAGAATTGTCTTCCTACCAGCTTCCTATCTGTACTAGATCTAACATTGTGTTAGCATTATAAATATCTAGTACTATCTTTTATGTCATTTATAAATCTAACACATATGTACTTTCCATTAATATCCTATCTCTATTTTATAAATTTATCATATGGTACATCTATGTTTAGAATATTTATAAACCTACTATAAATTTGATATTCACCCTTGTGCCCTATCATTTATATATCCTTAACCTTATCTATCTATTGAACAAATTTCACCCTAGATCAAATTAGGTCAAACCCCTTACATTTTCAAACTTTTCATAGGGTCCTTCTATGTTTTAAGTCCTAAATGAGGTCACATAGTATGGTTCCACCTTATTAGAATATGAGACTATTAATGATGATACATATTTATATACAGTTTTTATATGAGCCTACATATATCATCATCCAATGCAGATTATTATGGTTGAAAATGGGTCAAACATTAACATGTGCACTATCACACTTTTACATCATTTGGGGTATTCAAAGTAGGATATACCCCCTACATGCATAGATATAAGTGGTTTTAGTGGTCATGTTCAAAGATTCATTAGAGATATTATGTTTCCTTTATAGGTTGGACCAACACATGTGGGCACTGTGTTCTTAGTAGTACCTAGTGCAGGGATGTTTGATATGTTATTGGGTAGGCCATGGATATAAAAACTATGATCCATGTCATCTACTATGCATAGATGCCTAAAATATATACATGAAAATAAGGGGGTCATAATTGAGGCACTTCCATATGAGTTTACTCTACCTATTACATAAGAAATTATAGCACAATTACTAGATACAACATAATTACTAGATATAACACAAATATTAGTTACAACTTAGAGCATAGCTCCTATTAATATACCATAAATTTTGGTAGAGCCACCAATTTAGGTGAGGTCTACTCCTACAATATTAGCATGTATGCATAATCTCCCTTAGAGACCATTATTAGAGAGACCCCTATGTTATAGATATGTTATATATTCTAAAGGACCTCTCTCTAATCGCTTTTTGCCAAGAATAGTATTATTGTTTTCTTTGGGTTCTTAACACAAGTCACCTATGCAACCTACAATTTCTTCTATTAGATGGGTTCCTAAGACCCCTACAATTAATAAAATACTATAGTAAATGTCATAGGTTCATAAGATTCCTACATAAGTAAATATAGATATAGATCACTCAGTACAATAAATTATGGGACTAAAATTGCCCTTTCACATAGCACACTTGATCATAGTTCCCTTATTTAACATAGGGCATAGTGATAGTGAGTCTCCCATGAGACTAATTGGTTAGTATTGTTCCTCCCTTATTATACATATTTTCCTTCTCTTTTTCTCCTTGTACATAGTTCATTTTTAGGTTACTTGTACATAGCTTATATCTAGAAAATTTAAAAATAATATAGTATATCAACCACAAAAACATTCAAATGTTACTTTGAAAAAATACTTTATGCATTGTTATGTTTGCACTTATTATATTTTCTAGACAGTCCATATAATATATATCTTAGTATAGTTAATGTTATCATGCATATATGCTTCACTTGTTCTTGCCAAGTGTTTGTAGATTGCTATAGGACTCAAGTCCACTACACTGATCTAGACGTACTATTATCTACCAAATGGGGGCATATATGTTGATACATGGGTCTTCACTTGACACATTCACCCACTTGGGGCAACCTATACATAATTTTGAATACCAAGTTTTATCATTCTATACTCTACAACCTAGCTTTAGCATTGTGATATCTTTGTATTGGTCATGTTACTCTTACTCAAAAAAATTCTTGAATATGACTACTTTAGACTTAGCACATGTAGATTCTTTATTTTACACATATTTTTATTCCATATTCATACACACTTTCATTTATAGATTTCTTAGTTTAGACTTGATTATATTTATATGATTCTTATATTCAAGGGCATTTGGATATGCCATTTCTCTTTGTCTCTACACCACTTATATTCACAATTTGTATGTATTAGACATGTGCCCATGCCCTTATGTGTGACTTCTTGATTGTGCATGTGGACATTTGAACATATCCTTTTATGTGGATCTATGCTAACTTTCTTATTTATTGTGTATGTGGGAATCTTAACATGTCTTTCTATGTCTCATTTTTTTTAGATTTAGTGACATGTGCCCATGTCCCTTGTATTGTGGCCCCTTGTCCTACTCTATGTGCCTTGTGTGTTTTTTACGTATCATTTCTTATATGTGTCATGGCTATGACACTTGTTTTTGCTTATTACACACACCAATTTTTGATGTCATGAGGGACCTCATGCATCTACCCTTCCTATATGGGTGTTGTGATGGACATCATGCCCCATTCCCCTAGGTAGCTACCTAGTTATTACTCATATTTGATGTTACATACATTGTTCCATCTATCTTGACACCCTTGTGAATGCTAGACATGACATAAATCTTACATTACATACTTATGCTTAGATTATCTTACATTTTGATGTTATGCATGAACATTTTATTGTATTATTATGCAGATATCATATATGCTCTAGTTAACACACATTTTATAGAGATTTTTCTTTTGAGGATAGTTCTTGCATAGGATTAAAAACTCCCCTCAAAATAGGGGGCATTCACAAGGGTTTTTAATATATATTAAACTCTTATATTGCACTCACAACACATCTTGAGCACACAAGCTTAGTTACAAAAAATTAAACATAGGTAAACATAGTGGAAAAATAGTGACCCGTAAAGTAGTATAATTGCATAAAAATTAGACCAAAAGGATACTGGCACCCAAATGGGAACACTAGCACCACATTTTAAAAAAATAGTATTACTATTCAAAACATGGCACTACTTCCTAGTAGCCTTAGTTTTAGATTAACTTGGATTGGCTAGAAAAGTGCAATAGTTATAGTATAGGTTTGCATATATTCAATTACAAACTTACTATTTATACTAATTTTTACTTAGATTCATATTATTTTAGCTCAGATTCATATTAGTTTGCTCAAATTGGGGGCATTATGCATGATATGACCATTTCCATATTTAGTTCAAATACCTAGATACAATTTATTATAACTTAGTTCAAATTCCATATGTTTAAATATCAGATTTGGTGGCATGTGTGTAGCACATTATTTCCATATGTTCTCTTACACATTAGTTTATCATATGGAATGACAAAATCCATGTCATTTTCTATGCTATATACACCTAAAATCATATTATAAGTTGCACACTAGTTTCATACCTTATTCCATCTATAGTGGTTGGCATTCCTAAGTGGCCTAGAACTTCCTAATGTACCAGAATGGATGTAAAGCTAACATATACACTTAGATATACCTAGTTAGACATTTATAGTACTTTGAATAGTTTAGTTTCATATGCATCTACTACACATGGGTGGGAAATAATGTATTCAAAGCCTACTTGGGTTCTTAAGCTACTTACATTAGAGGTTTGAACACACAATCAATCCAATCCAAGTTTTTCATAGGTCATGATCCACCAAGTAGGGGTGGGCAATAATGGATTCAAAATTAGATTGAGTTCTTGAGCCACCCACACATGACGATTAAAAGACATCAACTCAATCTAAGATATTCACTAATCGATCACTATATACATGCACACATAGAGGTTATCACCAAGTTCATGTATTAGTTTGCGTATCTAGTGTGGCGTATCCATTCCTTTCCTCTTTCCTATCTCTTTACTCAGTTTTACTTGTTTACTTAGTTTAGTATTTTGCTTTTGGTATATCTTAAGTAAGGACTAATTTATGCATGTTTCATTTCCAAGACACACTTAAATCATTATTCACATACTCAGACCCAACTTCACATACATAGACCCAAATTCATGGGATTCACCTCCTAGGTAAGTTGAGGTACATTCTTTTTCCTTTATCCTAGTCAATTCACTTTGTTACATTTATAGGATAAATCAAGGCAAATATAATCACCCAAAAGTGGAATTTAAGTGATAAGAGTGCTACCTAAGACTACATATCCATAACTTATCCCTAGACCTATCCCAAATCTTAATCTCACACTTATCCAAACTTTGTGTAGGACATAGACATCCCTAATCAGCCCCAAAGCATTCCTAGATCCTCATTTCTTAATCATGACCCTTCATACCTAGTGTTCTGCTAGTTATACACTAGTGCCATAATAAGAAAACTAGAACCACATAGCACTATTGTCCCAAAAATGGCAATAATGTCCTTTTCCCTATCTTTTCTAAAATTAATATTTTTTCAAAACTAAGACTCCCTAAGGTCAGCCTAGACATATTTTATCACTCGTAGAAGAATCATAATAGTATATATGCATGAATTTTATCCCTTTGACCACTATATAGAAATTAGATACAAAATACAAATTCAAAATTAGAATAAGTTGAGCATAATTAAGGTTATCAATCCCTATTCTTCCCTACGTCTACATACTACCATCTACATCAGCCCTAAGCTCAGATTATCTATATTTCTAATCTCAAGAACATTCAAGGTACTTAAGGTCACTATCATTATAGCATCACTTGCACTTGTACCAATACTTAGGTGGGAAGAAATACATTGGTATTGATCACTCATCAGAGTATTGGTATGTAGGAAACCATCTTCAAAGTGAGGTGTTGAGGATGTCTAGCCTACCTTACTAACAAACACACTTTTCAGCTCATGCCCTAGTTACATGGAAGATTAGGGCTTGAAAAATAAATCAGTCAATATAAGAAAAATTTAGGGTTTGAAAACTCATGCATGTAGGAATAAATTCCAAATATATATACATAAGTACACCTATATGTTTGGGATAATCTTGTATAGAGGACACTACTACCAATATTAGGACACTACCATCACTTTTCCAATAAATGGTGTAACTATCCATTTGTGGTGATACTATCTAGGAGGATTTCTGACACTGTGATCTAGTTTATGACACTCAAACCAAATTCCACCTCATTTTACATCACCTAAATCATCTATCTTATTTATTTTCTAGCTAAGTTATTACTTTCACTATTTATTTCTATTTTTAGAAAAGTTAAAGCTAGTCAATTCTATAACAAATCAATGACTATATTTATTGCATATTATTTCCTTGATTTAGTCTACTTATCTCTTTAAAAAACATAATATTTGCACACCTAAGTCCTAAAAAGTTAAATAAATTACAAATGTAACATGAGGGTGATGTTAGTGACCCTAATCCAATAATGGTTACTTTTCAAAATTAAAACATTTATATGGATTAGTTCATTTGCTTAACATGTATATGGTGTGATAAATTACCCAAATGAACTCATAAAAATTAAAATCAAACCCACACTTAGTACTAATTTATAACTTGTTTATCAATAATATATACACTATTGTGCATTTAAAAATATGCCCTATTCTTCCTAACTATAAAATTAATCACCAGGAGTAGTCATCAATAAATTCTATAGTATAGAAAGCCAAGTCAAGAAATAATAATGTCAAGTATCAAAATATAAATTCTAGGTGTATTCATATAACAAAGGAGCACAATTTAACATTATTATTAATTGGAGGAACTATATGTGTCTTTACTTACCTCTTTAGAGTACTAGATACATAGGTAAAGGCCAATCAATAATGGGGGTAATTGGTGTTAGCTCATCCTATCATACTTCCCAAGTTTTAACAAGTTTATACCTTTCAAAATTAGACCTATGTTTTCTAAGAGAAGGGGAATAATTTATGTAGTTACACAAATAGTCAATAATTAATATCACATATAAAGATACATTATAAGTAGACATAAATGATTATACAGTCACAGAGAGCTAAATTAGCCTAGGAAAGAAATGTCAACTTTAGTAATTAACATTGCTAGATATACCCTATCATGATGTTCATGATATTACATGTACATATAGCCAGATTTAGATCTAAGTGACTCAAATTCATAATTCCATTACCTTTTCACTATCAAATGTCAATCACATTCAGTTAGTAAACCAATAAATATAAGTATCTTAATCTCTTTAGTATTTTCTATATTTATCACATGACACTAATAAAATTGTTAATTATTAATTTCTACTACACATCCCCTTAATGTAGTTATCATGGATGTTGAATCTAAAAGTACTTATGGACTAAAAAAAACTACTATGAATGAATTTAATAAGGTTGATGAAATATAATTAACCAAATATATAGGCATAAATCCACAAATGTTTGATGCAATGTTATATGTTGTGAGAGATGAACATAAAAATCTAGCTCAAACTATGACATCTATGGAATAATTTGACCCCCTTTATGATATCAACCAAACTTTTCAACCTAATCACACGTGTTCAAACTTATACTATTAGTACTATTTCTAAGATATCCACCCAAGGTGTGGGGGAAACACAAAAATTCTAATTTGTATACCCTATTTTTGATAAAAATAGAAAATGGTGTGTTTTAGTATGTGTAAGACTAGATAAATATCAGAATTCTCTATATGAAAATGAATCAACAATTCAAATACAAATAATTTTGACTAGAAAATCCTAAAATTTGATTTAATGGTGTCCCTAAAGTAAATTTTAGATGTTGGTTGATGGGTAAACTTGAATGTGATTCATTAATGTTTTCATTGGATTGGCTACTTGGTAAACTTGAATGAATATTCAAGTTTGGATTTGATTGATTAACGTTTGGATTATATTGGTTAATTGTTAAACTTGAATAAATATTCAAATTTGGATTTGATTGATGGGTGAGGTTAAATGCACATTAAAACTTAGATTTATATTTATTGGATAATTTATTTGTGAGCTTGTAATTACATTGAAACTTTAATTTGGATTTTTTGGATGAATGATTTGATATTGATTCAAATATGTGTTTAAATCAAAATTGGTTGGATTGAATCCTAGGTTAAGACTAGGATTGTTTGCATTTAGATTTATTACTGGATTGATCAAGGGATTGTTTAACATATCCATGTTCCTTGTTATAGGTGACATTTCAAACAAAGGCTTGACTTCAAAACAAACAAAATATTTTGAATCAAAGAAAGTGAATGACCAAAACTACTAAAAGAAAAGTGATTGATAATAAGATATAATTTTTTGACTTTGGATTATTTATTCATTTAATCTTTTTGATATAAGTCTAACTTAGATTTTAAACTTAATTTTTTTCCAATAAAAAGAATTTTGAGCATGTGATTATCACAAGGTGATAAACAAACAAATCCTACTCTAAACACAAATGTATTTCACAAAAAGGGATAAAAACTAGGCAAAGGGACTTGAATAACTCATAGGATTTCTATGTTAAATATTTGTATATTTCATTAGTTTTACCCTAATATTTCAAGGCACTACTGTGGAGGATCCTATCATTCATATGGCACACTAAGATTGGTTTCAAGGGTGAGTGGAAATTAGGTCATTAGTGCTAACTGTTGACCAAATTTTCACCCCAAGTCAAAAAGGTCAACCCCTCTAAATTTAAAATTTTATAGGGTTTTTATATGGTCTTTTAATGGTATAAAATTGTCCTAAATAGTACTAAATGGTCATATGTATCTTTTTTTTATCATTGTCCAAGTTATGGTCTTAGGTTCACTTGTTAAGTCCTATAGTGAAATACAAGGTCTTGTATAGTTAAAATTGGTCAAAGGTTTAATATAGTGTAAATTCATTTAAAAAGGTTATTTTTATGTAATTTTTATCATATTATAATTCTCTAACCTTTTTTTGGCTCCTATATACAAAAAATCACACTTTACCACCTTTTGGCTCATTTAGAACGGTTGGAAGTACTATTCTCAATATATAATGTTTAAATAAGGTTCCAAACATAACTGGTGTTAGAGAGAGAGAGAGGTTAGAGAATGTTTAGGTCAATTAGGTACTAGAAAACTTATAGGTTTAACCTCCTAAATTGTAAAAATGACACTTTTAAGCACTTTTGGGCACTTGTATGGCCTTAGAGGATTAGTTGTCAGTTGGAAATAGTTTTTAAGTGTCTATTGGTCTCCATCACATCATTTAATATATTTGGACCAATTTGAAGGTCAAATTGACAATCCAAACTACTTTTCTCCTCTATCGCTACCTTCACAAGCTTAGGAAGGCAAATTTGTAGTGGATGGTATGGCTAGGAGAGAGAGTTAGGAGCTAAAATTTTAGACAGTCTTAGGGTTCCTAATGATATTAAAATTAGTAGTATTATTTTACATAATTATGGCCTATTATTTATGAACAAGCTCTAAGAGTGATAACATGTCACTATGGCTTATGCATCTGAGAGGGATTTATTCTTGCACTTATTTCTCCAGTTTAAAAATAGATGGAGAGAAATTATTATGATAGTGGTTTTTATAGGTATTGGATATAATTTTAATATTGTTTTTATTATTTTAATCATTTACATGATGTAATTTCACTTGGAGGAAGATGCCTTGATGTACAAGCTATTTCAAATAATCTTGATGCAAGTTCTTATTTCCTTTTGAAGATGATCATTATCAAAGGTATATTATGATTAATTGTTCATTTGAGATCCATTAGTTTTAGGGAGCTCATATTTTAATTGTATTCAATGTGTTTTGGTTCATATTATTCAAGTGTATTTGTCTTTTGGTAACATGTTTGTAGACACTCAAAAACTACACATGACAACTTTCGATGTCAAGTTGCCTTTTAACCCTCATCTGACCTCATGTCTAGTTGACCACCTAGTCAATTAGACTCATTTACTAACTTGAACCTATAAAACCATTAAATTAACACATTTTAATAAATTATTTAACTCGCCTTTTTTAACTTCCTTTAAACTATTTTCTTCTAACCCCTCGACTGCCAACAATCAGCCTAACCATCGATGGTTGGTCTGACCATTGATGGTCAGGTCTCCAAGTGTGATTTAAAGTTTTAAAGCATTGATAGATTTATGTGAGATAAAAAATTTCTTGAATTAAAACTTTCATTTGAAATTTATTTAAACCATCATGAATTGTAAACTTTATCCCCCTATAAAATTAGTAACTTCCTCCATCCTAACTAGTAACTTCATCCTACAAAAAGAGAAAAGGAAGAAGTGAAATGGATCCACAATCTAGAATATTTTATCAAAAATCTATTGAATATAGGTATTAAACATTATTTTATCAAGAAATAAACATCATCATAGACCCAAATCTCTATCAAGGTCACTTTTGAAAGCCAAAGTATTATCACTCTGGCCAAATCACTTCAACATTCCACTGTCAAGTGTCAAGTATATTTTGCTTGTTTTCGTTGATTTATCTTATTTCTAACCTTCCTACCCTATCAAACCCATAAATATATTATTATCCACCCCTCAACCTCATAATTTACCTATTTTTTCCCAAATACCCAATATTTACCTTCTTTTTTAACCATTTCTAGATTTACACAGGTAACCACTGATGATTAACACAACCACCGATGGTCACCTCAACCATCAATGATTGCCCAACCACTGATGGTCATCCTAAACCACTAATGGTCTACCTAATCATTAGTGGTCACCATGGCCTAATAACACATCAATCTATTTTCAACCCCTTAGCCTCATCCAAACCTAACTTTCTCTATTTCTACCTGATTACAATACCTATTTTGATTTTTTAAACCAAACCCCAACCATTTTAGCATAAGTATTGATGTGTTTTTTCTATTTTAGCTATTTTATTTGAAAAAAACATTCACTTTCTCTTTTTTTCATGTATTTAATTTCATATCATTGAATTCATGTGTCTTTTCTATTCATTTATATCAACTCAATTATTATAACAGTGGATTGATAGCCTCCTAACAAGTAATGCTTCTTGGATCTAGCTCATGCTAAGAAGTCCACTCAACTAACCATTTAACAAACCCCTTTTTCTAGTGTCTTTCTTATCTATAAGCTATTACTTCCAATTCAAAGAAGAGTTACCATCATCATTTGGATTCATGTGTACACTTTACCAAGTATTCTTCTACACACCCTATTACTAGTTTCATTACTTGCTTCCAAAATTAATAAATGAAGGGAAATTAACTGAAACATTTTGGCACACCTGATGGGACCATTTTCCTCCATATTCACTTGGGGATTCACACCATTTCTAAATTATTTTATGATATAGAGGGTGAGTTCTAATATAATGTGTTACTCAAACACCCTTGGATCTATGCTATGAGTTATGTCCCTTTTACCTTACACTGATGTGTTAAATTTGAGCATGAGGGAAAAAAAATTACCATTAAATCTAACCCTAGTCTATTTACCTCTTGCAATAAGACATGCCAACCTAATGATGTACTATGCGACAAAATTCCATTGTACCAACCAAAACTGTCAACACTCCTACTCAAAAAAATGATGAAGCATCAAATAGTTCAACCATCCCTTCATCTTAAATTCTGATTGAAAACCCCTTACAATCCATGTTTCAACATATCTCCCTTAGCAAATATCATATTTTAGCCTTAGATGTTTTCCTTATTATGCATAAATATGGAAACCTCAAATATGACCCCAACATTGGAAGCATCATCCCTTTTAAGTTCCCCAATTATCAAACAAATTTCATCTATGGGGGACTTGATCAACCACTTCTTGCTCCTACAACTCCTTTTTTCATCTGACCATTCACCATTTACTTCTCTTACCTAGACAAACCAACCTTTACCAAAGCTTACCTTTACACATGTTCTTGGAAAGGGTTTGGTCTTGGCCTTTATGAATAAAGAACTCACAAGTTACCCATAATCAAAAATCAAAAACCTCATGAGTTCTTTGGCCTTGGATTTGTACCACTAGAAGAACCCACATCACCAAAGCCCATTGCCACCATCAAAGAAGAACTTTCATCCTCACCAACCCCATCTCCCTCTAAATATAAGGACTCTGATGTCATCCCATCTAACATTTTTTACCAATACTATTAGTTTCATCCCCTCAACCTATTAAAAGGATGGCCAAACTAAACCCCCTCCTCTCATCCATTCTAAAATGATTAAAATTTATTCTTCTACCATCAACACCATCTAATGTAAGAATGATGGGTCCATTCTTACCTACCTTGATGTAAAGGATTATTCAATTAATAAATCCCTTACTCTTGAGAACTAAACCATGCTAAATGAGTTGACCATAAATGTCAACTTAGGAACTTAGTATAACCCCCATATCATTTAAATTGGCCAATGTTTAAATTACACCAAGCAACAAGATTACCCTTCTTTCTTTCAAGACTCTAGCATAACATTTGCATAGTCCTACCAATATATACCCATAGTTGACCCTTCTATTACCCTCCACACTATTGTTACTCATCCTAAGCCTATGCTAGTTTGGAAAAAGATTCATAGAATGCATCCTCACATAGCCCTCCCTATCAAAGAAGATATTCAATGTCTCTTATCAATCAACTTCATTCAACCCATAAACTATCCTCAATGGGTTTCCAACATCATTCCCATCACCTATCCCAAGAGGGGCCTTCACCACTGCATCAACTTTCATGACCTCAACCTTGCTTGCCCAAAGGATGACTTTCCTTTGTTAAACATCAACCAACTTTTTGATATTACAACTAGTCACAAACTATTATCTCTCATGGATAGTTTCTTAGGATATAATCAAATCTTGATTTCCCCTAAAGATTAGCATAAAACTTCCTTTATCACCCCATGGGTAACCTTCTACTATAGGGTCATGCCCTTTGGAATAAATAATGTTGGAAGAACCTATAAGTGAGTTATGACCTATATCTTTCATGATCTCATCCATAAAATCATAGACGGCTATGTGGATGATCTCCTTGGGAAGTCCAAACACTATAAGGATCACCTAGATGTTCTCTCCATCATCTTTGAACAACTAATCCATTATCATGTCAAGCTCAACCCCAAGAAATGTATTTTTGGAGTCCTATCCAGAAAGCTTTTTGGTTTCATTGTCTCTCTTTGTGGAATAAAAATAGACCCTACTAAAGTCAAAGAAATCTTAGAGATGCCTCCTCCTACCAACCTTACCCAACTTTACAAACTATAGGAAAAATTTCAATCCATCCATCTCTTCATCTCCTAGTTATTTGATAAATATTAACCCTTACACCACCTACTAAATAAATATACCTCTTTTAAGTGGACCAAGGAATATCAAAAAGCATTCAATTTAATCAAGGAGTATCTTCTCTCTTCACTTGTCCTCACCCCTCCTAAGGAAGACCAACCCTTTTACCTATATATAGCTACCACAGATCATTCCCTAGGGGCAATGCTCACTCATCACAATGACTAAAATAAATAGATAGCCATCTATTACAATAGCCACACACTTATTAAATATGAAACTCGGTATACCCATCCTAAAAAAACTCTGCCTCACCTTAGTTTTCATGTCTTCCAAACTCTATCACTATCTTCTTAATCATAAAATATATGTCATCACCAACACTGACCCCCTTAAGTATATGCACTCTAATCCATACCAAAACCAACGTATGGCTAAGTGGCTCATGCTCCTAGCTGAGTTCATTCTTGAGTTTCTTCTACATAACTCCATTAAAGGATAGGTCATCATTGATCAATTGGCCAAAGCTCCTCTATCAAAAAATTGACATCTTCCTCTTTCCTTCCCAGATGAGTCTATCACAACTCTTTCTCAAGAGGAATAAACCTACCAAATGACCATGTTTTTTTATGGATCTAAATGCCAAAATGGTGGGGGTGTCAAATTTATTCTCATTCCCATTAATGTTGTACCTCTTCCCCTTTATTTTAAACTTGACTTTGAATGCACCAATAATATATCCAAATACACAGCCCTCATCATACATCTCCAAACCTCTCTAGTAGAATCAAATTAATTAGTATCTTTGGTGACACCCAACTGGTCATCAATCAGGTCACAAGATCTTATCAATGTAAAAATGATGTCTTCTTAAAGTAAAAATAACTCATGGATATACTCTTAACATCATTTGACCATTATCTTATCCAATTAGTTTCTTGATCTACTAAAAAATTCATAGATATGATGGATTCCCTTGCTTCCCAAATTCCATCTCAACTAGCTGAATCTAAACTATTTATCACCATCCATCATTTTATCACACCCTCGTATATCATTTTTGATCTTCCTACCATTTTTAGTGTGGAAACATATCCTTACAACATTTGGTATGATCAAATTCTCAACTACCTTAACCTAGGCATTATTCCTCCCAACCTTTTGAAGAATGCACTAAGAGATTTTATTCAGGGTACTACTTGAAACACTATACTGGGGGGAATACTTTAAAAATTTGGCTTTGATATAATCCTTCTCCATTATCTACCTAGTCATGAATCTTCCAATGCCATAAGGAAACACATGATGAAGTTTGTGGGGGGCATTTTAGTGGCCTAACTATTTATAAGCATATCCTTCACCTTGGTTACTATTGGTCCACCCTCAATCAAGACTATTGTGATTATGTAAAGAAGTGTTTCAAATGTCAACAACATGCTAACTTACACCATGCACCTCCTCATGGTCTTTGAGTATCCATAGATTATTGGCCCTTCTCATAATGGGGTCTTGACCTTATTGGGGAAATCAATACCCTTTCTTTACAATGACACCAATATGTCATTACTTCTACCAAATAGTTTACCAAGTGAGTGGAGGCTATCCCCTTATATCCACCAAATTTGAAAAGATTATTGACTTCATTAATCACCATATCATCTACCACTTCAGTGTTCCCCATAAGATCATTACTGATAATCTCAAATCTTTTAAAAACTAGAAATTCTAAGGTTTTCGTGATGCTTTTGACATCAAGTTAAGATTTTCATCACCTTATCATCCACAAGCCAGTGGATAGATGGAATCCTCTAATAAAACTCTCATCAAAATGATCACCAAAGTAGTAAGTGCTTCAGGTTGGGATTTTTACTTGCACACCCCTTTTGCTTTATGGGCCTATTGCACTAGCATCCATACCTATATGAGTGCTACCCCTTTCTCATATTTGGAGCCAAGTCAGTCTTGCCTCTCAAAGTCTAAATTCCCTTTCTTCACATATCATTGCAATAAATCCTTTCTGAAAGTGACTATCATGAAGAACATCTCACACATCTTAAGCTTCTTAATGAACATCTCTTTGCATCCCTAAATCATATTCACATCTATCAAGAATGAATCAAGTGTGCATATAATAAACACATAAAAGAGTGAGAGTTCAACATCAGAGATCTCATCCTTAAGGAAAAGCAACATGTAACCAATATAGAGAAGAGCAAAAAGGGAAAGTTTATTTTCAATTGGCTTAGACCCTACATCATAATGGATTAGGAGCTTATAATTTGTCCTCTCTCAAAGGAAAACCAAAACCTAAGCCTCTCATAGCTTCATATTTGTATCCTTTATATTGTTAAAATAAGGATCGAACTCACCTTTGTGTCTAGCTTAAACTCATTCCTTGGTTTATGATATTTTCACTTCCTTTCACCTACCTACCCCTAATTGTGTAATTATCCATCATAGTTATAGCTTAATCTTAAGCATGGGTATCACGAATCTACCCATGACATGGTTCTCATGGATAATTTTCATCTCTATCCAGATGGAATCCCATGATTTTTTGTATTTCAAACCACTTTCCCTCATATATCATAAACTTTTATGTTCAAGTATTGCCTCCATAAAGGTAAACCTTTAAGCTTAAATAGACTTGTCTATGTCTAATCTTGCATTTAAAATCACTTGGGTCTATATATCTAGCATTATAGACATATCCCTTGAAGGAAAACTACCTAATAATTAAAGTTGCTTAAAAATAGACTGCTCCCTTGAAGGACAGCTATAAAAATCAAATTTTATACCACTCCCTTGAATGATGGCTAAGAAATAATCATTTGAAGCTTCTTACACTGATCAAATTCATTATCTTATCAAAATAACAAAAAAAATAAACAACCCTATGCCAAAATCAAAATAAGTAAGCTATAATTAGCTCTTATAAGTGACATTTGTATACTTCTTGCATCATTATCCTATTATGACATAATTGGCTCCTACATATGGCATTGGTAGACATCCCTCATTGATCAGTCTACAAATCATATTAAGGCACAAACTTATCTATTATGGTTATTTAGTCACCTATAGAAGGGGTAAGCTAACCCACATTAGGTTACCTTTCCATCAATTTAGAAATTCAACCATCTACCTCTTACCTCCCTTCCCTTCACTCCCTATTTGAAATAAAGGAACTATGATCTTACTTGATATGAAGTGATCAAGACACCCTCTTTCTCAATCAAAGCATGCTCTTTTGAAACATTTGATAGGTTTATGTTCGTTAAGTCAATCTAACTATGGTTTCTTGTTGTTAGGTCCATGTAAACTAAAAATTCATGCCTTTTTCCTACCCTTCATTCATTAGTTCATGTGGTCATATGTCTCACAATTCTTTATCTTTTTGTTACACCTACTTTATATGATTCCATTATATTCCCATTGACACAAAACATTATGAACCATGAATAAGACAAATATAAACCATATCCTACCCGTAAATAAAACATTAGGAACCATAAATCATAAATAATCACAACATACCATTATAACATCATAAGATCATCATCACACGTCAATAACATCATCTTTACAAAATATCATCCCATCTATGAACCACAATATCACATTACTTTATATATGATATTGCATCATCTTATTTATAAACCAAATTGTCATAATCATCTCCTAAACAACATCATTAAAACCCATCTATCAAATATTCATGATCATGTGTAGACTAAACTAAATAAAAACAAACACCTTGATTCAAAACATGTTGTCAAACATATCATCATCATTCATCAAATACATAAATTAAAGAGTCAATAATAAACCTACACATTAAGCATCATATATGGCATCCATGATGCATAAGTATAACTACGTCATGATCATAATCTACATCTATAACATCATCATAATACATCAATACATAATCAACTAAACATCATCAATATCAAAACATCATCATCATGTCAAATTTCCACAATATCATAATCAACATATAATCATCATATATATCAAATAATAAAATACATGGCATAATATATCATGTCTCTCTCACTCATATACATCTCACATCATTAGCACACAATCTGGTATCAACATCAAAAACATATAATATATAAGGCCATTTATTAGGCCCCTAGGACACCACTACCATTAGATCCACTTATACCTATACCTATATTACTATCTAGTGATGGTCCACTAATGCCTATCCCACTATTAAATCCCACTATCTTGGAGTAGCTATAGAAGGAGCCACTACCAAACTGGCCCTATAGTATATATACCATATCTCTAGTGGTAATTATACCAACACTACCACCTTGTAGTATCTCAACTCCTCAATGGTGGCTAGGTACCATGTCTTTAGAACTATGTTAGGTGGTCTTCCTACTACTATTGCAGCTACTCCTACCATCTATCTTAATGAATCTCTCTCTTGAGTTATTAACCCCAGAGAGATCCCTGCCTGATCACACTCACCAGTCATTATATCAACCTACTCTTGTAAGGTGACAATATATGCCTATAAAGCAGACACCTACCCTTATAGCCTAGTAATATGGGCTTACGCTATTGCCAATGTCACTATCACCTGACCATCCTATGTCGATGTGCCTATAGGTTCCACATCCATAGGCTACTTCCCCCTATCACCCCATTCAAAGTCAATTGCTACATACCTGGCCTAGAAACATGTTACATATCCATCTACAACACAAACATCATCTATGAGAGCTCTTGCAGGCATCTCCTCCTAGTCCAAAATGATGTCTTATGGCTACAACTCTAGGAGTAAGAACTCAATATCTTCCCTCTTATATCAAGGGAAATCTAGTGGTATCCCTTGTACTAATCCAAACTACCATTTCCCTTAGTCAAAGGGGATCAGCTTGGTCTCCCCATCTCACCTCCCATGAATCCAGTGCTAGCTCTATAAGGATTATGTGTGGTACTAGTGCTCAAGCCAACTAGGCTAATCCACATATGGCCTCCATATCATGTCTCCTACTACCAAACCCTCTAAAGCATCACAAAACTAGTCAATGTCTCTAGCTCCTCCACCTACCCCTATTAAAGCATAAATATACCTCCATCACATGAAGCTGACTAGAAAGGCTATTTGGGTAAAACCCTACCATGGTAGCCCTAATGGTCTCACAACTTGAATGTGCTTGTATGCCCAATAGTAGAACATGTAACTAACACTGATCCCATATCATTTGTGTTCTTGAAAGGCCCATATCTCCCTATAGATTTAGACTGGTAGCATTGGGGCCCATCCAAACATAGTCCTCCTTAACAACATCTCCACTAATAACCCTAGTAATAGGTATGGAAATCATCCATGGCTCAAATCTAGAAATATAAAATAAGTCACTACCATCATCACCATCATCATTTTTATCAAGCATTTATCCCTTGGGTCCCTTTAGTACAATAGCTTGATCCTAAACCCACATTCATGACACCTAACATGAACTTGGTCTACTCCATATAAGAGATACATATGGTAGTCCTACTCCTTGCTCTCAATATGATAGATAGGCTCCCCTAAATGGGTAGTTATGTGTTCCTAGTCACATCCTCTAACAAGATGGTCGTCTCTCTAGTAGGTAATGTGAAGGTGTTTATCATTGGTTCTAATCTCTTAATGAGCATGATGATTATGGTAGCACCTTGTGGTAGGTACTAATAATGAATCATAGCCCCTAAGCTATCCATTTCCATGTACCTCCACTCTTCTATGGTCATCACATCCTAAACCTTGATATAATTCTTAGGGATTTGATCCCTCATCTAAATTTGATCATGGGCCTACAAACAAATAAACAACAAATTAGCATGTCTACCTTGTTTTCTATGTGTAATTTACACCTATCTTTTTTGATCTATTCCACCCTCCCCTATGACACCTATTATTTTACCTCTAGCAATCACCCTCATGTATTCCTCACACATAATGTGTATCTCTCACAAAAAACTACCATAACTATTTAACCCAAATAATCAAAAATAATTTTTCACACCTAAAACATTCATGTTAAACAACTTATACTCCTATCAACACCATTTTTCCTACCACTATAAACACCCCTTCATGTATGTCACCCCTTTACCCCCACTAGTATATTTGGCATAACTTTTCCAATGTTCAACACTTTTAACAACTTCATCCACTTTACCACTTTTTTTAATCAATTTTGCCCAAACCTTTTACACCCATTTACCAATTTTAACCATTATGAATTAAACCATTTTAACATTGATATATTTTATTAACTTTCCACTACATCCCAAAAGTGAATATAATTATTACACTTTAACACAATTCTATAAAATTTCCACACAACTTTAAAATATTTTTCATTTATTTTCCACTAATCCTTCAATCATTGATGGTTCCTTGAACCTTTGATAGTCCCTTAAGGACCTATTTTCCCCTAGCTTTGATCAACAATAGTTGGTTTGAACTATCGATGATCACTGTGTGTGACTACCAGTGGCACAAATCAAACCCTTGACCACCCACAACCTTTAAAAACTCACCTAAATCCCCTAATTTCTTTTCCTAACATTATTACCTAACCCTTTACACTCCTACCACACCCTTACAATCTCTATTTCCCCCACTAATTTTCTTATGAATAATAAAAACTAGGGCATCATGGCCAAGGATAATTTTCAAAACCCTACCTTAAAAATTTAACCTACTCAATGGTAACTTTATACTAACACATTCAACTATACTATCAAATTCATAATAATACCTACCTCATTCTATGATATTTGGCATGGTTAGAGTCCTTGTAATACAACTTAACCATATCCTTACCCACCCTCCATCAAATCCCCACTCAATCATTAATTTCATAGACTATCAACCAATCCTCACACATTACCTCAGCATGCTCACAACAAAGACAAACTATACCAACTACCAAGAGTGTAAGATGCCAAAATTCAAATGTAAAATAATTTCACATTTTAATTTTTACCTATGAGATTTTTAGGGTTTTCCTTGCTATCAATAGTCAAGGTGACCATCGATATTCAACCCTAGGGAAAGCCTTGATTGTCGATGGTTAGGGTCCTTGATTTTATCTCCCCTCTTTTTAAATAACCCCACCTCACTACCAACATTTTAAATAACTATATTTGGCTTGAAGTTCTTCTAGATATTTTTTTCCATAGTAATATGTAGGTAGTGTCCACTTATCTAGTGCATATGGAGTCAACTCGACCATCCCCTACCGACCCATACCCAACAAACCAACTATTACACCACATCTTCCTCAATGTTGGTCATTTTTGACCTAAATTCTTTGCATGTTTTGTGATGACCTTACATGGTCCTTTTGTCTTCACCGAATAACCTTATGATGTTGCACTTTTAAACTTTTAAACCACCTCATGTATGACCTGACCAATTATGTTATTTTTTAGGAGCACTTCCTACCTTAGATACTTTTGACCAATATTGACCCTATTTAGATGGATTGATAGGCTTGACTTTATCAGCTATGACTAATGTTGTGAATCGGTTACCCTTATCACATATCCCTCTAGCATTGAACATATTTTATCAGCATTGGCAACTTTAGTTTTTATATGATCTTGACTATCACCCTTAATCACATTTTATACATGTGTTTATGACTAAAATGACCAACCTTTTTATGTCACCCACCTTTTCACTACCCATTTACTATTTATCAAACCCTAACTTGATTTTTCTTTTGCCTCATTGACTCCTAACTTAAGGGGGAATACCTCCCATACTTGAGGCAATCAGACCTTGACCAGCCATTTATTTTTATTCTACATCATGTTAGATCAAAGCCACACAATAAAAAAGGGCAAAATATAGACACTCAAAAATTACACATGATGGCTTTCAATGTCAAACTACCTTTTGACCCTCATTTAACCTCTTATATAGTTGACCACCTAGTCAATTAGACTCATTTACTAACTTGACCCTATCAAAACCCTAACTTAACACATTTGACTAAATCATTTAACTCACCCTTTTTAAATTCCTTTAAATTATTTTCTTCTAACCCCTCAACCACTGACGGTCAGCCTAACCATTGATGGTTGGCCTGACCATTGATGGTCAGGTCTCTAAGATTTCTTTAAAGTTTTAAAGCATTGATAAATTTTTATGAGATAAGCATCTCCCTGAATGGAAACGTTGTTTTAAAACTTTCTTTAAAATTTTGTGAAGTGGAAATTTTATTTGCCTATCAAATTAGTAACTTTCTCCATCCTAACTAGTAACTTTAGCCTATAAAAGAAAAAGAGGAGGACATCTTAACTCCAAGATCTCTTGCATACATGTATTCAACATTATTTCAATAAGCAGGCAACAACACTAGAGACCCAAAGCTCTATCAGGGTCACTTTCAAAAGTTGAAGTACTATTACTCTAGCCAAATCACTTTAGCATTCCACCATCAAGTGTCAGGTATCTTTTGCTTATTTTCATTGATTTATCTTATTTATAACCTTCCTACCCTATCAAACCCATTAGTATCTTATTATCCACTCCTTAGCCCCACAATAGACCTCTATTTGCCTAAATACCTAATCTACACCTTCTTTTTTGATCATTTCTAGATTTACACAAGTAACTACTAACAATTAGCACAACTGCTAACAATCACCTCAACTATCGACATTTACCCAATGATCACTGATCAGCCTAAACCATCGATAATACACTTGATCATTAATTATTACTATGGCATAAGAACACATAAAGCTATTTTCAGCCCCTTAGCGTCATCCAAACCTAACTTTCTCTATTTTTGCCTAATTATAGTACCTTTTTTTATTTTTTGGACTAGATCTCAACCATTTTAGCATAAGTATTGACTCACTTTTTCTATTTTAGTTTTTTTATTTGAAAAAAAAATCACTCTCTCTTCCTTGCATGTATTTAATTTCATATCATTAAATACAAGTATCTTTTATGTTCATTTATATCAACTTAATTATTATAATAGTGGATTGACAACCTCCTAACAAGCAATATACTTCTTAGATCTAGCTCATGTTAGGTAGTTTGCTCAACCAACCATCTAAAACCCCCTTTTTATATTGTCTTTCTTATCTATAGGTTATTCCTTTCAATCTAAAGAGGAGTTTCCATCATCATCTGGATTCATGTGCACACTTTACTAGGTATTCTTCTACACACCCTATTACTAGTTTCATTACTTGCTTCTAAAATTAATAAATGAAGGGAAATTGACTAAAATAATGGTCTATGTTTGAGGTAGTCTACTAAAATTTTGACTATCATTTTAGTTTAACTAATATTAATACATCATGGTATATAATTTTGGGATGACATTACACCATTGGAAATACATAAAGATCAAGATAAGATCCATATACATACTTTTAATGAGATATTTGTGGTTATATATTTCATAGGCATGTTGTATGGACTGTAAAATGTGTGGAAGATTTCCATTACTCATGGATAAGATTTATATATCTATTCACATCTTCATATATCCTTGTCTGCCTCACTACCTTTACCAAAGTGATTCTAATTGATTAAAGCCTCTAATTTCTTACACATATGGCTTATTCATAAGAGGACTATGTATACAGTTCATATAGAACTATAAGATGAGCTTAAAATGATAAAAAGCATGATAATTAAGAATTTATAAGTGTTGAGAAGGTATGGAGTGTTTGATAAGTGCTAATAACTCAAAGGTCTTTATAAGATGGCTTGGTGTAGCTCTACAATAGTCAAGTAGAGACCTATAGGCCTAAGGCCTGTAGGTCCTCATTTTAGACCCTAAGCAATGTCTAATCAACATAAAAAAAATCTCAAACATGGAGAATTGAACCCCATTTAAAATTATAAAATCCCTTGAAGATAATATTAGGTCACTAGCATTCAATAAGATCGAATAAGTTGAGTTGATAGTCTTAAGACATTTATAACCCTGTGTATGGATTATGTACTTATGGCAAAGGATAAGTTGGATTGAAAGTGTCATAAGAGGTTAGTAGACATTTTTAATAGTGAAAGTGAGTTATTTTTATTATGGAATCTTCAAACATCATGGCAATAGATAGAAAATAATATCTAAACTCCTAACACAGTTAAATCCCCTAAAGCACCTACAATAGTCATAACCCTACCTCATAATGTAAAAAGGTTTTGAGTGATCTAAGAAGTTTACCTAAATGATTTTCAAGGGTCCTAGGTGGGATCACACCAATAAAATAAATAAATAAATGAAACCTTGGTACACTCATCATAAGGGGAAATTTTGAAGGTCAAAATAATAGTCAGGTTTCCCTTATTAGTAGTCTTAAGGTAATTTTGTAAAGTGGTAACATGAGGTGCTTGTTTCTACTCCACCAAATAAATCTCATGGTATGAATAGTGGCTCTCCAAGATAAGTGTGAATAATAAAGGTTTAATTAGGGTATTATGGTCATTTTGTGTTTTGAAACTAGTTCCCCATCTCTTCTCAATCTGTACAGGGTTTTGATAACCACTTATAACAAGCATTAAGAATAAAGGTTAAAGTGTGGTTGAGGACTCACTTGAAGATAAAAATAGTGAGTGGAGTAATACTTTTAAGGTATTATAAAACAAGGTTTAAATTCTAAGTAGACATCATGAACCCTTCCAAATTGCTTCCACCTCATGTGCCTTATTTTGACTATCTCAGTCCATACAACAAGGTTGATGTTTATTAATAATTAAACGGTTAAATGAAGATCAAGGTTTGAAATTAGACAAGAATGAATGGTGTATAGAGTATAGATCATAAGTACCCTCTTAAGGTAAGAGTAACTTTTGAAATACTAAGGATACCTATATAGAGGAAAATAAACCTCTCACCCAATAAAGAGTGCAGAATGACCATATATACCCAAGTCAGATTAACAAGTAAGTCTAAGGTGGAGTAAAGGGATTTGAGGTAGAGTGAAGATTTTAAGATATTTTTTAATATTTTATAAACATATTTGGAACTTCAATTAGATTTAATAGCATTAGAAGGTCATAGGTTAAAGGCTTAAACATAATACATAGTATTGACTCTAAGGATACCTACAAGTTTCTAATTGGATATTTAGTATCAAACTCATATGAGGTGAGTTTAAAACTAAAAGCATGTTAAAATAATTATTAATTCCATGAAAATTTTCATTTCTCCCAACTGTCACCTACATCCAGTGTGTACAAGTGTGAACTAGGAAGAAATATGAAGGTACAATGCTTTGATAGGTTGTAAGGGTTATTAAGAAAATTGGAAGGGTAATTATAATGTTTTAAGGTTATCAAAACATAATAAAAACCTAATTATAACTCTTAGACCCTAACATAAGTGTGACAAAGCCAAAACTCATTCATAGATCTAATGAAATAAGAAATCCAGGCAACCTAGTCTAGTCATGAAGGAAAATGAAGTGTTGAGGCCTCTAAAGGCATGATAAATATTTGGTAAAGTTGGTGGTAATGATTGGATTAAATTTTACATGGTCTATAAAATTTCATACCATTAGTGGACATTTCCATTGTTTTGTCTTAGACCCTACCCACTCCTTGGGCAAGGGCAACTATGAGACCTAGAGGTCCACTTAAGCTAAAAGGGCACAAAACAAGTTTCTAAACCCCATGGGGGGATATTGAGGTAGATTAAAAATGTATTAGAGGTATCCATACAATTTAAAGGTGGAAATAAAATTAGGTTTCCATCCAAAATCTCTTGAGGGCTAGCAAGAGTAAAGTAGGTCTTAAACCCCAAATAGCCTAATCAGAGAATTAACTACATATAAAGAGGTAATGGGCACTTAAAAATCATGTGAAATAATGGATAGTGTTTTTATAGATATGTATGATCCTATTACAATAGTGGGAATATGTTTCAAGACCCATAACTCAAAGTAGAGCTCTCTCTAAGCCCAAGAATGCAAAGTAAACCATTTGAAGAAAATTTTTAGATGTCCGTACCATTGCCCACACTTTTCATGGGAGTTTGAGCCTTTTTTAGTAGCTAAATGGGTCTGTAAATAAAATTTTCCAAGTGGAAGGATGTCATTTAATGATATATTCTTTAAAAATTATCATTAAGACCCTAAATAGGTCTAAAACCTCTCTTAAACCCCTATAGTGACCAGTCATGGGGAAATGTGTTTAAAATCACATATGATGACATATTTTTCTCATTAAACCTCTTATATGTTGTTGAGGACAAGGAGGTTATGCACATGTACTTCACCTATATAGATTATGGTACAAACTACCCAAAATACCCTATTTTTGCATTTTTTAATGTTTTACAAGAAGGGAAAAGCTTACCAATCATGGGATGAGCTCATTTGGTAATTTTAATAGCTATTAAAATCCAAAAAAATTAACTATATATTTTTTAGGTGATCAAACTAGACCCATTTTTCAAAGCAGTCTCAAATAGGCTCAAAATGAGACTAGGCAGTAAGGCCATTTCTTGGTTTGCATACCTCCAAAAAGTTTCAGTACCCAAAACTTGATCTAAAGGTGGGTTATTTCCTAGGTAAAGTGAATCACATACTTTTGGGTTATTTCACACATGTGGCAGAAGTCTAGATTAGTAAAATAGGGTCCAAAGCAAGGAGGCCTAATTCAAGAGCGAGAATGACAGAGAAAATGGGTTTCACTCAAATTATAAAGATGAAATTTGGTAGGGAGTTGTAAGGAAATGTAAGGTACTAAAATATTCACTTAGTTTTTAAATATAATTTGTAAAACTCCCACATAAGGAGATTTATAGGAAAAAGGGCTATAAGGAAACTATGGCTATTGAAAGCTTAATGAGAAAAACAAGTTTTTGGAATTTGGTCAAAGAATCAAAATGGGATGTTTTATAAATTATAACACATTTTAAGACCATTCATCTGGTTTAGATGAGTTAAATAATATGCACTTGAGTTTTAGGCCACTTCGACTAAACTAGGTGTGGTAAATGGAGTGTTACAAGGCACCTATGCACTTGAATGGTAGACTAGAGGATTTTATTAAGGCATGTTAGATGTTCATTGAGTGGTTTCAAATAATTTCAAGGGGATTTCATGGTTGGAAGGTCCATTTTTCACTCTTTTCATGCCAAAAAGGGTAGTTTCTAAGGAGCTAGTCAAGGTGTTAAGTAATTTTGTAACCCCCACACCACTTGGAAGGTTGAAGCTACTTTAGGAGTGAGACACATGGCCTTGTAGGTCTATTTTAATATATCATAACTCAATTTTTGGTTGTAACTCTCATGTAAACTTCTCACTCATATTATACACACCTCTCTCTCTCTTCTCTGTCACCATTCTCTATATATTGAACTACTTTTGGCTAAGTTGGTATCCTCCACCTAGGTATGGTGAATCCTTGCCCATTTTTTTGCCTTTAATCAATAAAAAATATCATGTTTTACCTCATTATATGAATAAATTTAGTGATGAATATCTAAATGGTTGATCACATCGAGTGTAGATGTATGTCACCTTGTTTATGTCCTATAAATCTTGCCTCATGCAATTATTTCTCTATTACAGTTTGTAGTTGGTGTCATCAAGGTTATCTTGTGGATTTAAAAGTGGAATTATCCTTACCTCTTATCCTCAAAATTCTTCACCCTTATACAAAATATTGATGTAATAGGTTCAATCTAGGATGTGTGTATGTTCATGTTGTCTTATAGGTCTTAGTATATTGTGAAATGTGTGACAATAGTCAAAAAAGTTTGGTGCATAATCACTATAGTTAGATTTATTTCATTTATTTCTTAACCTTTTCAAATCAATCAAGTAGTGTGTGATCCTAAGTGATTCATCAATGAGAGTTATCCCTTCAATCTAGAGGTTTAACCCTATTATATACAACCCATAGGTCTAAGGGTAATCCCATGTTTAACCAAATATAGAGAGGTTTGAACAACCTTATCCTAAGGTGCATAATTTAGTCACAACAATTTTTTCAAGCCTAGTGGGACAAAGGTCCAAAAGAGTAGAAGAAATTTTTGGTGTGTTCTTCAACCTTTCCACTTTTAGAAGCATTCAACAAACACCAATGGTGACTCCAAGTGAAATTGTCTAGTTATAAGTAGCCCAGGTACATACTATGAAATAATTTTATGATATCTTATGTTTAATTTGACTCAAGAAGTTGGGATGGCTGGCTATAAAGAGAAATTTTACTATGCACCTCCTTATTAGCCTTTTCATGTCCCATACCGGCCATATATCCTTCTTTATCAAACTAGTTATGACCCTAACTATGTGCTTCAATAGCCTTATCAAGTTTTTTACCCTCCTTATAGTTCATATCAATCCTATGGTAAACCTATTCCTCATCTACATGACCATGATGTTACATATGAGCAGCCTTATCAAGCTCAATATGTCTGTAATCATCCCTCTAAAAGGATCTTCCTACAACAAATTAATGAAAATGCATGAAATAACAGATTTATATAAATATCAAAAAAACCAAAGGGATTATATTGATCATAGGCCACTTTGAGGGGGTAACCTCCTTTGAGTAAGATCAATATAATAAATAAATAGATGCTTTCATTGGCCTCAACATTTACTTATATACTAAGTCTAATCTAAGTAACTACTACTTCTCATGAATGTGGGATAAAACAAAATGCTCACGGGATGACTTATAAATCATATGAATCCATAACAACTAATATCCTAAAATAGTAAAGAGAATGAGTATCATGGGTTCTTAACATCCCCTCCCTCTTAAAGAAAGCTTTATCCTCAAATCTTTAGATGTGGGAATTGGTGTTAAATCTGAAATAGTGGTTCCCATGTTGCATCCTCTAGTTGTCCATGTCAATGAATTGATACCATTGTGATAGATCAGGAGCAAAGTTAGCATGCGCACCTTTTTAAGATTGCTTCTAGATCAAGATCCTTTATTATCAAGTTTTGGTAAAATAGTTTTCACTCTTATGTTTGTGCCAAGGAATTTACTCATATAAGAGACATGAAATAGTAGGTGAACTCAAAAATAATGTGGGATCTCTAACTTATAATAAACCAACCCAATCTTCTATAGAACCTTATATGGCCCATAAAACTTGGGATCTAGCTTATAACTCCCTTTGAGTTTTAGGGATGATTACTTATATGGTTGTAGGTAAAAAAAACCATACTACCTACTTGAAAAGTGCATTCAAAATGGTGTTGATCATCATATTATTCCATTATATTTTATGCCAAATGAAGATTGTCCTATAAGATGCTAAGGATTTGATCCTGGGTTTAGATAATCATGTCAACCACTTGAACTAGTGAACTACTAAGGGTGTACATAAGGAGAACTAGTGGAATTTGACCATAGACTACTTCATATAGATTCATTTTAGTTGAAGTGTGGTAGGAAGTATTATACCACCATTTGAAAAGAGGGAGCCACTTTTCCCAATGATGTTGTTGTTTTAAGGTGAAGCAGTGAAAGAACATTTCCAAGCATTTGTTAATAATTTCAATTTGTCCATCCATTTGTGGATGATACCTAGAAATCATCTTTAGTTGAGTGATATGACATCAAAATAGTCTTGTCCAAAAGTGGTTGGTGAAGGTTGTATCACGATCTGAGACAATGGAAGAAGAATTCAATGAAGATGGAAAATCTAGTCCAATAATATTTGTATGACTATGGAGGTGGTATAGGGATGGCTAAAGACACAAAAATGACTATATTTGGAGAGGTGATCAACCAAAACCAAGATCAATATTTTCTCACCATATTTAGGGATCCCCTTAATGTAATCCAAATAAATATCTATCCATATCTTGGTAGGGATGGGAAAGGGTTTGAGCAACCTAGGAATGAGAGTTGTTTCACCCTTATTTTGCCACATTTAGCCACCATAGATTGAATTGCCTTTTTTATTCCATTCTAAAAGAAGTTACATCATGCTTGCTCATAAGTTTTGAGAAACCTTGAGTGCCATATAGATGGAGAAGTATGGAGCTCATAGAATATAACCTATTGAATATCTATGCTATGGGGAAATACTAGAGAGTCCTTGTATCATAGAGAAAAATTATCTCAAGAATAATACAATACTATAGAGGGGTTATTGGCCAACTATTGAATGATTTGAGATAATGAGGATTTATTGACATACTCCTATTATAAAACATCCAACTAATTCAAAATAGGCATGAAAATAGCTGAAAGGGAAGCTTGGTCCATAAATGTGTGAGATAGAGCATCAAACATAATGTTTTTCATACCCTTATTGTAAGTGATCTCATAGTCATAACCCGTGATTTTTCTAACCCATTTCAATTTTGATGGGGTGGAGACCCATTATTTTAGGAAATATTTCAAACTCTAGTGATTAGTTTTGATGCAAAAATGATTCCCCAGTAGGTATGGATACCACTTCTATACTACATTGAAAATGACCATCATTTCCTTATTATAAGTAGAGAATACTAAATTATTTCCATAAATGGCTTTGTTGGTGAATGCAATAGGGTATCCTTCTTGGAGGCACCAAGTCCATTACCATAAGCATCATTCTTGATAGTGAAGGTCTTGGGAAAATATGACATAGCTAGAATAGGTGTAGTACACATAGCTTGTTTCAATTATTAAAATACACACTTAGTAGCTTGTGTCCATATTAGAGCATCCTTTTTAAATATATTTATCATCAGAGTTGTAATATTCCTATAATCCTTTAAAACTTATGATAGTATCCATTTAGCCCCAAAAAACCATAGAGGTTCTTAAGTGTTTGAGGATGAAGCCAATTTGTCATGGTAGCTATTTTTGTAGGATCCACACAAACCTCTTGGGGTTAAATAATATGCCTAAGATACTCCACTTCATCCTATCCAAAATCAATTTTGGACCGTTTTGAATAGAGATGATGATTAGAGAGAAGTTACAGTGTGAGATCTAGATGTTGGAGATGCTTAGACCATGTTTTACTATAGATTAAGATATCATTGAAGAAGATTAGAATGAATTTTCATAGGTATGGCTAGAATATTTTATTCATCAATGCTTGGAATTTTTAAGGAGCATTAGTGAGGCCAAAGGACATGACCAAAATCTCATAGTAGGCATCATGTGTGTAAAAAGCTATTAGGGATATCATCCTCATGAAGCTAGATCTAGTGATATCCAAATTGGAGATCCAAATTGGAATAAAATGAATGCCATGAAGCTCATCAATAATAGGGATTGGGAACTTATCCTTGATTATGATGGGATTAATTACTCATAAGTTATTTAGAGGCATCATGACCCATCTTATTTCTAGACAAGGAAAATTGGGGAAGAATATGGGTTGGTACTAGGGTGAATAATATCTTGCTTTAATAAGTCTCAAATAAGCTACTAATCCTAGTATTTTGATGAAATGGGTAATGATAGAGACTAATGTTGGAAAAAATTCTTCTAAGAATGAGTTGAATATGATGGTCCTCTAGTCATGAAGGTGGCAATCCCACTAGTTTGACAAAGACACATGCATACCTATACATAATGGTTTATAGATCAAAAGGAGTAGTGGATACCATTGATGGTTGCATTTGAATGAAATGAAGTTAGGTAATGATACCATATAAATTATTCTTAAGAAGGTTTTCCATCTAATGTGAACTTATGATGTTGAGAGACCTTAGGTGTAATCCTTTTGATGTGTGTTTTTGTCCATTATCTAAAAACTACATCTAAAGTTTAGCAAAATCCCATAAGATGGGTCCAAGTGTGCATAACCATTGGGCTTCCAAAACAACATCACATCTACCTAAGGGTAAGACAAACATGTTAGAATACAAGTTATAATCTCCAATAGAGATATGCACATTGTGACACTTTCCATTGCAAGGTAATGTGCCCCCATTGGAAATCATAACTTCAAAGTTGGAATAAAGATGGATAAAATAATCATCTTATTTGGTGATCTAAGGGTCAATGAATTTATGTGTACTACTAAAATTAATGAGTATTGTAATAGGGATCTTCTTGAAGTAACCCATGACCTACATGGTTTGGGGGGTGATGACTCTTGCTAAGGCATGGAGAGAGATATCTGGTTGGTATTTTTGAGAAACATATTCGATAATCAGCTAAGCTTCTTCTAGATCATCTATTATATCTTGAGCATCTTCCCAAACTTTAGTTTCAATTCAAAATTCCAAATCTAGTATATAGATCTTTTGCTCACCATTTCAATGTCCCTAAGTGAATTTGTCATCACAATTATAACATAGTCCTTTTTCTCTACATGCCCACATCTTTGCTTTAGTCAAATGTTTGATAGGATTGGTTTTAGGGGTTGGTATTGTGTGAGATCATTATGGAGTTTTATTTCTAAAGGGAGAAAAATTGGATTTGGATCATTGTTGAGCTGTGATCTTGTCCTCCACTAGCTTAGCCAACCCTAAGGCTTCCATCATCATGTTGGGCTAAATTTTTTTGACCATAGATTGAATTTCATACTTTAAACCACTCACAATGCAACTCTTGAAGAATTCATCAGACAATCCCTCTATTTGATTGGCCAATTTTTTTAAATTTTATCTAATATTATCTCACAGTTCTTATTTGGCAAAGTTTAGTGAGTGCTCTAGTGAAGTCATAAAAATCACTAGGGCCAAACCATTACAAAATGAGGGTGCCAAAATCAGTCCATATTGGATAATCATGAGCCTTGATATACCAATGGTACCATTGCAGGGCTTCATGTTTTAAGTGAAAGGATGCAAGTGGTAATTTATTTATATCAAAAGTATTATGCAAATGAAAATATTATTCTACCTAATAGATCCATCTAATCAAATCTACACCATTGAATTGAAGAAAATCAAGCTTCATCCCATGAAAACTACTAGAAGAAGAAAACTCGGTGTCTGAGGAGGAATCTAGATGTCATTTATTGTTCAATTTCATATGTTGAACATTAAGCCTGATAATTTTTTTATCAAGATCTTTTATTTGGGTCTTGAGGGTATAAATTTCATCTTCCATGTTTTTTTCTCCTATTTGAATTACTACCATGGCTAGAATAAGAATTTTTTTCAAGTTTTTTGATAGTCTACTAGAAATATTCTAAAACTAGTATGACAAGTATTTTGATGCTCTACTAGTAATATTAATAGACATGATATGGTAAGTTTTCTAATACTCTGCTAATATTATGTTGAAACTAGTATGGTAAGTCTTCTGATACTCTGCTAGTAATATACAAAGATTTGGTATGGAATTTTTTTTGATACTTTGCTAATAATATTCTAAAAATGATATAAATGGACCCCAAGTTTCAATGGTTACCTAAGGGTTTAAAAATATCTCTCTGGCCATTAATTTTGTCTGAATGAGTACCACTCTCTATAATATTTTTGGCCATATATTTACTCCTAAATGATAGCTCTTGGTTTTTCTCATGGGTGGGAACTAGTCAATGAGTATGGGTCCATTGCCCTTTTCATTGGTAGGTCCTCTCAATGGGCTAAATACTTTGGGGTTCCTATGGTACTCCTCAAAATTATTTTTAAGTCTTATGCCTAAGCACTTCCCATAGTTATGTAGATAGGTATTTACCCTAATCCAAAATAAATTGTAGTACCTAGAGTAGAAAAACAAACACAATGCAGCGGAATAGAAAAACACTTTCTAGGAAAAAAAATTGGCCTTAGAAAGTGATCTTATACTATATGAAAGGATCCTCCTACAATAAATGAATGAGAATTCATGAAATAATATATTTATATAAATAAATAAAACATTGAAGGGATTATATTGATCACAGGGCATTTTGAGAGGGCAACCTCCTTTGAGCAATCTCAATACAATAAATTCATGGATGCCTTCATTGGCCTCAACACTTACTTATATACTATGTCTAATCTAATCAAATACTAATTCCCATAAATGTGGGATAAATAAAGGCTCATGGGATGACTTATAAAGCATATGTGTCTATAGTAACTAATATAATAATTTTTGGTGTGTTCTTCTACCTATCCACTTTTGGAAGAATTCAACAAATAGCAATGTTGACTCCAAGTAAAATAATCTAGTTATAACTTGCCCCAATACTTATTGTGAAATAATTTGATTATATATTGTGTTTAATTTAACTCATGAAGTTGGGATGGCTAGGTATGAAGAGAAATTAAGTATGCACCTCCTTATTAGCCTTGTCATGTCTTATACCAACCATATAACCTTAGTTATCAACCTGGTTATGACCCCTACTATGTGATTTAATATCCTTATCAAGTTTTTTACCACCTTTATGAGTCATATAAGTCGTATGGTCAATATATTTCTCTTTTACATGACCATGGTGTTACATATGAGCAGCCTTCTCAAGCTCAAGATGTCTCTAGTCATCCCTCAAACCAATCCATTTCAATTTTGAATCAAACTCTCTTAGGATATGATAAATACATGTTAGTCCCTCATACTCAAATAGAATATGGTCAAGATATTCCTATCCATCTCATTCATGATGTGAAAGACTCATTGTAGTTATTGAAATGGAAACGGACCCCTATTGAGAGAGAAAATTGGCAAAGCCTCTCAAGTGAAATGTTGGATTTGAGTGGTCTCATTAAAACCATATAATATATGTTGAAAGTTTATGAAGGATATCAGGTCCAATTCCATCAACCCTATGTGTCTTTTTACACTCTATCTTAGCTCTCATACATGCCATGCATTCTTCCCCAAGAGACCTTTCCAAGTGAATCTCCTAGTGTTTCAGGGCTTCCATGTGCTCCTCAAACCTTCCCTTCTTGGAATTCAATCCAAGAGAGTATTCAAAAAGAAAAGGAAATTAATTTATAATAAGCTATTAATTCAAGCCATCATCCCACTTCTCTTCCTCAAGGAAATCGTAAGGAGTCTTCCAAAATTACAAGCTATAATCAAGTAGTAAAGTTTTAGAATGGACAAGGTGAAATAAGTATAAATTGGGGAGTAAAAGGGAAAGAGAAATATGAACCTATGAAATTCTCTCCCATCCCTCCTCAAGAGATCCCTTATACTCTATATCAACCTTATTATGATACTTATCCTCATGATGCCACAAATCACATTCAATAAAAACTATTTCAATAGGATATAGATAGGAAAATCAAAGAATTGGAGTTGAATATAAAAGGACATAAAGAGAGCTAAGATAGAGAGATGAAAGACAAAGAAAACTTTGTGTCTAATAAAGCCCCATTTCCCTCTCCCCAAGAACCTATATCTTGTACATCTTGGAGGTCTATCCAATAAAGTATTCAAAATAAGAATGTGATTCTAATTGAGAAGGTGAAAGATCAACATGTAGCTATTGAAAAACCTCAAGAAGGATATATGGAAAATGAAGTTCTTATTGAATAATATTCCCATTCCAATGCTTAATTTAACTTTATATCTCTCCAATATTTATTCCAAAAACCATCTAGTTTGATGTCCATTCATGAATTATCCACCACACCTCATAATCCCTCTCCAAATCATGAACTTGACCATCTCCCTTCATGAGGAAGAACATATCCTATAGGAAGCAAGTGAAAAAAACTAGGTTGTAGTTGTTAGTGAGATTCAAAAGGGCCATGAATAAGATGATTAGAGATAAGATGAATAATAAATCTCCATTGGTACTCCACTTGAAGAAGAAAAGCACAAATTAGTCTTTAGGAATGAACATGAAGAGGCTGAAGAAGTGGAACAAGTTGAAGATGTTAATTTTGTTGTTTCTCTTTAAAATTATGATTAAGAAGATGATGAAGACTTATTTTCAATCCTAAGAGCAAGCTACACTCCTCTTAAAGAAGGCTATAGTATAGTCAATAGTGAACAAGGTAGTTTTTGTAAGCAAGTGAACATCCAAGGAACAAACAATCCATCAAGTATGCCAATTCAACAGACATATGCACTCATTATGATATGTTAAGGTCAAAAAAATTGGATACCATCTCTTCAATCAATTTGAATATTCTTACCCACTCTTGAAAGATAAGGCATATTTTTATTGGCCTTAATTTCCCAAGAAGCAAAAGGTTGTTCCCCTTGGATCGATTCCTACAAGTGAATCACAAATTCATTTCAATTCATGTAATTGGATATGCCAAATTATAATGATTTTTAACAAGGTATATTCTAGGAATATGATGATGCAAAGTTCTTTTCAAAACTTGATGAGGCTATATTAAAAGAGAAGAAGAATGAGGCCCCTCAAGAGGTCATGGTGATCCAAGAAGCATGCCTAGATAAAGCATCATTGGATCAAGTTTTAGCCAAAGAGTATCATGAGATTATTAAGCCTCACAAAGAGTTCACTTTCATATGTGACATTTTTACAATTGTCATTACTTCACTTAAAATCATGTCAAGTAGATTGACAAACATGAAGGAGTTGAAGACACCAAGAACAAGGTTCAAAAGGAAATTTACTTCATGCCATTTGTCACTTCATGGAGTAAGAGATAATAAAATATTAACCTTTAATATAGGAAGATGAATTTGTCTTCAAGTTAGTTGTGCATATTATTGGCCATTGTGGCCCACATACCAATCTTTTGCTTGGATAGATTAGTTGAGTAGAGTCTTGATTGAAATGGATGATCAAGAAATGACTTGAGAAAGCCTAAAAGAGCTAGGCCATCATCAAAAATCATGTATAAATGAATAGATCAAGTTGGTTGTGCATTTAATAAATTTTCTTGGAAAGTCTCTCAAGCCAAAACATTGAATGGACATGATGTATTTCATGCCTAGATCATCCTTTACAAATTTCATATTTTGATGTCTTTTTATCTCAAGATATAAATCTTCAAAATTAAACAAATAGTCTGGGATGTACATGTAAACTCAAATTTGGGCATCAAAAAGTAGTTATTTAGATTCAAAAATTCCTAGGAACCAATGAGAGGATGCCAAATGGAATGATCTCATGAGCTCATAGTAGATCTAATGGCAATTATGTAAAGATAGAATCAATTGGTCTAGATAGATCAATGGAGAATGTGCAATCATAAAAAGCATATCTAATGGTGAGAAATGGGTCAAAAGGTCTATGGATCTTTAAGAGAAAATGTATGGGTGACAAGTGTCTCAACCATGATAGACTGGTAGGAGATATATGGCTTATGTTTATTCATATAGAGAAAGATCAATGGTGTGAGAAGGGTTAAAGGGTCAATGAGCTTAGATTAAACATGAGGCTATCATGTGGCACAAACACAAAATTAGATACATTGACAATAGGATCCTGAGAAGGGACACATCATTACCAAGTGTCTTAATTAGATTGGCCAAAATCAATGATCAAAGACTAACGAACAAAGTCAATCCTAGGAGATTTTTGATGAAGGTCGACGAGGTGATTTTTGACCCAGACCTAGGTAGATGGATGCATAGAGCTAAGTTTGAGTATGATCCTAAGATGAACCAAAATAGATATTTTAGGTTTGAATGATGTCATTTAAGCTTTATAGATGTGGAATCGGTCTTTAGTGTCTAATAAAGATCAATTTATGAAGCTTATCAATGGCAAACATTGAAAACAAACTTTCAAAAACAAATGAGATGATGACACATGTCCAAAATATATAGTATGGTCAATATTTTGGTAAAGAGTGTGTCTTGTAATGTATTCTAATAATTTAAGAGATTTTAAAAGAGCATCAACGTAGGTATAAGTGGGAGAATGAATGGTGTGATTGTTATAACTATTTCTTGAGGTGGCCTTGATCAATTAAGAGTCTTTAAGGAGCATAAATGTAGGGCAGTTTTAACTACTTTTTTGAGTGGAATTAAACTCATTAATGACCCCTTTAGTTCCATAATTTATATCCCTATCTTTTATTTCTTCCTATAAATCTAAGCATTAACCTCTTGATTATCATCCCTCAATTGGGTATAACAAACCTCTGCTAAAATCACTTTGTAAACTGTTTGAAGCAATATAAGACAATTTTAGATTCTAGTTTAATGCTAAGTGTACTTTATTAAAGTTTAATTTATAAAATGTATGTTGTCTATTCATTATATATAGGTTATTCATGTACCTTACTTTAAGACTATTAGTTTCTTATAGATATTGTGAATTATTAGCTAGTGAGGTTTCTCTTGAAGTGTGATAAGCCATAGTGTCTTACATAGACCTGTCTCTTCTATCCTTCAAGTTGTAGGTCTCTTTTAAACCTTCATAAAAAATACTCATTCTAGGTTCTCTATCATAGAATTTTATCAATCCTTGTCCCCATTGGATTCATTAGATGTCATGAAAGTTTGCAAGTTAAGAGTGGATCATTAAAAATTTGGTACATCACCACACTTAAAGTAGGTTTTAATTCATGTATTTTCTCCCATTTCCATCCCAATATATTATTTTTTAATAAGATAAATTGAAATTTTCATATCTGAGGAGCTAGCATGATTAAAAACCCTATAGGTCTGACCTAAAATTAGGCAATACACAGCCTATGGTCATTCCCATATTGGACTAGGTTTGAGAGTAGGACTTGAACACTTCTAGTTTTAGCTAGGGTACAACCTAAGTCTCCAAGAATTATATCATGCCTAATGGGACTTCAATCAAGGTATTTGGACATCTACTTGGGATAGATTGGAAATGTTGGGGAACACTTGAAAGTCTTAGAGTATTAATTAGTAGATTAGAGGGTAAATTCATGCACCAAATCTCCACTAGGTCTTATTCAAAAGGTAAACAAGTTCAATTCATTAAATTTCCTTTGGATATTTTAAGGAGGAAAAGGGTACCTATTTCAAACCCCAACCTAGAACCCCCTAATTCTCCCACATCTCCAAAATCTATAATTTTTTCCCATATTCAATCCATTAAAAGTCCACTAAGGCAAATGCAAATGGCAAGGCCTAGATTACAACATTTTTTACCCTTCAATGGTGGAAACCCTTTTAACCTTAAAAAACATGATAATATCCCCACTACATCTTCAAAAAGTCTACCATAATTTATAGGAGAAAACTCTACCACTCCTGTAGAGCACATAGTTGATATTGTAAACCTTTGCTTAGTGTATAACATTATGTAGGAGAATATAACCATGAGACTATTAACCACATCCTTTAAATAAAAAGCCCTAAAATGGTATAGGGGTATATATCCTACCTTAGTCAGTACCTAGGATGAGTTTAGTGAGTGCCTATGTAAGCATTTTGAGGATAAAAGTGACCATGTGTCACTTTTTGAATAACTCACCTCAATTAGGAGGGCATCCCAAGAATATATGGTTGATTTCAGCTATAGATTCCAAAAATATTGGGATAAGATCCCTATAATCATTAATCCCACACCCAATTATGTTTTTATTTACTATTTAAGAGCATTAAATTTAGACATTAAAGTCATGATCTAATCTATGGGTGGGAAAACTCTGCCTAATGCTTATGAGTTATCTATAAGGGCAGAAAACTTTTAATACACATAGGTAAACTCATGCCAAGACCTCTCATGCCACTTGTTCCTGAGCTTCATCCAAACCCACCTACCATTTCTCCACTTCCCACTTTAAACAATCAAACCCAACCTGATGATGATCAAGTGGACAAATTTACAAGGATTGAGAGCTTATTTAAGGCACAAAATAACAATCTAGTGGATATAAAGAGATAGCAATAGACTTCATATAGGCCATACCAAGGTCCCTTCCAATCCCAATACCCTACTTAATCCTATAATAGACCCCCTTATCCATCAAATTAACAATCCCAAGGACAAATTACTCAAGGTAGATCTCATAATAGTTACAATCCTACAACTGTAAGTAGCTCAAGAACCTTGGTCCCCACATAAAACAACCTTACTCAAGAGGGTTAATGGAAATCAGGAGGGTTGTCCAATGAGATGGTAATGGCTATAAGTGGAGAATTGTATTAGGATCCTAATTGGCAACATGTTTCTTCATTCTAAGGCCATGATACAATGCCTCCTCCACCATAAGGCCCATCAATGAATTAGGATAACATGCTTGTCATGACATCATCAAAAACTCAAATTCAACAATAAGGAAACATAGGTAAGGTACCAGTTAACACCATGTTCATAAACTTTCAAGAATGAGAGCATATGTTTGAGCATGTAGTAGTAAACATGGGGTAGGCTACACAAAGGGTAGATGAACTAGTTGTAACCCAAATAAGGGTTAAGAAGAGGATGTTAGATTATAATTTGGGGTAGCCTAAGGCTTCTTCAACATCTCCACAAGTCAGTCAATATCTTACCACTTCAAATATAGCTATTAAAGCTCCTATAAATAAATAAATACCTCAACATCATGGATAGCAATATAAGTCTCCTTTTTTTCCTCATGTCACTCAAGTGCCTAGTGATACTTCTACTTTCAAGGTAAAATTCAAAGGTACTAGTGTTCCTTTCAAAATTATGGATCATATGAAAAAGGCTAATGTCACTATGTCTATGTATGATTCTTTATATATTATGGGATAAAAATTAATCCTTCAACAAGAGATCTTCAAGCTTTCTCATGTGAATAAGATAGATGATAAGGTGAGCACTATTTTTACAAATAATAGTCATCTAATCAAATTCAATTTCCTAGTCAAGGTCAATTTCATAATGTTATTCATTCCCTTAAGGTTGTCAAGTCCCCTCCATTCTATTTTTCAGTCATCATAAGGGACTATTTAATGCATAAGTTTATGATATATTCAAGGGTTTCAAACTTAGTTATGACCAAAGCCATATAAGATAATCTTGAGTTTAAATACGTGCCTAATGAAAAATGTGTTCTCTAGTTGGATGATTCCCCCACTAAAATAATAGGTTTGTTGAAAGATCTTAATATCACATTGTCAGCTTGCCCAAATTATGTGATCACTTAGGATGTAATGGCTATATACCTACCCCCATATTTTCCCTATGCTTATCTAGGGACTTTACTACAAAAAATGGGGGTTATTTGTCCTTTAACTAGTCATACATGATTTTCAGGACCATATATGGGATTAGGGTCACTATTAGGCTAAAACCCATCTCTAGGTTCCACCTAGAGCCTTATATGCCTAACCTTACAAATATCAATTTTACCATATTTGAAGAGGATTAAAATGTTAGTGATCAAGATCCTCATGATCATCTTGAAGGCATTTTAGACTTGTACCTGTATGAATGGGTAGCTAAAAATCATGGATTTGATCCCTATAGCAATATTGAAGAAGTAGATTTAGGGGTGTATTGTATGCATGAGGATGGTGTTGCTATACCTTACTTAACTAACACCACTCAAGAGGAAGATGCTCTATGTAATTTATTATTTGATGGATCAAGGTCAAAGAATAGTAATGGAGCTGGAGTCATGTTGGTTTCACCTTAAAATCAGAAGTACTATTTAGCTACAGGATTTCAATTTAGTTGCACTTCAAACACATATGAATATGAATCCATTCTACATGGTTTTAAAGAGGTAAGAAGAAAAGGTGTATAACTTATTCAAGTCAAAGGTGATAGTGATCTTGTTGTGCAATAAGTGAGAGACATAATAAAGAACCATCATTTAAAAGCTTACAAGCATCATGTATGGGATCTCATAGAGGACTTATTAGCATTCAATAAATAGTCCATACCAATAGATGTAAATAAACATGTAGATAGACTTGCAGCAGTTAGAGCTCAGTATGAAATTGTGGAAGGAGTCAAGGAAAGATAAAGTCAAAAAAGGTCAATCTCATATATAGGCTAGCTATACCTGATAATGAGGTGAATTGGTAGGTGTTTGATAATGATGATCAAATTACATGTTTTCTAATGCAAGAGGTAGAATTCTAACACAATCATCAAAATAATTTCCAACATCAATATGATGATCTGATAGTTTAGTAGAGATCTAACAATCTACCTAAGGGGCTTGTGACATTATAAATCATCTTCAATGAAGATGACCAAGTGAGCAGAGGCAAGGCATGTATCTCAGCCAAGGAGGAAAATTATGAGAGGATAGAAATATTTAAAGATAAATTATTGAAGTTAGAAAAGATCAACACAATAAAAAAGAAATATACATTTATTACTTTATGTCAAGATTTCTCTAATGTATTTTCATAAGAATATGAGTATTTAAAGGGATCTGATCCCAAACTTGCATAACATAACATTAAACTAGAGAGAAATGTAAATCTAGATAGGAAGAAACAAAGGTCTATCAATCTAAAAGTGGAGGAGTTGATGAGAAGGGAACTATTTAAGTTGATTAAATCTAGGATAATATTCCCCATTAAAAATTCCTCATGGGTGGAAAACCTTGTGTCGGTGAGGAATAAGAATGGGTAAATATGTTTATGTGTTAATTTTAGGGACCTCAATAAGGTGTCCCTAAAAGACCGTTACCCACTACCCTTAATAGATTAGATCATTTAAAATGTGGTAATTTCTCAAAGGTTCTCATTGCTTGATGGCTACTCTAGTTATAATTAGATTATGGTCAAGGAAGAAGATAGGCATAAGACTACCTTGACCACAAAGTGGGGCACTTATGCAAACATGAAAATTCCCTTTGAATTATCCAATGCTGGGGAAACTTTCTAGAGGGCAATGGATGTTGCCTTTGAAGGTTTGGTCAATGACATAGTTCTCATCTACCTAAATGATGTCATTATTCTATCAAAGGACCCAATTGATCACATTGCTCACTTAAGGTTAGTATTTGAAAGATGTAGAGATTTTGGAATATCATTGAATCCTAAAAAATGTATATTTGGTGTTTATGAGGGTAGGTTATTGGGTCATGTAGTGTCTAAAAAGGGTCTTTACATAGAACCTGAAAGAGTTGAGTCAATCTTATCCTCATCCTTACCCAAGCATAAGAAGGGTATGAATAGTTTCTTAATTTTATAAGAAGGTTTATCTTAGGATTTACATAGCAAGTCAGGCTTCTTACTCACATGTTAGGAAAATACAAGGAGTTTACATGGACCAAAGAACATAAGAGGAGTTTTGAGGCCATCAAGGAGGCCATATCTCATGCCCCTACACTTTTTAATCCTAATTTTAACAAATAATTCTACTTGTATGCCTTATCTACATTGGATACAATCTCTACCATGTTGATGCAACAAAATGAGAAAGGCTTGGAAAAACCTATTGCTTTCTTTAGCTAGGCCTTAGAGGGGTATGATGAGAGGTATAGCTTTGTATAAAAAAAAATTCTTGTAGTAGTGAGAGGTTTTAATAAGTTTAGTCACATGGTCTCCAATAGTAAGATCATACTTATGGTGGTACACCCAAGTATTAAAGAGTTTATACTCAATAGAGACCTCAATGAGAAAAGAGTTATATGGGTGACAAAATACATGGAGTATGACCTTTAGGTTAGAGTCAAAAATCTTATAATGGGTAGAGGGTTATGTGAGCACCTTAAAGTAGAGGTAAAACAAGGTAAAGACCTAGTTTTATTAGTCCATGATAGCCAATATAAAGTTACAAAAAAAACACCTTTTTGTTAGACACATGATATAATTAGATTTCTTGAGTCAGGCCAATGTTTTATGGGTCTGTATAGAGAAAAGAGAAGGAAATTTAGGTTTAAAATTATACCTTTTGTCCTAATAAATGGATTACTTTTCAAGAGAGATATAGGAGGCATGTTTTTGAGGTGTTTTAAATCATGACAAGTAGACAAGTTGCTTGAACAGTTTCATGATGGTCTAGTTGGTGGGAATTTTGCTTCCAAGACCATAGCCTCAAAGATCATAAGAGCTAGGTACTTTTATCCCACAAGGTTTAGAGATGCACACTCTTGGGTAAGGAAATGCCCAAAATATGCAATGTTTGTTGGCAAGCAAAAACTAGTTACCCTTCCCTTGCTACCCATACAATTAGAACAACCTTTCATGTAATGGGGCTTATATTTCATAAGGATGATACACCCCCTTTAAATTAAAGGACATAAATGGATCATTATATCTAAAAACTACTTTACAAGATGGGTTTAATCAAATACCCTTAAGGAAGCTAATGAAGATTATATTTTGGACTTTTATGATAGCCTTGTGACCAGATTTGGTGTGCTTTCTACAATCATTTCTGATAATGCATTGGCCTTCAACAACAAAAATCTATGTGAGTGGGATATTTTACATGGAATTTATCTCAAGGCATCATATAACTATTACTCATAGGGCAATGGACTATTAGAGTCCACAAATAATAACTTATTGAGGATTATCAAGAGAACTATGGAGGATAGTCAAAGGGAGTGGCATATTAGATTGAGGACTACCCTATGGGAAAATAGGGTGACACTAAAAAAGATACTGGATAGTCCTCGTGTTATTTTTTATGAGAAAGAAGCCAAACTTACTATTTATCTTAAACTACCTATATTAGAGCTTGCACACCAACTTGAGCTTCTAGAGGATGATGTTATGCAAATGAGGTTGAATGAGCTAAGATAGCTTAAGGAGATAAGGGACACTATTATGCACATTATGTGGTCTAATAAATACCAAGTGAATAGGTCATTTAATAATAGATCCTCCTTAAAGACATTACAATAAGGTGATATAGTCCTCAAATAGGATGAGGACCATGCAAGACTAGGAAATCACTCCAAGTTTGATAGTCTTTAGAGTGAGCCTTATGTTATCATAGGTTGCAAAGAAAGAAATGCATTTGAGCTTATTTGGGTGGATGGATAGAGCCTTCCCATCTATTTCAATTAGAGGTATCTTAAATTAGAATACTAGTTTTATCTCATGATCTTTATACATAGGTAGTTAGGTTTGTCTTTACCTCTAAGTGCTCTTGCACATTACTCTATTTGTTGTTTTTATATTATTTAGGTAGTTATTTGGTGTGTTTTTTTACTTTCTTGTTATTTATGTGTGTCTCATTTCTTCAAGGTGTTTCCAAGAGTCAGGAAAAATCATTATTGTAAGTAATACTCCATTTATCTAGTCATCGTGAGCAAACTTGATCAAATTCTAGATTCCATGACCAGTAAGCTAGTTAAGCCAACTGAGTCACCAAAAATGTTGGCCATTTTGTCCCACATGATAAGATTGTACCTAGATATATTAGATAAGTAGAGTCCTAATTGAAATGGATGATCAAGAAATGACTTGATGAAGGCTAGAAGAACTAGGTTGTCATTAAACACTATATATAAATGAACAGAGTAAGTTGGTTGTGTATTTAATATATTTACTTGGGAAGCCTCTCAAGCCAAAATATTGGATGAACATGATGTATTTCATTCTTATATCATCCTATACAAATTTAATATCTTGATGTCTTTTATATCTCAATATATAAGATTCAAAGTTAAACCAATAGTCTGGGACATGAAAATGGATGTCAAATTTGGGCCTTATAAATTAGTTGTTTAGATTAAAAAATTCTTGGGAATAAATGAAAGGATGCCAAGTGGCATGATCTCATTAGTTCATAGTAGATCCAATGAAAACCATGTAAATATAGAATCAATGGGTCTAGATAGATCAATGGAGTATGTTTAATCATATAAATTAGATATACTAATGAGAAACAGGTCAAAAGGTATATGGATCTTAATAACAAATGCATGGGTGACAAGTGTCTCAACCATGTTACACTGGTAGGAGATCTATAAATCACATTCATTCATATAGAGAAAGATCAATGGTGTGAGCAAGGTCAAAGGGTCAATGAGCTCTAATTAAATGTGACACCATGATGTGCATAAATTTAGAAGTAATTAGACTAAAATTAGGATCTTGAAAAGGTATGCATCATTGCCAAGTGTCTTAATTTGATATCCCCAAATCAATGATCGATGACCAATGAACAAAGTTCAGCCCAGGGAATTTTTGATGGAGATCTACAAGGTGGTTTTTGACCCAAACCCAAATAGATGGATGCATAGATCTGAGTTTGAGTATGATCCTAAGATGAACTAAAATGGATCTTTCAAGTTTGAATGATGTCATTAAAGCTCTGGAGATGTGAAATCAGTCTTTTGGGTCTAATAAAGATCAATCTATGAAGCCCAAGTTAAGGATTAATGGCCATCATTGAAAGAAAACTTTTAGGAGCAAATGAGATGATGACACATGTCTAACATATATGGTATGGTCAAGCTTTTGGTAAAGAGTGTGTCCTATAATGGATCATGATTAGTTAAGAGATTTTAAAAGAGCATCAAAATAGGGAGAAGGGGGAAAATGAATGGTGTGACTATTATAACTATTTTTTGAGGTGGCCATGATAAATTAAGAGTCTTTAAGAAGAATAAATGTAGGGCATTTTTAAATAATTTTTTGAGTGGAATTGATATCATTAATGACCCCTTCAGTGCTAAAATTTCTCTCCCTGGCTTTTCTTTCTTCCTATAAATGTATGCATTGAGCTCTTGATTATCACCCCTCAACCGGGTATAGCATACCTCTACTAAAATCACTTTGTAAACTCTTTGAATCAATATAAGAAAATTTTATATTCTAGGTTAATTCTAAGTGCACTTAATTGAAGTTTGATTTAAATAATGTATGTTGTTTATTCATCATCTATAGGTCCTTCATGTACCTTGCTTTAAGATTGTTAGTTTCTTGTAGGTTGTGTGAAGTATTAGCTAGTGAGGTTTCTCTTCAAGTGTCATAAGTCCATAGTGTCTTAATAGAGCTATCTTTTTATATCCTTCAAGTTATATGTCTCTTTTCAACCTTCATACAAAAAACTCATGTTTGGAACCCTATCATAGAATTTGGTCAATCCTTGTCCCCATTGGATTCATTTGTAATCATGAAAGTTTCCAAGTTAAGAGTGGATCATTAAACATTTGGTGCATCAACACACTTAAATTAGGTTTGCATTCATGTATTTTCTCCCCTTTTCATCCCAATATATTATGATTTAAGAAGAGAAATTCAAATTATCATATCTGAGGAGCTAGCCTCATTACAAACCTTAGAAGTTTGACCCAAAATTAGGTAACCCACAACCTAGGGTCATTCTCATGTTGAACTAGGTTTGAAAGTAGGACTTGAACAAACATTAGAGGTTTGACCCAAAATTAGGTAACCCAAAACCTAGGGTCATTCTCATGTTGAAATAGGTTTGAAAGTAGGACTTGAACACTTATACTTTTAGCTAGGGTGAAACCTAAGTCTCCAACACATATCTAGTTTTTTTCTATTTTGTTGTGTTTCCTAAGTGCTTAATTAACACATGTGTGTGTCTTCCTTTATTTACTTTTATGTGTGCATGTCTTCATTTTGAGTTTTTTTGAGGTTATCAAGTTGTATTATTGGTCAAGTGTTAAGGTTTGATCTTGTTTTATTTGAGTGAAAATGATTCCATTTCCCACTGAAAGGATAAGGCTACTAGTTTATTTAGCATTGTAGGCATGCTACCCCTATAAATCACCAAATTATTGACCAAATTTTGACCCAAAGTTAAAATAGGTCAACCCATTTAAATTAAAACATTTATAGGGTTCATATATGGTATTTTCATGGTATAAAATGGTCCTAAATGGTCATATATGGTCATATGTGTCCTTATTTATCATTGTCTAAGTTTTGGTCTTAGGTTCATTTGTTTAGTCCTATGGTCAAATACAAGGTATTGTATATTCAAATTGGTAAAAGGTATCATATAGTCTAAAATAATTTCAAAAGGTTATTTGGACATCATTTGTATCATATTATCATGATATAAGCTTTGTTTGGCTCCTCTATGTAAAAAATCACACTTTTACCACCTTTTGACCCATTTGGAAGGGTTGAACATCACACTATGAAAAGATAGCATTTAAATAAGGTTTAAAATGTACCAATTTTTGGATTTATGTTATAAAATGTTTAGCTTTAGTTAGGTATTGATAAAATTGTAGGTTCAACCTCCCAAATTGGAAAAATGACACTTTTCAATCACTTTTAGGCACTTATATGGCCTTATAGGATCATTTTCTAGTTTTAAATGTTTTTAAATTGTCTCTTTAGCTACATAACATAATTTACTAGATTTTTAACAAGTTTCAAGTCAAAATGACACTTCAAACTACTTTTCTCCTCCATCACTACCTTCACCAGCTCAAGAAGTCAAATTTAAAATGGATGCTATGGCCAGGAGAAAGAGAGTTAGGAGATAAAATTTTGTCCATTATTAGGGGTCATAATTATATTCAAATTAGTTGAATTTTTTTCCATGATGATGGCCTATTATTTATGAACAATTGCTAAGAGTGATAGTAGGTCACTATGGCTTATGCATCTGAGAAGGGTCTATTCTTGCACATATTTATCTATCTAAGAAGTATATGGAGAGGAATTATTTTTAATATGTTTTTAAAATGTATTGGATATAATTTTCATGTTTTTTTATCAGTTGAATCATCTCCATGTAGTACTTTCACTTGGAGGAAAGTGCCTTAGTTTACAAGCTATTTTAGACAATCTTGTTATACATTCCTATTTCCTCTTCTTGATGATAATTATTAGAGATATATCATGATTAAATTTTTTTTAGATCCATTTATTTCATGTATTTCATGTTCTACATATCTTCAATGTGTTTTGGTTCATATTCTTCAAGTGTGCTTGTCTTTTGGGAACATGGTCTATGTTTGAGGTAGTCTACTACAAGTTTCACTATCAATTTGATTTAAGTACCAATAATACATCATGGTATATGATTTTTAGATTAAATTTCACCATTTTAAATATATAAACATCAAGATCAGATCCATATGCACACTTTTAATGAGAGATTCATGGTTGTGTCCTTCATAAGCATGTTGTATGGACTGTATAGTGTGTGTAGGATGTCCATTTCTCATGGATAATCTTGATATATCACTTCACATATTAATATATACTTTTCTATATCACTAACTTTACCAAAGTGATTCTAATAGATTAGAGGCTCTAATTTCTTACACATAGAGCTTATGCATAAGAGGATTGTGTATGTAGTCCTTACAGGACTATAAGATGAGTTTGAAATGATAATAAGAATGGTAATTAATATTTTATAAGTTATTATTAGTGTTTATAATGTATTAAGTGTTAATAACTCAAAGGGATTAAGAAGATGGCTTGGTGTGGCTCTAAGATAGTCAAGTACAGACTTATAGGCATAAGGCCTGTAGGTCCTCATTTTGGACCCTAAGCAATGTCTAATCAACACAAATGAAATCTCAAACATGGATAACCAAACCCCATTTAAAGTGATACAATCCCTTTAAGATACTATTAATTCACTAGCAATCAAGAAGGCCAAATAAGTTGATTGGATATTTTTAAGACATTTATAGCTCTATGTACATACTATGCACTTGTGGTAAAGGACAAGTTGGCTTCAAAGTGTCATAAGAGGTTAACAGACCCTATGGATAGTTATAATGATTAATTTTTATTAGGTTATCTTCAAACATCATGGAAATAGATTTTAAAAAAGATCTAAACTCCTAACATAGTCAGATCCCCTAAAGCACATGTAACAATCATTACCCCACCTCAGAATGTAAAGAGGTTTTGAGTGATCTAGGAAGCTCAACTCAATGATTTTCAAAGTTCCTAGGTTGGATCACATAAAAAAAATAAAAAAACCAATGAAACCTTGGTAGACTCATCATAAGGGGTAAGTTTTAAGGTCAAATAATAGTCAGGTTTCCCTTATTAGTAGTCTTTAAAGTAATTTTGTAAAGTTTAAGGTAACATGAGTTTCTTGTTTCCACTCCACCCCATCAATCTCATGGTAGGAATATTTTCTCTCTAATATAATTGTGAATAATAAAGGGTTAATGAGGGTCTTAGGGTTATTTTGTGTCTTGAAACTTGTTCCCCATCTCTTCTTAGTCTGTATAAGGGTTTGATGACCACCTACAACAAACATTAAGAAGAAAGGTTAAAGTGTGGTTAAGGAGTCTATTAAATATCAAAAGAGTGAGTGGAGGAAGACTTGTAAGGTATTATAAAACAAGGTTCAAATGATATGTGGATTTCATGAACCCTTCCCCAAGGCATCCACCTCATGTGTCATATTTGGATGGTCTCAATCCATACAATAAAGTTGAGTTTTCTTAATAATTAAATGGTTGAATAAAGATAAAGGGTTGACCTTACACAATAATGAATGATGTATATAGTATATATCATGAGTACCCTCTCAAAGTAAGATTAGCTTTTAAAATACTAAGGATACCTATATAGAGGAAAATAAACCTCTCACCGAACCAAGAGTGCAAAATGGCCATCTAAAGCCAAGTCAGATTAACAAGTAATTATGAGTTGGGTTATAAGATAGATTGAAGAGTTTAAGATGTGTTTTAAGATGTTTTAAACCTATTTGGAACTTAAATTATATTTAAGAGCATTAGAAGATCATAGGTTGAAGGCTTAAACCCAATACATAGTCTTGAATCTAAGAATACCTATAGGTTTATAATTGGATAGTTAGTATTAATCTCATAAGAGGTGGTTTAAAAACTCCAAGGGTGTCAAACTAATCAGGTGTTCCATGAAAATCTTCATTTCTCCCAACTGTCACCTACATCTAGTGTGTTCAAGTGTGAACTAAGAAGAAATATGAAGGTACAGTGCTTTGATAGGTTGTAAGGGTTGTGAAGAGACTTGGAATGGTGATAATCATGTGTGAAGGTTCTAAAAAGATCATAAAAACCTCATTCTCACTCTCAGACCCCAACATAAGTGTGACAAAGGGAAAACTTAGTCATAGATCTAATGAAATAAGAAATCTAGGTAGTTTAGTCCAGTCATGAAGGAAAATGATGTGTTGAGGCCTTTATAGGCATCATCAAGATTTTAAATTTTGTAAAATTGGAGTTCATGAGTGGATTTAAGTGTCCATGGTATCTACAAGGTCATACTAGTAGTGGAAATATACATTGTATTGTCTTAGACCATGCCCACTCTTTGGGCAAGGGAAATCATGAGGCCTTGAGGTCCACTTGAGCTAAAAGGGCATAAAACAAGTTTTAAAACCCCATGGGAGGATCTTGAGGTAGCTAAAAAATGTATCACAAATATCCATACACTTCTCAGGTGGTAACAAACTCAGATTTCCATCCAAAAACCCTTGAGGGCTAGCATGACCAAGGTAGGTCTTAAACCCCAAATAACTTGATCAGAGAACTAGTTACATATAGAGAGGTAATGAATACTTCCAAAGCATATGAAATCAAGGATATGATTATTATAGATTTTTTTAATCCTCTAAAAGTAGTTGGAATGAGTTTCAAGACCTAAAACTCAAAGTAGAGCTCTCTCTAAGCCCAAGAACACTAAACAAGCCATTCAAAGAGCAACTTTAGATGCTCATACCATTTCCCAAACTTTTCATGGGAGTATAAATATTTTTTAGTATTTTAAGGGGTATATAAATAAGGTTTTTAAATTTTAACTAGTTCATTTAATGATCTATTCTTAATGAAAAATCATTAAGACCCCATATAGGTCTAAAACCTCTCTTAAACTCTAATAATGATCAGTCATGGGATAAAGAGTTAAAAAGGACATATGATGATTTTTTTTTCTCCTTAAACCTCTTGTATGTTGTTTATTTATCCAAGGAGGTTATACAAATGTACTTCACCTATACATACTACCCAAAATATGTTATTTTTGCATGTTTTTTGTGTTTTATAAGTGTTATAAGAAGGGAAAAGCTTCCCAATAATGGTATGAGATAATTTGGTACTTTTCCTATACTTTAAAATCCAAAAAAATGAACTATATATTTTAGAGGTGATCAAACTAGGTCCATTTTTCAAGGTAATCTCAGACAGGCTCAAAATGGGACTAAGTGGTAAGGTCATTTCTTGGTTTGCATACATCCATAGGGCCTCAAGACCCAAAAATTCACATTGAGGTGTCTGATGGAATAGGTAAATTTAATCACATTATTTTGGGTTATTTCACATGTGTGGCAAAAGTATGGAGTAATAAAATAAGGTCCAGAGCAAGGAGGCCTAATTGAATCCTAATTTAAGAGGGAGAAAGGCAAAAAAATGGATTTTCATTTAGAGTCTAAATATGAAATTTTGTATGGATTTTTAAGGAAATATAGGGTCATAAAACCCTTATGTTCTCAATTTCAACTATATAACTCCCACACAAGGAGTTTTAAAAGGAAAAAAGGGCTTCAAGGAAACTAGGGCTATTAAAGGCTTGATGGGTAAAACAAGTTTTTAGGAGTTGGTCCAAGAAGTAAAATGGAATTTTTTATAACTTATAACATATTTTAATACCATTAATATTTTTTGGATTAGATAAATAATATACACTTGAGTTTTAGGCCACTTGGACCAAACTAGGTGTGGGAAATGGAGAGTTACAAGACACTTATGCACTTAAATGATATAATGGTAGGCCAGAGGAGTTTATTAAGGAATTACATATGTTCAATGAGTATTTTTAGAAAATTTTAAGGTTAGTTCATTGTTTTAAGTTCCATTTTTATCTCCTTTCATGCCAAGAAGGGTAGCTTTTAAGGAGTTAGTAAAGGTGTCAAGTAAGTTTGTAACCCCCACTCCACTTGAAAGGTTGAAACTACTTTAGGAGTGAGACACATGGCCTTCCAGGTATTTTTTAATATATCAAAACTCCTTTTCTAGTTGTAACTCTTATGTACATTTATCATGTATCTTCTACCACACCTTTTTCTCTTTTCTTTCACCATTCTCTATATATTGAGCCACTTTTGGCTAAGTTGGTATCCTCCACCTAGGTATGGTGAATCCCTACCCATTTTTTCTATAATTTATCAATAAGATAGATAATTTTTTACCTCATGATATTACTACATGTAGTGATGAATCTCTAAATAGTTGTTCTCATCAAGTTTAGATGTATGTCACCTTGTTTATGTCCTATTTATCTTGCCTCATGTGGTTTTTTATCTATTATAGGTTATAGTAGGTGTCATTATGGGTCTCTTGTGGGGTTTTAAGTGGAACTAGTATTCCCTCTTTGAATTATAATTCCTTACCCTTATACAAAACATTGATGTAATAGGTTCAATCTAGGGTGTGTGTATGTTCATGTTGTCTTGTAGGTCTTAATGATTGTACAATGTGTGGTAGTGATCAAAATTTTTTGGTGCATCAACAAATTTTCAAAGAAATCAAGTAGTGTGTGAGCCTAAGTGATTCATCAAGGGGATCTAGCCCTTCAATCTAGAGGTTTACCTTTGTTATAGACAAACCACAGGTCTAAGGGTAATCCCATGTTTAACCAAATTTGGAGAGGTCTAAACAAACTTCTCCTAGGGTGAAAATTTTGGTTATAACACTAACCACTAATCATTACACTATAAATTAAATGGTATTAATGGTTTTATTAAGCTTAATCTATAAATAATATTATCTAGGGGAGTCCTTGATACACCTTTCGGTATGATGAGTTAAAAAATTATGGAAGAATCTAATTTGTAAAATGCACACAAATGGGTTTAGTTACAATATGCCCAAAAAATCTATAATATTTTAGTGGGTTGATTTCTAAAAAACCAAACTTCAAGTTATTTTGTCTAAGGCCTAGGTATCAGAGTGTGGAAGCCACTCACTCTATAGTGTAATTAAAAAATAACACCTCTTGCCCAAAAATGACAACTCTAACTCAATTTATATACCTTGATGATACATGGGGTTGGCCTACTGTGTGGTGGTCAAATCTACAGTCAATAAATCCCCTAATAAAATAAAATTAAAAAAGAACAAAACTTGCCTCTAATTCTCAAGTATCACCACCAATATGATGCTAAAAGAAGAGCATACATGCAAGTGGGTCTTTAGTTAATAATACTTGAAAGTGCGGTTTCTAACTTTAGTTAGGAGTATTATCACTAGTGTAATGCCACAAAAAATAACATACATAACAAAAGCAAGACTCAAAATTTTCTTGACATAAAGATTAATTAACTTCAAAAATGAAATGTTTGCTAATTACTATTGAAAATTAAAATGTTTAAATTGAAAAAATTTAGTAGAAAACTTAGAAAATAAAAACAAGTTAAAAACCAATTAAAAATTGATTTGCTTATATTTTCATGGACGTTTCTTTGACTAGCTTATCTATGCCATGGGGGTTAGGACAAAGCATGTGGGGGATAATCAAGTTTTAGTTGTGTAGAGTGAATGGGAAAAGTTGATTTAGAAAGAAATAAATAAACACATTAAATGAAGTGTAAGTCTCACTTGTAGGAAATGCAACTTATATTCATTAATAGAGAATAGGTAAAACTGGTACAATGTGTTATAGTGCATGTTTTACAAAGTAGATACACATAGTATGTTATCTATCTTATGACTATGTGGAGCATCAATATTTTGGATAGGCATGTATGTGAAATAATTATATAAATAAAATATTAGAGTGGTTAAAACCACTATCAATTAATAAGAAGATGGTTGTGCCAGATCATCTTTTACACTGGATAATGGTTGGTAAACCCCTTAGATCACACTACCAAGGTGAGTCAACATGTGGATGTGTTATGGGATCGAATAATTTGGTGAATCATGAAAAAATATGAGTTTGGGAATGGGACTATGAAGTGCACTATAATATAGGCATGAGGGGTGCAAAAATTAGTGAGCCTAGCATAGGACTTATGCAGTACATGGGGCTGTGAGTTGTGAAGTTCATAGTAATGAGTGTGTAGGGCTTGGTGTATAAGTCTATGATAAGGCACAAGACTTATGAATATGACTTTGAGAAAATTTTGGTCAAGGAGTGCACAAAATTGGGTGAGAGGGGTGTGCCCTTCACATTAGAACAAATGAGGAGTAAGCTCGATTATGTGGGAGCTATGGACTGATCACTCACACTTTATTGAAGTCCAATTTTCTCCATTACATTGGGGCATAATTACAAAAACTAGACCTGAAGTTAATTTTAAGAGAATCACTTGGATTGATCAACATATTTCCTAACCTTGACCACTTAGATTAATTATTGTGTGCCATGGTAGGTCCACGTGTCTATCACTTCAATGATCTAGCCCTTCACTATGGGATGCAAGTGTTTAGGATCTAAATTAGAAGGATGTTATGTCACTATTATCTCAAGGTGTGGTAGTGTATGAGAAGTTCCACATTGAGGATTGTATGCATGCCCAAGTACTAAGGCATATTAGGAACAAATCTCTCCATCTACATGGAAACTGGTGTAAGGACCATAACATAGAGGTTTTATCTTCTAATGTAGACCTTTGAAGTGATCCTTTTGAGGCTGAAACCATAATATATCACCAACTTTGAATACATGAGGTGTGTGATGTGTATCATGGTGCTCCTTATACTTAGCTTGAGTGTGAGAAAGAATATTTTGAACTTGCTAGTGAATATACTAGATGTGGCATAAAAAATTCTCAACTTTATCCACTTCCTATTACTATGAGCATGAATCATGGCTTGATAGAGCATAGTAAGAGATGTGTAGAGGTGTTAAAAGTTAAAACACAAAACATGTCTAAAATAGATTATGGCTAGTAAAGATGTGAAGAGCCCTATTGTAGGCATGTTAAATGTATAATATATTATCATCCCAAGTGTGAGCATGTGTGTGGTTGTATATTCATAGGAGATAAAAAAGTTTGAAATGGTTAGAAATGATGGATGTTGGTAACCCAAAATGAACCCAAACATGGTTGAATAATTCCTATGTTGTTCCAGATATGTCAATGTCTTTTCTTCATGTGACCATGATGGGCATTTTGGAAAACCAATCCACTAAAATGAACATAACATCATGTTGGCATCTCACTATAGGCAATCTAGTCATGAAATCCATACTGATAGATCCCCTTGGTCTAGATAGAATTGATAGAGGTGTGTAAAGTCATAACATCTTGTTTTTGGGTTTGGTGATATAACAAGGAATGCAAGACTTGATGTGGTTCTTCATATTTATGTGTATGTGCAGCTAGTATAAGTGTGACTACAATGTGACTAGAGTTTTTTTATGCCAAAGTGTTTTGAGGTCTTGGTAGAATGCACCTACCAGATAAGTCTTTGGTGAGTTGTGTTAGAGGGAACATAAAGATGTATGAGCTTGTATAAAAGCTGGTCATATAATTAGAACTCTTAAACTTATGTACCTTGCATTAGGTTGGTGTAAGTTATTGTGAAGTTCGAATCTATTATTTAGATGGGAACCTAGTCTATAAAATTATGGCCATGCATGCCCATCACTATGATGAGCATATGAATTGGTAGTTAGCTAAGGAAATTTATAGCAATGTTGTTTTTCCCTTTATTTTTATTGATCATGATATATAATTGCTATAGGTAATTCTTTCATTTCACGTGGTGTGTATTTTTTAGCTTGTTTTATGACTATAAGAACTCAAGCGGTTTATGATATGAATGAATAACTATATCTTTCTTAAGAATATAGTGTCATCATTATTTAATTACTTTATAATATCATAAATTTCCTTATCATAGGTAGAGCAACTTTGTACCATGTCCCAAAATGTCTCATAGTGGTATATGACTAGATGTCCATGTTGCATGAGCACTACACCAAGTGCATAGTCAAATGCATCAGTGTGTATTTCAAAGTTTTGTGAAATGTCAATCATGATGAGAATAGGCACTATATAGAGGCATTTCTTGAGTGACTCAAAAGCACATTATTGCACATGTGTCCACTCAAACTTGGATTTAACATTTATGTCCTAGATAAGAGCCTAAGAGATGTGTGAGAAAATAAGGATGAACCTATGGTAGAATTTATAACGTCCAAGAAAAATCCTTAATTCTAATAGATTACATAGAGTAGGACAATATTTGATCACTTTGATATTTTCTATATCTACTTTAATGTCAGTGTGATTGATGATGTAGCCCAGGTATTAGATCTATGTGGTGCCAAATGTTAACTTTAGTAAGTTGTCTTGTAACCTATGTTGGTACAAAGTGTCTAAGATGTGTGAGATATGCTCCATATGCTCTTCCCAAATTTTGCTAAATATGAAAATTTAATCCAATTAGATAATGGAAAAGGGTTTTAGTAATGGCCTGAGTAGATCATTCATCAAGTGCACAAAATTGGTTGGTACAATGGTAAGGCCAAAAGGCATGACCAACCATTCATACAATATTTCCCAAGCCTTTAATGTTGTCTTCTAGATGTCTTTAGGATGGACAAGAACCTGATGGTAACCTAAATTCAATTCAATCTTAGTGAAGTATTGTGCACCTTGGAGCTAGTCTAAAAGGTCATCAATGCACCACAGTGGATACCACAGTAGATAGGTCATCTGCTCAAATCTAGTCCAACATGAGACTAACCCTAGGTTGTGAGTCACCTATCATAGGGTTAAACCTTCAGAGAAGGTTAGATTCATTCTAGATCTATCACCTAAAATAAACTTTGACTAGGAAAAGGGAGAGAGAAATGGGAAATAAAGCATAAAAACATGTAAAGGAGGTGATACACAAGTAATGTGATTGTTCATACACTCTATTTAAACTTTCAAAAAACACTAATGAGATCAGATCTACAACTCCAAATGTTTATTTATATATTAATATTTCATGAAAAGATTCATCTAATGATCAAAACCTAAGGGAAGTGATGGAGAGGCCTAATTCAAGGCATGAACCAATCAATGTATCCACCTTCTAGATTTGATCAAATGACATTTGACACTAAACATGACCTATAAAACAATAAAATCTAGTAGCTAAGTGAGATTAGGATCTAACAAAGGAGAGATTTCTACCATATATGCAAATAAATCTAAAATTGACACACTATACAAGAATAATAAAATATAAAAAGAGTCCTTTATTCATCTCAAAAGGTTACAAATATCAAATCTAGGTGGAGTATAGTCATGCCCAAAAGAGGGATTACCAATTTGTTTTCAAGGCTTAAAAACCTATATTTATAGAAAAAAAGGAGAGAAGGGGAACTATGCATTAGAAAAGGCCCAATTTATTTTGATGGATTAACACTAATTCAAGGATTCTAACTCGTGACCTTATCAACAAGGAAAAAATTCTAAAGATTCTACAAAATAATTGAATGCTCCATGATCTTTATTTGGCAACTAGGTCATTATCTTGGAATTCCATGCCATTTTCACCTAATCTATTGATGAAGACCAACCCTTCATACATTAGAACTAAAATATATTCTTGGTCTATTTTTAATTGCTAAATATAACTTTTTCTTGAGGTTGTAACTGAGCATATATCTCTTTATAGATTGAAAACCAATCATATTATTGGTTTTCTTGTAGCTCAATGCTTGGTCTCATTTTAAAAACCAAATGTTGACCTTCAACTAAAATAGGTTTAAAATACCAATCCTATCCTCAAGGATCTTTATTGATGAGGCTTGATCCTAAAATATTCACTTTGACTTAACCTAGATCATGCTCAAGCTTCGTTTCCTTTGTATTAGCTTACCCAAGTTGAAAAAACTATCTCCTTAACCTCTATCAAAAGTCCCCTGGCCTTAATCCTATATATTTTTTGTCTAATGATAAATCAAGATATTAACTCTTTGACCCTATTCACTCTATTGATCTACCTATACATAGATGCCCTTGAGCCATCAATCTTTTGCTAGGACCCATGCACTTTTAACACTTGTCCTTGACTCATTAGCTCCTTGGATTTGTTGACTTCTTGACCATCTATGCACCATCTGATCTTGATGAGCAATTAAATGTAAGCCCTTAGATATGCTTAGGACCCACTACTTGAAACTAAATGGATATTTACCATATATTAAAATTGGCATCTACACGAATGTCATTTGACATCCATGCAAACATATTTGACATCTCGTAAACCATCAATTTTAATCTCACATGATTTTTTCCTAAGATTTGTTTTGACGTTTGCACGACAATCATTCAACTTTCACATGAATGTCATTGATGTCTCATAGACCATAAAATTTAAGCATAGATAGATTTTTTCCTGAGCTTCATTTTGACGTTAGCATGAATGTCTTATTTTGTATGTCCAACTTTGAAGGCCTATAACTTGAAGTGCAAAAGTCATGGAGGCACCAAATTTTTAAGAGATGTTCTTAAGACTGAAAGGGATGAACCCATTTGATCTATTAGTCTTGAGAGCCTTATAAGTGAAGATATAAAATGCTTAAGTTGACTAGTTTATTAATTTTTGCATGATGTTTTGATGATGATCTAGTTAATTGGGCTAAGTATGAGAAAATTAGAAAAATCTAACTGAGGAGCCAATTTTGAACATGCATAAATTTTACCATGATTTAGCAAATGATCTAAAACTTAGCACGTAGCAACTAGGGCCCAAGCTAGACAAACCCATGTGATAACATTTTCTTGAGAGTACCACACATGTGAGATATGGCCTCATCAACATGCTCACTTGGTTCTATTTTAGCTTCTTTGAAAATGGCTATGGAAACTTAGTAGATTTTTATTGAGAGGCCAACTTTGGCTCCTCATATCTTTTGATGAACTTTGGTGAATGACCTAAAACTTGGCATGTATATTCTTGGGACTAATATGAATAAACCCATATGACCATTTCTCCCTAACCCATCTACACATGGAAATTATGATGTCAGCAAAGTACCTACTCATAATTTCTACCACTTGATCCAAAATATCAAGATACACACAATGAATAACCAAATGAATACCATGCACTTACATACTCATTACCATCAATCTTGTCATCCCATAAGGTCTCTACAAAACTTTATACTTGTTTTTTAGAAATTGACAAATTACACTTTAAGTGAATTCAAAGTGTTTCAAAAGCTTTGCATTCTACATGATCTCATTGGGTCCACTTATTCCATCTAAAAGTCTACTCATACTAAATTATTGGACCATTCTAATCTCAAGATCCTACTCCTTCCATTGAATTATTGGACTAGGCACATTTTTTGTATGTAGACCAAATTTGGTCAACATCTTTGGCAACTTGGCTAGGCAACGTGCCTGCTATGCTTGAATAAAGACTATTTACATGGCTTCTAACTCATAACATATACATGGACCATTTACATTGACTGCAAGATATCCTCTTGACTTTTAAAGATAAAAAGAATCCAATAAATAGGGAAAGAAACAAACTAAAACATGGAAACTAACATAAAAAGTAAAGTCAGATAACTACTAAATAATTATGCAAACAAAAGTACTTATTTGGGATAAAATAAAAAGGAAAATTACCTAATTAACCATTTAAAAACATGTTCCACCTAGATCAAAATGGAAATTCATGAACTCGCTTATTCTAAGAGAAGGTAGAAGTTACAAAGTATGGGGTTTATTGAACATGACCTTTGAAGAGGTACTCTTTTTGCCAATTATTTCTCTTAACATCTCCAAAAATGAGCCATCAATAGCAAACCAGTCACCAACAAAGAAAAAATAATCTTGCACTTACAGATCCTTTTTATGTTGCTTGTTAACTACCACCTTGTCAAGTGACATCTTATCTATGCATTGTCCTTGAGTGACCTTATCCTTCTTATCAACTACTGCAAGTTCATAAATCTCTTCAAGGAGCTCCAAATAATTATCCTAATCTATATCATGATCTTGAATATGTGCCTCTTGATCAAATTTTTGATAAGCATGCTCTCTAATGGGCAACATATCTTCACAAAGCTCTTCTCTTGCAGAGATTCAATATATAGTTTCCAATCATATTTTTTTTCTTTACTTTGATCAATCTGAATAAGATTAGTATGAAAGGTATCTTGACCCTTATCAAAAGGAGATATCTCAACCTCATTTGTGACATCATCTTGTATTAATTCCTCATAGATTTCTTCCACGTCAAGACTAGCCTTTTCATCCTCAATTGTAATCTCATTCCCAACTACAACTCAAGTGAATTATCAATGAATAACTCTTCATCGTACATAGTTGAATCATCTTCTTCACATTCCCCAAGATATTAACTTGAAACTACAACCTCTTCCTTTATTTCCCATAGAATAGGTTCCTTTTGAAGAAGGCAGATAGTGGGAGAGTGGTGAAATTTATTTTCTTGAGAGGGAGTATGAAGCATAAAATATTGATCAAGATCATATTTTGGGGTCTTGAGGATAATAGATTTTTGTAGAGGAAGGAAAAATAAACTTTTGACAATCTCTCCATTTTGCTCTTTCCACTTGGTTATTATCTCATCAAAGTCTAAAACCCTTTTGTCCTCATGGACAACTAGAGTTGAGGGGTAAGTGGTGAAGAAAGTTAACTATAAGAAGGTTTAGCCTCTTGAATGGGCATATGAATAGCTTCTTGAATAGACTCTTGACTCCAACTATAAATCTCTATTGGTTCACACTCAACATGGTTAAGAACTTTATGAGAATAAGGAATACAAAGGGGTATTTGAGACAACTAGTTTAACTCAATTTATTGCTTCTCATAAGCCTCTGATTTATATAATACAAAGGTCCAAAACTCATGCCTCTCTTTTAGATCATTAGACACATTTTGAAACCATTCATTCACTTCTTCATATGAGGAATCTGAACATACTTTTCTTGCATGTGCTAGAAGTTTGAGCTCTATTTCATCCATATTTTCTTATAAACAATATTTCTCATATACAACATCATAACCACATAGGAAAGGTGAAATATCATCTTGAGATTGATATGGTTCATAAAGAAGGTAAGATTCATGCTCTTGATAATAAGGATCATACGAAAATTGATAAGGCTTATCATAGCTTTGATAAAATTCATAGTAAAGCTGATTAGGCTCATAAAAAGGCTAATATGGATCATGAAAAGGCTAGTATGATCCATCATAGGGATAACAAGGAGGTATTTCATAGGGATTTCCTTCATACATAACTATGAAAATAATATAGGGATAATGTAATGAAAATTAACTTACTTGAAAACTACTTAGATTTTTAGAAGTAATTACTTGAGCTTCAGATCACCAAATTCTTCATTAATAGCACCGTTGTAACTATAATTCCACCAAGACAAGCTCTAATGTTTCCTACCATATATGCCAAAACTATTGGTGTTCTAGATTTACACCCTAGCTAAGAAGGGGATTATTTAGGTCCTCTACTTAAATTTAATCCAACATGGAACTGACCCTAGGCTATGGGTCACCTATTATAGGGTTAAACCTCTAGAGAAGACTGACTTCCTTCTAGATCTATCATATAAAATAAAATATGACTGGGAAAAGGGAGAGAGAAAAAGGTAATAAAACATAAAAACATGTAAAGGAGGTGATGCACCAGTAATGTGATTATTCATCCACTCGATTTGAACTTCTAAAAAACACTAATGAGATTGGATCTACAACTCCAAATGGCTATTTATGCATTAGTATTTCATGTAAATTTTCATAACATGATCAAAACCTAAGGGAAGTGATGGAGAGGTCTGATTTAAGGCATGAACTAGTCAATGTATCCACTTGCGAGCTTTAATCAAATGACATTTGACACTAAACATGACCTATAAAATAATATAATCTAGTTACTAGGTGAGATCAAGATTTGATAAGGGAGAGATTTCTACCACATATTCAAATCAATCTAATATTAACACACTATACTAGAATAATAAAATTTGAAAATAGTACTTTATTCATCTCAAGAGGTTACAAAGATCAAATCTAGGTAGAGTCTAGTTGTGCCCAAGAGAGGGATTACCAAGTTATTTTCAAGGCTTAAAGGCCTGTATTTATAGAAAAAAGGAGAGAGGGGGAAATTTTCATTAGAAAAGGCCCAAATAATTCTAATGGATTATCACCAATTCAAGGATGTTGACTCATGACTTTATCAATAAGGAACAAATTCTAAAGCTTTTTCAAAAGAATTGAATACTTTGGGATCTTTATTGGGCCATTAGGTCATTATCTCAATATTCCATGCCATTTTCACCTGATTTACTAATGAGGACCAACCCTTCATACCTTGGAACCAAAATAGATTCTTGGTCTATTTTGAATGGTTATATGTACCTTTTTGTCAAGGTTGTAACTGAGCATAGATCTCTTTATACATTGAAACCAATCATATTATTGGTTTTCCTATAGCTCAATGCTTGATCTCATTTTGATAACCAAATGCTAACCTTCAATTAAAATAGGTCTAAAAGACCAATTTAATCTTCAAAGATCTTTGTTGATGATTCTTAGTCCTAAAATATTCACCCCAACTTAACTCAAATTATGCTCAAGCTTTGTTTCCTTTGTATTATCTTACCCAAGTCCAAAACTTGTCTCCTCAACCTATATTGAAAGTCCCCTAGGCTTGATCCTACTTATTGGTTGTCAAATTCTAACTTTAACTATTAACTCTTTGACCCTAATCACTTTTTTAATCTACCTATGCATAGATACTTGTGAGACATCGATCTTCTGCTAAGACTTACATGCTTTTGACACTTGTCCTCAACTTATTAACTCTTTATATTCATTAACTTCTTCACCATCTATGCACCATCTAATATTGTTGAGAAATTAAATATGAGCCCTTAGATCTACTTGGGACCCACTACTTGAAACCCAATAACTCTTTATCATGTCTTAAAATTGACGTCTATGTGAACACCATTTGACGTCCATGTAGACATATTTGACGTCTTGTAAATCATCAATTTTAATCTTGCATAATTTTTTCTTGAGATTAATTTTGACATCTATGTGACCATTATTTAACGTTCACATGAACATCATTAACATCTTGCAGACTTTCAAATTTAAAAATAGATAGATTTTTTCCTGAACTTCATTTTGACATTATCACGAACATCTTATATTACAGGTCCAACTTTGAAGGCCTATAACTTGAAGCACAAAAGTCATGGAGGCAAAAAATTTTCAAGATATGTTATTGATATTGAAAGGGATGAACCCATTTGATCCACTAGTCCCAAGATCCTTCTAAGTGAGGATATAATGCTCAAGTTGACTAGTCTATTCATTCCCATGTGACATATTGATGATGGTCTAGTTCATTGGCTAAGTATGGTAAAATTAGAAAAATTAGCTATGGAACAAACTTTGAACATACACAACACCTACCACACTTTGGTGAATGATATAAAACTTAGCATGTAGAAACTAGGACCAAGCTAGACAAACCCATGTGATCAATTTTTCTTGAAACTACCATACATGCAAGATATGGCCTTGTTAATATGTTTATTTGGCTCAATTTGAGCTTCTTAAAAAATAACTAAGTATGGAAACTTAGAGGATTTTACTTGAGAGACCAACTTTGGGTATTTATATCTTTAAATTAACTTTGGTGGATGACCTAAAACTTGGTATGTATGTTCTTCAGAATAATGTGAATAAACCCATATGACCAATTCTCCCTAACTCATCTACACATGGTAATTATGATATCAGTAAAGTGCCTAATTATAATTTCTACCACTTGGCCCAAAATGTCAAGATGCATGTAATAAAGAACTAGATGAATGCCATGCACTTCCATACTCATTCCAAGCACTCTTGTCATCCCATCAGGTCTCTATAACACTTTAGAATTGTTTCTTAGAAATTGACAACTTACACTTCAAGTGAACTCAAAGTGTTTTAAAAGATTTACAATTTATATGATCTCATTCAGTCTACTTATTCCATCTATAAATATTATCACATTGAATCATTCAACCATTCTAATATTAGGATCCTTCTCCTTCCATTGAATTCCTAGACTAGGCACATTTTTGTTATGTAGACCAAATTTGGTCAACAAGAACTCACTCAAAAAGGTTGTATAAATGATCTTGTATGTGAATAGTCCAATGTTATGGCTTGGCTTGATGTGTAACTTCATGTTCATGCAATTATAGTCTCCCTAGTAAAATGTCTCATAACTCCATAAATATGACATCACAAGTGATGTTGTCATCCATAGGGTTAACTTTATACTAAAAAGTGCACTATTTTTGGACCTATATATCTTACCCCTAATACATCCACCCTAAAGAGTGTGGCTTTGGATTTGTAGTAGTGGTAAGACCAAGGCATTGAGCTATAAATTATGCAGTGATGGTCTTTTGGATGTCATTATTGATGATGATATGTAGAGGTTAACCCTTCACCTAGAACTTAGTTTGGAAGAAATGTTCACACTCTTCAAAGATGTCGATCATAGTGGTATTAGTGCTTAGATAAGAGGCATCTAGACTAGTTTCATCCATTAATGTGGGAGCTAATTCATATTATGCAAGTAAGGATTATTACACACAACATTAAAATTATCATGAGTGGATGCATGATGCTGAGGGCACCACTTATCACTGGACTTCTTCTTGTCTTTATTTGAAGTATAAGGTGTTGGATCCTTTGAGGTTGAGTAATATGATATGTTTATCTTCTTTGTGAGAAGTGTGATATTACTTATATGTATAAGTATGATATGTTAAATTATGAAAAGGCAAGGCCTTACATGATGCATTATATGAATAGGTGACATGTTACTTCATATTTGCATTAGATTTAATCTTTGTAGAATTATGATATGCTTTCCCCAAAGTGTCATAAGTCAATAACTTCATATTTGCATGGATATAAGGTGAGAGGCTATTTATGTACTCCATCACCTTATGTTGTTTGTTCAAGTTATCATGTAGGTACATAGAGTAGTCATGAAAAAAGTTGGTTTAGTCTTCTACATACTAATCTTTATACCAGTGTTGTTTTTGGAAATTGATATATTCATCTTCAAAGTGGTGTAGAGGGTTGTATTAATCCTTTAGTACATTGAAAAAATACATCTAGGGTTCAATTAGAATTTACTCTTACACATGTTGTGTGTTGAATCTATCCCACCAGTGAATGACCCATATGGACATCTTCAGTATTACAAAGGTGATATTCTTAGCATTAGTTAAAAATTTACTGAGAAGTATGCCTTGGGTTATTAAACCTAGGCATCCAATCTTTTACCATCAATATTACATTCAAACAAAGGAATGTCAAGATTGACTTGAACTTTGAAGGGGGTTTATTGCTAAAACCATTATTAAGTGAACTATCGAGGTATGGTATAAGGAATTGGATTGATCTATACTATAAATTCATGGAAGTGTCTAAAATTTTAGTGCATTGTACCTCTAGTGCATTGACAATGAGATATCATGCCTTGGGGGATACTTCAAGTTACTTATAGGCTTCTTCCATCTTACATTTTCTATGATGTTCTTCTAGATATTATAAAATAGAATTGGTTGATAAACTTTCCTTCTCAAATTTAAATCACATGTTTACAATCATATAAAGGAATTTATATTTTCTAATCTCTAATATGAATGATCTGTACCACAGGTCCTAAGACCAAGCATTCAAGGGAAACCCAAGTTTTGGTTGTGTAGATTGAATGGGTAAAGATAAATTAGAAAGAAAAAATTATACACATTCAATGGAGTGTAAGTTCTACTTGAAATAAATTTATTTTCTATTCATTAACAAATCATATGGAAAAATATTATAATGTGTTATAGTGCATGTTTTACAGAGTAGATATGTGTTATCACTATGTGGAGCATGGAAATTTTATCTAGTTGCGTAGGTTTCATAGTTAAACAAACATAATAAAATATCAATTAAAACCATTGTTATTTAACAAAAATATAGTTTCATAGGTTCATCTTATATGATGGACGATGGTTAGTAAACCCCTTAGATCACTGGGCTAGGGTGAGTCAACACATGGATGTGTTTCGAGATCCAATAAATTGATGAGGTGTGTAGTTATATGAGTTGGGATGTGGGACTATGAGATGAATTATGTTAAAGGTGTGATGGGTGCATGATTTGGTGAGCTTAGCATAAGACTTATGCGATATATGAGACTACAAGATGTGAAGTGCATAGTAATGAGTACATAGTGTGTAGTGTATAGGGGTCAATGCATATAGTTATATGATAAGGCATGGGACTTGTGTATATGAATTTGAACAAACTTTGGGCAAGTATTGTGTAAGATTAGGTGAGAGGGGCACCCCCTGCATAGTAGAATGAATAAGGAATAAGCTGGACTGCATGGGAGTTATGCATAGATAACTAGTAGCGTATGCATGGACTATTTGAAGTCTTTTATATGTCTTTAAGATTAAGGAAACCTATAAAAAAATATTATAAAAGATATAAATACAATGTTTTGGAATTATTTTGTTGCTACATGGTCAAGGAAAATAACAAATTCATTAGTAGTTAAAAAAATGATAAAATAGAGATTAAATGAAAAAATAGTTAATAGAATGATTTTTCTATTACCAAATTATTTTTTTATGATAAAAACAATTTCACTGATGTTAAGGATGATTTTTCTACTAGCATAAATGTGAAAATAATTGCATTTCTACAAATTTATTGCATTGAATTCATTAATCTGTGTGAAAGCTAAATATGTCTATATGGTTGCATTCTTCATTTTGATACCTTTGTTTTAGCACAAAATAAATATAAAATAGGGTCTTGATTCAAAATTTATGGCCTCTATAATATGACCACTCAAAGTGCAAAATGTTTTTTCCACTGCATGCTATAATTTCTCCACTACATGTTATAATTTTGCCACTATATGTTATAATTTTGTCATTGCATGCTACAATTTTATTTTTGCATGATACAATTTTGATACTACATGATATGATTTTTCCATTTAATTATATTATTTCATTGTACATAATAAAAATATAAAAATAAAAAGGTAGATGCAAGATAAATTGAATAGATGATAGTTACCAAATAGAAACAAACGTAGAACTATTAAAAAGTTGAGAAACTAAAAAAATATGAATGAAAAAGTCCATAAATTATTTCTCTATTTGCTCCAATTATTTAAATAACAATACCTATGATTTCATTTTACGTAGATATATGTATAATAGACCTGAAAAAGTCAAAAAATACCTACAATTGTAAATAAAAACATCCAAGACCAAGATTAAATTAATGTGCACAAGGAAAATAAAAAAAAATTGCATTATGCTCCTAAATTCACCTATGATGTCTATGATGAATTAATATGAGGGAAAGGTCATATTGGCTAAAATTGGCCTACATACAAAACTTTTACCTAGATGTATCAGGCCACTCTCTTGGACCATTCAATAACATTCTACCCCCATGACTAGTCCCTTTCTAGAACTGACTTGATGATACATTGTAGTATCCTGGGAGGTCTTGGTGTGGTGTGAGAAGCTAAGCAAAGTTATTTTTAAGTGGGTGATCCATTTTTTTAAGGATAATATAAACCTCATGACCCTACCACATGTCACTTGCAAACTTTTGAAACACTTTAAGCAAGTTTTAAGGTGAATTTGGAAATCTTGAGGAAAATGCCTAAAACCAAATTTAGAACTACAAGTGAAGGATATAGAAAATTTACATGGTGTTTGAGAATTAAATAATATGAATTATGCTTTCAAAAATTCTCATAGATTATAACGAGTAAAAAATGAGTTCTAGAGAATCTATTATGCCCAAAAGACCCCCAAAAGTGCATTAGATGACTTAAGGGTCCTCAAAATAGAAATTGCAAGTGAAAAAGTATCTTTTGAGGAATTAAAATTGGTTTTAAATTCCTAAAACATCCTTATGTCATTTTTTACCATTTTTGACATGTTCAAGGCCATTTCAAGTCATTTGGAGTGGAGGAGAGGAGTTTGGGAGCAAAATGATGCATTTTAAAACCTTTTAGAGCTTTGGTTGATCAAATTTTTGAAGGTTTTTCTTGATGCAGGGGATAATATATCATATTAAGTCATCCATGGTGTCCCTAATATACCATCATATTCCTTTTAAATCATATTCAATCATAAGAACCAACATAGGTAAGGAAAACCTATTGGTTATAAACTAGGCATAAAATAGGTTTTTTACCATTAATGGAGGTCTAAGCATTTTATTAGGTTTTTAGAAGGAAGGAAAGGTAATTTAAATCATAAAAAATATAAAAAAAAAAATTATTACATACTTATGCCTCTATTTCATCATGTTAAGGAAAAATCATTTTGGGCAGTGTTGGACACCTCTAGGAGAGCCTCAAGTTTTCACTCGATATAGTTAGGAGAGTAAGAGAGAGAGAGAGTTTGTCTAGAATATTTTGATCAATTATAGGGACCCTAATGACCTTACACTTTTTTCATTTTTTTTTAATTTTTCATCTCCCCATATTTATTAACAATTTATAATAGTTTAGGGGTGTCTAGGTGGCCAACTCATACAAACAGGGTCCAGGTTTTCTTTTGTTGCTTCACTTCAGAATTCAATGAGAAAGAATGGTATTAAGATATTTATTTTAGTGTAAAATATGACCTATTATAATTTTTTTGATAATATAATTCACCCCAAGAATTTAATTATGACAATAAAACTTCTTTTCTTTGTTATCCTTGTGAAAGATCCATTTGATTAGTTTTAGACCAAAACTTGGGTTATAGGGATAATGGACCTCCTCCTCATTATGCCACATCAAATTACTCAAGTGATATTTTTTCACCAATATTCATTATTTCATAAAATCCTTGATAGGTTGAATGAGGACTAATCCAACATGGCAAAACCCCATCTACAATAGTCTTTGTCCTATCTTAGAGTGAAAGGAGGTAATGAGCAATTTCAAGAGGTTCATTTGAGTGTAATTCATGAGCACCAAGTGATCAGGGAATATATTTATTCAAATTTAAAATTAATATGGATAGATCCATCATGAAAAGCTTTCTTTGATCAAAAACCAACTTGAAAAAACCCTTATTAGAAAATATTAAGGTTATTTAGAATTTTTTAAGGTTCCTAACATAATAATAGGTTTCAAATTTATCTCCTTATCCTCCTTCAAAGGCCTCCAAATTGATATAGGTGGTGCAATATATTTTTTGTTTGCATATAACTTGTCAATATAGTCTTAACATGCTCCTAATTCTCCTTTCCACCTCCATTTTATTCATCTCCATTACCACTATTATATTAATACCATTTTCATTATTCAAGATTGGTTACATCTTCATTCATGTGTCCTCATTATCCATTCACCTCACCATCCTCCCAACCATCTCCAGTCCATGGTTTCATTACTAGAGAGAGCTAAAATTTCGTTTAGACCATAAAAATCATGATCAAGATGACATATGCATCAATTAAGCATCATATATAGTCAATGAAAGCACTTACATTAGTAAACTACAACCAAGGTATGGTCATGAAGGTATAATGAAGAGTCAAGGTGACAAATACCTTCTTAAAGGTCTAGTGAGATCATGAAATCCATAGTATGTGGATAAATCCATCATGTTGGTGAGAGAAGGTGTTTAGACTTAAAATTTGGAACCTTTACAATAGGATCACCCTACAACAAGCATAATAATGGAAGATCATGCTTTGAATATACATCAGGGGGTTTTGATCACTTCAATAGGGTTATTTATGTTTGTAAATTGTTATTATAACATTGATACAATAAATGACACCTCATGATTTTGTACATCAATAATAATATACAAGGATACCTATAGTACCTATAGGCTCAAAATACACCTACAAGAGTCTTATAGCAGTCAAGCCCTTTATCCCCTTTCGTGGTTCAAGGAGGCTAGTTTTAATCTTCCAAAGATATGGATAGCATTGAAATACAATTAATTAATAATTTATCAATATGTAAAGGCATAACAATTATCAAGGTAGGTTTAATAGGAGGATATGGTGACATATAACTATCAACAATGAAGACCTACAACTACCAAGGAAAAGCCATAGTAAAAGGGGTGATTGATACTCCTAGTATGCTTCAAGGGACCTAAGGGATTACATTCTAAGAATTTAGTATAAATTAGAGGGTGATAATAATTCAAGATAGATATATGATACAATAATTTTAATCTTCAAATAATTATAATGAACCATAAAAGGTAACCTACAACCAAACTTATTTTCTTGCACAGTCAAGTAGGTGGATATGAGTTCTTGGAGACCTTCATGGATGGTAACCTTCAGGGAAGTTTGGAGTTTGTAAAATATATTTTAATAATAAAAGGATAATATTATATGTTATATACCTATTTAAACCCTTTTTAAACTCTCCAAATCACCTCAAGGTTTATCATAGCCTAATACATCCACCTACAACCATCTTTTGATTTGGACAGTGAGTTGAGGTTGAAGATGGATTCAAGGAGTATAAGGCTGATAAATGAATAATTAAGGGAAATAAAAATTTGATATGAATAATATTAAATTATAAATTAATTATTTTTATTCTCATACCATCATGCCAAGGTGAAATAAGGCAAGCTCAGTCACGGGCCTAAGAAGCATGAAAAAATTAGCTAGCTCAAACTAGTTTTTAGTAAAAAGAGCCTACATGACAAAATATGCATCCAAAAGGCATGAAATTTGGTATAATAAGTAATTATGAATGTATAAAAATATATATTATATTTTTTTCCAAAAAATGAGTTTAATTACCCTTTATTTTTACATAATCCTATGCTTGTCCATTGAGGAGAATGTGGAGCTAGGCAAGCTTTTGGAAGGGATTTAACGTATAATAGATGGTTTGAACATCATGTGAGTATTTTTAAATAATTTGGAGGTGATTTTAGGTATTTAAAAACTTATTTAGAGTGATAATATTAAAAATTTCAAGATAAAATGAGGAAAATATCAAGTTGACCAAAGTAAGGGTTTTGGCATGTAAATGTAGACAGTTAAAAAAGACATTTTTGAGGAACTTAAATGGTTTAATGGTCAAATATAATTATTATATAAGTTATATGGGTAATTACATGTTAAAATTAATAAATAATTAGGTATTTATACATCATATATCTTTATATACACCTTTTTCTTTCTCCCTATGTCTCATAGTTCATAATTTCTGAGTGTGTTTGGGGGCAAAATCATGAGTTTTGGGGCATCTAGAAGTACAATCAAGTTATAAAATTTGGTAAATATGTTCATAATGATTTTATATACCTATATATAATATATATATTTTTAAAAATAATAGTGTAATCAACCACTATTTTTACATAGTCCTATGCTTGTCTGTTGAGGAGAACATGGAGCTAGGGTGTGCATCCGGATTAAATTGTTGATTATGGATGTTTTCTTGATTGAGAATGGAAAAATAATGATTTAAATTATTTTTTAATCCATAAATTTCCAAATTAAAAATTAATAAGGTATTGGGACCTCATAAAACTAAAAAAATGGATCTTAAGCCTTGCATGTTTTAACACAATCTGGTAAAGAGAGTTTAGAACTTTGTGTTTTGAGTTCTTCTTAGTGTTGTAACGGTTTAAAAATGGTTATAAAATATTTTTAAATGTTTATGGGGGTAATAAAAACCTTTTATAAGTATTATTTGGTCCAAAATCACATAAAACCAAAGAGAGAGGTCTCAAACCTCATGAAATCCTTACACAGTCCTAAAAAAGCATGTATTCAGCTATATTTTTGTTGTTTTTGGGCATTAGATGGATTGAATAAGAGTTATAACCAATTTAAGGAGTTTTATTAATGTAAAATAGACCTATGGGTGGTTTTTTGGTCCATTTAAACTCTTTATAACTCATGAAAATGAATGTACAGTGCTCTCGACCTATGCAGGGTCACTGTCTAGGGTTTCAAGACAAAAAAACCAATAAGAAGAGTTCTAACCATTTAAAATTAGTGAAAATTGGTAATATTTATTTTGTATACATTTATAATTTTAATAAACTATTTTTATCTTTAGAGAATACAAAAAAGTGTGGTTTATACAATTGTTGATTTGAGATAGGGTTAATTAGGCCTAACAAGGGGGTGGTTTGCAAAAGAAGTGTGGTTTAGGTGTGAATTTATCCCATGAAACTTGAAATATAGTTATAATAAGATATATTGTGGCTATAAATGTGTTTACATATTCAAATTATTTCCTAGTTTTATCAACCAAATGGAAAATGCACGAAAATAGGTTATAATCCTAGAGAGGTCATAATGGGCTTTGTATGTGAAAATGAGAGTTGAAGGGTATTTGATCACTTGAAGGAGGTAATAACTAGTGTGTGTTGATAATTTAAGACAATATATGTTATAATATTTAGTTTATTATACTTATATCAGGGTTTGATACAGGAGACCTAAAGAGGATTACCTAACAAGGAGCTAATGAGTCAGGGCTTGGGAAAAAGGGTGAATGAGTTAATAGAAATGAGCAATGGAAGTTTCATTAAGCATGATGATGGAATGAGGTAAAAATATAATTTTATGGTATTAAAACATGATCTATAATCAGTCATACTCATCAACACCTACAGCTGGGATAAAGGCCTTTTGAGGTATGCAACGTCATTGACTTATAGAACAAAGGAGCTTTTATGTCTTAAGGATAAATAGGGTTGCCTAGTTTTGAATGATCATACAAAAGGTAAAGAGTTATTTTATAACATAAGTTTTTAATGACATAAAATATATTAATTTACCTCATGATAGTCAGCTACAACAAACTAATAGAGGTGAGGTTAAGATATCAAGGACAATCATAAAGTAGTACATGGTGTTAAGAAATGAGGACCCTTTGACTCTAAAAATGATACATGATTTTATAGATATGTAATGAAATTTATATAAGAATAAGTACAATGTGAGTTAACTTTAATGATTATATATATTCATAGACCTGCTAATACTCACAGTGAGTAAGAAGTTAATGAGAAAGGTGGTTTCAAATAGTTTTATCCTTAACAAATGCTTCAAGAGTCTATCAAACAAGGCTAGTGAAATGTTATTTTTGAAAACATTAGTAGGGTTATACTCTAATTATTTTATTAATGTGGCATATATAATCAAAAGGTGACCTATAGGCCCTAGCCTATAAGTCCTCTTTTTGACCAAACCATATTTGGGAAATGAGGCCTATATGGATTTATCATAAAGAATGGACTTGTTTTGAAATGTTTAGAACATTAAAGAGTATGTAAAATAAGATATGATGGATGATATATAAGTTTATACATAATGTTTTAGACCCAAATCACTATAAAATATAGTCAAATATAATAATGTAGACCTATATCCCTAAATGCACCTGTAGGCCTATCATATTCCTAAGAAGGCCTACTTGGTGGTCTTAAGATTTTCGAGGCTCAAGTAGGCTAATGTGATCATAAAGAGATAATAAAGATAATGGAGATTATATATTTAATGAATAAAAATAAATTAAAATGACACATTATAATTCCAAGGATACATGTAACACATACATGCTTAAAATACACCTTCAGCCATCACAAAAGTTCACCTACAACCAAGTAGTGGTTTAGGAAATTGGAGAGAGAATTTTAAGGTATTCATACTCAGGAGGATGTTTTATGAGAATAAATATGATGTATGAATCATATGTAATATTTTAATTTGTAAAAAATAATGCTATGGTCATACATCATATGGATATACGTCTTCAGCCCTAGTAGGCAGGCTTTTCTCCAAAATGAGGAGTGTATAAGCATAATGGTTCATATGGATCTTCATGATGGTATTAAGTGTCCATAGTAATTTATAGACTTTATTTAGGTACAATAATTCAGAAAGGACTATAAAATACCTATCTTAGTCAAGCTCAACCTAAAAAGTAGTAATCTACAGCCACATGAGGCTAAAGGCTTATCTATAAACTAGTATCCTAGTTAAGGACTAATGATATATAAAGACACTTTCACATCCAATGTAAGAGAATGTATAAAGACAACATGATGGAATAGTATAATTATAAATATGGAGAGGGTCACCAAATCATATTTTCAAAGTCAAATTCACCTCATAATCTCCATCTACAATCTTGTCATAACAGGCTCCTTTTCAAGTTGGCATTAATAGTTTGAGGGTGGTCCACAAGGATTTCATGTTCAAGGAAGTGTTTTAAGAGAGTAAAATGGTTTATAATAATCATTAATAATATATTAAACTATTAATAATAAGTTTCAATCATCCCAACTCATCAGTACCATCTCCTACATCACTGAGCACACAAACATCCATGGATTTTCCTTGAGGAGCTTCAGTCATACATGAGTTGCATGAGGGTGAAAGAAAACCAATTAAGAGTGTAATATTGAAAGTATAAGTTCCATGATAATTTAAAATAAAAATCATCATGATAGGTATAAAACCAAGGAAAATGGGAATAAAAATTAGTTGTGAAATTTGACCAAGCAGGCACATGTCACTAGCTTTTGGCAAAATGGGCGAACATGCCACAATATGAATGATCTAATCATGAAATTTGTTGGATAATATAATTAGGACATAATTTTAATATTAAACATATTTTTTATGTTTTTTAAAGATGTGATCTATTCACTACTTTAATATAGTCAACCCCATGTCTAATCACAGTCAACGTTGGAGCCTACCTTGGAGGAATTAGTCATTTTGGGGCATCTAAAAGTCAATTAAACGAATTAAATTTGGTATTAATGGTATCCATGATCCAAAAAATCATTAAACTCCATAAAAATAATGAAAATACCCTATGTTCTTACATAGACCTGTTGCAGCGAAGAGGGTAGCCATTAGAGACTAGTTGAAGCTTTGATAGTTCTAATTGCTAATGAAGATATTAAGCCTTAGAAAGGTATTAAAATGATATAATATGATTATTTAAACCTAATTTTTCCTATATATGTGATAACATTCAAGGTTTCAATAATTTTTTTGAATAAAGATAAGTTTAGACATGGAGGAAACATATAGGCAGATTAGGTTAAGTTTGGTAAAATTCATGTACAGGACCAAGTATGCATCTTCTAATTATGAAACTTGGTAAGTTTGGTCATAATTACCTAATATAATTATACATAATATTTTAAATGTCATTTTAAAAGTTTAAGTTCCCTCTATTTTGGCACATTCCCCTCCATGTCTCATAACCATCATCATTGGTGCAGACATGTTTCTTGAAGTTTTAAGGTACAGTAATGGGATTAAAAATTATGTAAGTGTTTTAAAATAATAAGGGTATGAATTTAATTCTATTAAAAAAATTTCAATACTGTTCACACCCAAACTCCATGCAAACCCACTGACAAGCTCCAAACCCCACAGGCAGTCTCAAAGGCATAAAGAATAAATTTGGTTTTTAATAATTTAAGGCTATTTTGAGATATTTTAGGTGACATGAAGGTGATTTAAATCAAATAATATAATTTAAAATTTAAAATTGTCCCTCTTGAGGAATTTGAGTTTTTCAGGGCTAAGATACCTAGTTTTAGCCCCTCTTTAGATGCTCATGTCTTTCACACCATGAGGAGTTGGGATGAATTATTCTAGTATGTTTTGAGTACCCCTATGTAATTTAAATTTATTATTTATTTAGGTTGTTTAAGGTCTTTATTTTTATGAAAAATAGCTAAGAGTGTAAGCATGTCTAGAATGTTTGTAAACCCCACAGCTAATTATCTTTACGTATGTATATTTTCATACCTTCTACATGGGATACCAATATTTTTAGGGATATTTAAGGGTTATATGGGATATATATACATGTAAATAAGTAATGGAATGTAATTATACATTTCATGAATAATCATCTTGAAGATGAGCTTGTTTGATATAACCAAAGGAGCTTTTTGATTGATTTTGTGGTTTTAGACCCATAGGTCCATAAAATGGCCTATAATCACTTTTAAACCACATTTAATTGTATAATACTCCATAAATATCCTAAATAACCTATTTTTTAGAAGAATCTAGCATATTTGGGTGCTTCGGAGGCCCAAAATGGCTCAAAAATGCTTATTTTTGTAGGTCTTCAAAGAGAGAAATGGTTTAAAGCCATGAAAGAGGCTTATGTGTCCCTAAAACATCATTATATGTCACTTGGAGATATTCACAATGGTTTTAAGGATGTCTTGCTGAGTTAAAGGGTCAAAACCCCAATTTTTTTGATATTTTGTGAAATTTTGTAGGTTTAATGGTGATTTCCACCATTCTTACAAGTCTTGAAGGTTGTCTAAATATTCTTTTTCTTCCTCATATGAATTACATGGATGTATGTAAGTCTTTTACAGGTATAGAAGTGGTTATTATGGTGCTAAGTGGTCTTCAGAACATGTTTCAAATTAGTTGGTTGAAGTTGGCTCAAGCTTGAAACCTCCATCAATGGAGTCTATGAAAATTTTAGGTTTCATGGAGTTTATTATAGGTTGGAGGAGAAAAGTGAATTTTAAAATAGAAGAAAATTTCAAAAATAAAACTCTAAGAGATAACCTCCATGGTCAGTTAAGCACAAAATACTAAATCAACTAACCTTTTACCAAACATCTCCTAGAAGAGTAAGTGGAAGGGGGTGTATAAGTCTAAGAGGAGAAGTTTGGAGGTTGGGAAGTTCAAGTGGAGAATTCAATGAGTTTTCAAAGTCTTTAAAGACTTTTCCATTTTGAATGGATCATGATATCATCATCCCCAAAAGTTTTTATTTTCTAGTATGTTTCTAAGCCAATTAAAGGGCTTGAAGGATATTTGGGCTAATGAGGGTTATTTTTTTGAGGAAGGATTAGTGATAATTGATCCAAATGTGGTTGAGACTCCATGAAAGGTGGTTTTTTCTCATTTATTAAATTTTATTTGCTTGCTTCTTCTCTCTCTCTTCCCCTTTTCTCTTATATCTCCCATTTCTCGCCCATTTTTATAAGATATTATCATTTGAAAAGGTAAAAACCTATCAAAAATTGTAATAAATACCTTTTTAATTAAGAAAGATCATTTTTCACCTATCTCTTTCCTCTAACTTGTCCTTAAGAATCTTGTGTATGATGGTTTTGTGAAGAAGTATTTTTCCATGTCCATTGTCCTTTTTTGCCTCTTTTTAGGTATTTTCAAGATATTTTTAAGTCTAAATTTGAGCTCTTTATTGCATTAATGGATTATTTGTGTGAGTTTTATAACTCCTCTTTTCTTCATGTATTACTTATCGAGCCAAGTTTAAGAAATGCTTATGAAAATTAGCTAGTTTGTGAGATTGTGTGATCAAGGATTGTCTTATGCTTAATTAGTGTTTGTTTCAAGATTTGTGACTGTAAATTAATTTTGTGTATCAAAATTTTAGCTTTATTAGTATCATATACCCCCTTTTTATCCCTTTCCTAAGTATAAGTATTAGTTTAGATGATCTACCAAGAGGAAGTTGACCTTCTCTAGAGGTTCAACCTCACTATAGGATACCCAAAACCTGAGGTTGCTTCAATATTATAGTTGGGAATGAGAGAGCCTAAAAACATTTCCCACAAGGGTGAAATTCTATACTAAAACAATTTTTGGCATGCCCAATGGGATTCTGTTGTTCACTGAGTAAAGATTTTTGGTGTTCACTTCATCCAATCAACCTTTGGAGGCATGTGTACAAACACCAATGATGACTTCAAGTATTTATCAAATGGTATAAGTAGAGAAATTTCCTAATCATTGTTATTTGGTATGTATTATCACTCACTTGATCAAAATCCATGTTCTTTTCTCCCTTATCCTTAATATCATATTATAAATGTTTATGGCTTTACCCCAAGGGGATCTTAAAATTCAATGTATCAACCTTATTAGAGTTTGTCTCTCTTTAGTTAAATAGAAAAGAGTATTAGAGAGATAATACATGATTTTTAAAAATAGTTGAGAGAGAGTGATAGGGTGGAAGTGTGTTATAGGAATAAATAAAATATTAAACACCAAGCTTTTATTCAGGAGTAAGAGTTGAGGTTTTATGGAGAGTGCTTGGTTAGGCAAGACCAAGCTAGGAAATATAATGGCTATCAATTATTTTTAAGAATGAGAGAAGATAATTCTATACCCTAATTTACCTCTCTTACCCCTATTTATGCTCAAATCTAGCCTCCTAGTCCACCTTGTCAAATCTCATCTTTGTCAAGAGTCAAACAAATAATTCTAGACCATGGAAGATCGATCATGAAGGTGAATGCTGAGGTAACCCTTTACAAAGAGTTCCCCATCCATGCCATGAATATGACGAGATTTATTAAAATATTTTTAGACTATGTGGGCAACCATTGAGAAGGGATATTATCTATACTTTGAGAAAAACCAAGTAAAGGAATGGATACTCTCGATAGAGGAGCTATTGACTCATTGGGAGGATGAGTATGTCAAACCCAAACCAATCAGTGGGAGTGTAAGTCCATAATAAAATTCAATGTGAGGCATTACAAAACCAAATTCATAAATATAATAGTGAAAGACACATATAAATTATGCATGAAAAATGAAAAAAACATAATACTTCTAAAGGTTCACATGAAAACCATCCTTAAAATTGACCAAATCATTAAGATATAACTATTAATACTAATATTGATGTTGTTTATTATGAACATCTCATATTAGATATGAAAAATAGAGATATAATTTATAGCACCACATTTCTTCAAAATTTGGGACATAATATAGTTAGATTAACATACTCTCTACTCATGCCAAAATATCATAGGTACATTAACCTACCCATCACATGTTGACCAAAAGTGGTCCCTATGATCATATGGATATTATATTTGGAACCAAATTTGACATTAAAATTTATATGGCATTGGTTTGTAAAATATAATTCAACATTAAATATTATAGATATGTGCATCACCTTTACTTTTATGGATAATGAGATTTGCATACACCATGACCATCCCCTACCAATAGATTATAAAAAATAGCTACAAAGAAACATTGAGGAGGTGACAATGAATTGATATAAACGAAGGTTTAAAACATCTCAAGTGATCCTACACCTTTTGATGATGAATACTTGTATGACTAGTCTTTTCAAATATTCTAAAAATACCAAAAAATTATAAAACTCAAAAATCCAAAACTATTCAGCATTTCCATGTTTTATTACCTCCTTAGCATCTATTTTATTGTTTCCATATTCATATATAACATATAATTTATTTCTATATATACATATTTTTCACTCATATTTTGAATGTGATACAAGTATACCTAGGCACATAATATGTGCACATATGGATGTTGGAGCTTTCCCTTACATCATCGATACATTGGGGGCATTCTATTCTTTGATCATGATACACCCAAATTACAATTCTATGATCATTTTGCATTAGAATGTTTGAGCTTATGTACTTACACATGCCTTTATCCATGCTTATATTTTTTTCATTTTACTTGATATTTTATGTACTTAACATTTTTTACTAACATATATATCTAGGTACTAGTATGATATGCTTATGTTGGTTTCTTTTCATTCCATGTTTTTCTTTTTTTCAATTCCTTGAGTGTGTTCCTTGCTTTCTATTATCTCGTATTGTATGTCTTATTTGTGCATTTTAATACTCCATTTATTTCAACCTTTATTCCTTTGTTTGCCTATTGTGAAATTTACATATGTCATAGTTTGTTGTATGTGGCCAATTAAACATGTATTTATATGATTTTTGGATATTTAACTAAGTCATGTTCCTTAAGTTGTGTGGCATTTGAAAATACCCCTTGTATGAGGTCTTCTTAGACCATTGCCTCCTATGTTGATTTTGAGCGATTTGGTGTGTGTGCTTGATTGTATTTTGATCTTGTACTATTACTCTCTATACATTTCATGATTCACATCATGCATTTAAAGACATGATGTTATCACATACCATGGACCTCATTTTTATATCTGCATATACATATTACTCTTATATGTTAGATGATCCATACACATATTATATACTTATATTATCCTTTTGAGGTAAGGTAACTACTTGATTCTACTTCCCCTCACTACAAAAGTGGGGGCATGTCATAGACACATGGTTTCCAATGTTCATAGTTTCAGATATCAATGGAGGTATGTCAAAGAGGCATGGCTTCCATATTTTTTATAGTTTCAAATTACATTGGGGGCATGTTATAGAAACATGTTCACCACACTTAACATAGTTCTTAGATTCATTGGGGGAATGTCATGGGAACATGTCCTCCACACTTGAAAAAAACCAAATCAACCAAATTTTATAGTTATATGATTCATATACATATTGTTGGAAATATGTTATACATTTGTACCATTGTTAAACCTAGATTTTAGCTTGATACATATATGAGGTGCATATGTCATGAAAAATAGCACCTTAAATTGCAAAAATAAAATTAGATTTCAGATTTCAAATACTACTATGGACTATTATCATACCTAGGATATAATTTTATAGACTAGATTGAGCCAATATACTACATTAGTTGGTTCAACTTTTGGCAAGGCTGAGGTGATAAAAACACTCAATATTACCAAGTTTATAAGTTATACTTTATTAAATCATATAAATTCATTAGATTTATAGAATGGGGTGATTAAATCATCTACCCTCACCATATATATAGTTTTAAATAATTGGATCACTCACACTCACCATGATATAAGTATGATTAGGTTGCATGATTGAGATAATCATAATGCCCATGTGGCAAGTCACCTTTTCACCAAGGTTAGGGGCATGGTTCATTCCAATGTCTCTACATAAGTATGCACTTTCAGGTTTCCAAATTTTCTTAATCTTAGCTCAAATGCTCCATAATAAAACATATCTTAAAATTAAATTACCAAAATGAAACATAGTTACATTGACACATAAGTGTACTCCTAACCTTACTATCTTTACTTTCAAGAATTTAAAATTATTTAAATTTTAAATTATATGAACTAATTATATATTGTAACATGCTCTTGATTGTAGGCCATTCATTAGAAAAGCATTCAAGTTGGACTCATGCAAAGACAAGGTGTGTTATACACACCCAAGTATGCATTTCTTTTCCTTCAAACTATAAATTTAATTACTAGATTAAAAGGGAGGAATGTAGACACTAAATATGAATTACTTATCACCTTAGTCTTTTACACTTACAAAATACCTATCATGTTTATACCCTTCAATTTTAAGATCTTCTCATTGCCAAAAGGCTCACATTCATTATCTCTTTATGTTAAATCGATTATCTCTTAGTCCAACCACTATTATTTGGATGACCAGGTCTTTTGTATTGTAAAAAATTATCTAAACTTGATCATTATCTATCTCTACCATTTTTAGACCTATACCTATTTTATAGCTTCCTGAACACCCGTGTCCCATCTAGATGCTTATGTCTATGCCAATGTCATTTTTCAAACTAAGTGTTTAATGCCTAAAATTCATCTAATTTTTTAAATTGAACATATCTTAAAGGTCATACTAAATGTTTTAGTGTGATAGACTTTTAAAATAGATTGGTATATATACAATATCAACTCTCATTCATTCCTCACCTAGAACAAACCTAACAAAGATTGGGAACTCATAATATAATTTACCAAGAACATTCAATCAAGCATTCAAGTGAGAAACCCTACCCTATTCATCCATATTTCCATATCTAGAATAGGAATAATATCATTGCAAATATACAATACTGAAGGAACATCCCATGATCCATATTTTTCAAGTTATAAGCTAGGTCACTCTATGCACTTATTTATCGCACATCACATCCTTATGAACACACAAGACAACACATAAAGGATAAATACATAAGTCTGAGTTCTTTAGTTTATTGGTTATGTAGTTACTTCTCATTGATAGAGGGATCTTTAGGGTAGCTTGACACTATATACACACTAACCCATTTTCCCATAGTCATTCCAAGGGTGAGGAAGCTATGGTTTGATCATTTTTCAAAGAGTGATAGCCTATGCACATGATTTTTACACACCATAATAATGGAGATAGGAAACCTATAAATATCTAGTTGGTCACATCTAAATCCAAACACTATTTCATATTGAACACCTACATCCAATTGAGACACCAACATCGATACAACTATCTAGATCTTATGCAAGTTTCAAAGGCCACATGATGAGAAATTATATAATCTAATGGATTTTATAGAGTCTAGATCAATTATAATTTTATAATGTTTCAACCTAGATCTTCATGTACATATTAAAAAAGTTAAGTACTCTTTTTATGATTTATTGCAATATCAGTCAATAATTGTACTTTTTTTTTTTGGTATTTTCATTATTATAAATTTATAATATTATTTATCTAAGTTTTAAAATTAATTGGTTTGTTATATATCTATTTATCACCCTTGTTATTATTCATTTTTATATTATTAACCTTATGTACCCTTGTACCAACATTAATATGAAATTGTGTGCCTTTATAACAATTTAAAATGGATGACCACATGCTAGGAAGCCTAAAAATATAAAGTATGACCTAAGGAAGGTTTTCATATGAAAATATGATTATTGGTAGGAGGAAATAAAAATTTCATAGGGACAATAAATTTTACCACTATTATCCCTATTGTGAAATCCCACCACCTAGGGAAAAGTGTTGGGTTTTAGATCTAGGTTAACACATATAGAAGTATAATGGTGTTTTTAGCAATCATAACATTTCTATATGTGATAGATGACAATTTGAAGATAAAAATAGATCACATTTTATGCTTGGGATAGGGTGAAGTGATAAAATAGGTATTACTTAAGTGCAAAAGATAATTAAAGATAAAAAGGGGTAAAACTAACATGATCAAGTATTTGTGACTAGATTTAGGTTACTACAGTTCAAAATGAAATTATAACTCATTTTAGAATTGAAATTTTACAATTTTTCAACTTTGAGAGATAAAATTCCACATAGAAGAGTGGATAGACTTAACAAATTTGAGTAAGATGGGGCCATCTTACAGTTTGATGATACATCAGCCCTCGTATATCAAAAAACTCAATTTATTTACATATGTAATTTTTAATTTTTTTCCATATTTATGTTTTTTTTTAAAATGTATTATTAGTCATTTTCTCCTAGCAACAATCCTATTTGGACCCTTGTTGTATTTATCCAAGATAAAGCAGATACTTGTACATGAACCTATTTGTTTGCCTAGGGATTTTTCAATAAACCTATCTAGTTCATATTAGACCTATCAGTGGTAATATTCATATGAATACAATTATGTTCAAGAAAAAATTAATATTTTACTAGTTTTCATGAATTTAATTTTGTTGACTAAATTTTATATGAAATTCTAATTTTTGTTTTGTTAGTTTGTGATTTCAAGTTGACATGCAAGCTTGGTAGTTTTGATGTTGTCACGTTATGGATATGTATGTAGAGATATACACTTGATGTGGTCAAGCTTGGACATGTTGGGTAGTTATCACTAATGTCATATGATATGCACATAATGATAGCCTTGGCCAAGTAGAGGGTCTTAGACACTTGCACTTTATGACTCCTAACAAAGGAGATGATAGTTAATTGGGAGTATTCCTATAGTATTTTACGGTTACCTACTTTTTTTTTATAAATGAGTGACTTTACATAATGGTGGTGGGATAGCACATATATTTTAGACACACTTGTATATGAATGGTCATGCTCAGGGTGTTCGTTATGGCCCATATTATACTACCATTTTATTGTTATATTTTTTTTTGGTGAATGTTCCATTTTTATGGAAGTTTTTTTTGCATTATTGGTTTTAATCATTGTATTGGATGATGATGGTGTGTCCATTTATTATTTTATGTGAATACACATAATATTTATAAACTTTATCATTTACTAATGTTTTATCTCCTAAATCAACTTATTAAGTTTCAATCTATCTTAGTGCATGCCTTAAAGGGTGTACCAGGAAAGGGGTGGGTAAAATGATGATTCTTCATGAGAGACATTATTATTTATCTATAATTTCCATATATATTTTAGTTTCCTTAGATTTGATCCCTTATTTATCTCCTTCCATTGGGTATCCTCTAACTATGTCAAGACCTATATTTTCCTACTATGTTTTCTAGATTGATGTAGTTATAACCATTATCTATCCCATCCCAACTACATTGATCATATTGATGTAGTTTGAAATTTATGTCACATGATTCATAGTTATGTGAGCCTAAATGACCTAGTTCAAAGTTATTTGACTAGTCTTGTAATTAATAAAGTTGATCAATATTGTCAACTAAATATTCGAGATGGATTAGGGTCATCCATCACTACAAATACAAGTCACCATTTCAAACAGATAGATAAGAACATTAATTTTTTATTTTTATTGCTCACACTTCTAACCTAAGTTTATTTTTGGAGGATTTAATACTTAAGTCTTGTCTTGGATGGAAAATCTTGTCTTTTGAAATCATTGATATAATACGAGTCATTTTAGACTAGAGCTTGATTCAACCATTGAGAACCTTAAAACCATAATAATCTCTTGCAAATCATAATTGGCCAAAGGAGAGATCAAGGTTCAATAATTCTTGTTCAAAGCAAGTATATTCTAATACTATATATTTTATTTTGATAGATATAACTTGCATCATTATTTGGTTAATGAATGTATACCTCCTTGTTTTAATTATCTTTACACTTAAATTTAGTGTGGATATAATAATATTCAAACTATCTAGTTCTACACCTTAGGTATCCTAGTCCCCCATTTTTTTCCATGGATTATTTCACATTTTAATATGTTTCTAATGCATCCCCTTACATTTCATGATTGTGATATTTGATTATTTTTTAATGAGAAACCTAGTTATGGTTATTGCATTATGTTGATTGCCTAGAGGCTTTGGAACCCTTTCTATAAACATTGTGTTGTAGATGTTCCCCTTGAAAAGTTTATTGGATATATTGGTCATATCAATATTTCATTAAGTATCAATGGAATATACTTAATTTAAATTTTATAATTCCATATCTTTAGATATGATAGCTATAGGTCAATCCTAGCTCATTGAATAAATTCTAGAGAACCCAACATGAATTAAGCATTGCTTTCACCTCTATAGCAAATTATATCATACATATCAATATATTTTTGTTTAAATTATATACCAATGAACTATATCAGATAGGTTGATATAGATTAATCTCAAATTTCACCTAAAGCAAAACTATATTAAGAAGTGTGACATAGTTTCATCTTTGTGTTTCCCCAATGAACATTTTTAGATAGCATGACATAATTTTATATTTTGATCTACTTTTTATTTTATTTTTAATATATTTTTTTCTAGAAAACTATATTGACCTACTCATTTTATTTATGTGTATCCATATATCCAAGAAACTATATTGAACAAGCTAATATTGTTTCATCTTAGACAAACATTTCTAGTCAATTATATCAATCTGATCAACATAACTTTATAGTTTCATCTTTATTAATTATTAACCATGTTTCCAGTCAACTATATCGAATAGTCCAATTTATTTATATATATACATTTATACTTATATTTAAATTATTTCTATAAAACAATATCAATCTATTTAGTTAATTAGTTATTTGCATTTCCTTTTCAGTAAACTACATCAAACAATTCAACTTAGTTATGTGTTTCATTTATTTTTACTAAACTATATTGACCTACTTGAATTAGTTCTATAATCAAAATAATTATTAAAAAATTGAATCAAATTATTTGATCTAGTCTTATATATTTATTTATAATCATGTTTTACATAGATTGTATCGATCTACTCAATATACTATTTGTACAACTACATCAGCCAACGTTGATATAGTTTTATTTCTTTTATTTTGAAACATAAGTAAGGAATATTAAATTTTCATTTCAAAATAAAATAACACTTTCCTTTCAATTTGACCACCTATTTATTTTGATTCACTAAATATTTCAAATTAGTTTTCCATATTGATTTTTAACTTTATTTTTCATTTGATTGGTTTTCATAAGAAACTATGTTTTGATAGTTTTAAAACTACCTAGATAATATCATGAATGGATACATGGTGTTTTTTAAACCATCCATATAATGCTACATCATCCTAATATATTCAAAACTACTACAGTCACTGATCATTATATTAGACAACCTGATACAATTCAAAATATTTTTTCTACTCTAAACTATATCAACTAGGTTGGTACTATTCTATCAAGTTATTTACCTTATACTTTGTTGATGGTCATTTTGGCATAGCCATAAACTATACATTCTTAAGGTAATTATTAAGGTCCCTAAAAGCCTCTCCTTAAAGGATATTTTCAAGAAATATCTCCAATGTCTATTCTACCTAGTTTAAGTGCACTGATCTTCATTTACTAGCTCACTATGACCATTTTATATATAATACAAAATGCATCATATCCATACATCAATATTGGATCATATGGGATAGATAACACCTACACTTTCAATTGGGGGCATATAATTATTAAGTGAGAGCATGACCAATGTGAGGATCCACTAACCTGATTAGGGGATCACTTATCACAACACACTATGTGAAGTAAGGTTCCAAAGCCTACAGTCTAAAACAATCACATAATAAACCTAAAATATTCATATGATTTAATATTCACTAATCTAGTGCACACTAAATCTTGTGGCATAAAGTGGGGAAAATAAACAACTAAACTAAACATATATAAAAGACATATACTCACATCAATGTATATGTAATCCTAATACATGGAAGATAAGAATACAAATGCACTATCTATCTACTCTTACAAAAGAGGAATAAATTTAGAAATAATTACCTTTGAATATGAACCCATCGAACCTTAATCTCCCCTTTGGCCAAGGTGATTCGTAAGAGATTGTCATGGTATGTAAGAACAACTAAGATAAATCAGCTCTGGGCTACATAACCTATCTAAGCATCCAAAATACTTATCCACAAGATGAGATCAGAGCTCCAAAGAATGTATTTAACCCTAAATATTTATTCCCCAAGTAGAATGGTCAATATGCAAATGTTCATTTTCACTTCTTCACTTAATTCTTCACTCTTCTTAAAATGGTAAGGAATGACCTTGTATATATAGTAGTATCTTACCCTAAAATCATTTAGGAACATCATCTATGCTAGGTTGAATTGGTCAACCTAGCACATTTTTGGGTCTAACTCACTAGGTTTGTGATAGGTCGGCTGAGAGGCCAACAAACCAAAAGAAAGAAAAAGTCCATAAATTGTGTTGGGTAGACCTGGTCTACCTAGCACAATTGAGAGGTTAAAAGGGTGCTAAGGCAAGAAATGAAGGATAAAACATAGTAAGTTATAGTAATATTTATAACTAAGAAGAATAATATTTGGTTTAATGGTTTTAGGAGGATATTATATGGATGGTATGTGGAAAAATGAACAATAATCTTATGAAGCACACATGGTCTACCCACCCCTTTCCCAGTGTACCTTTTAAGGCATACACTCAAATATATTGAGACTTGATAGGTTCCTAAAAGATATGAAGTTTCATTAATCAATCAAATTTAAAAATATTATGCATATACATATGCCCTAGTCAAAGCTCATCACGTGTCACGTAAGTGCAACATGGGATGGTGCTTTGAAAGACAACATGATAACACACAATGCTAATGCTAAGTATCATGCAGTAAGTATATAATAAGATAAATGAAAGAACTATATTTAAAAACACATGCCTTTAACTTACCTTAGTTCTATAGATAAAGAAGTAGACTGTAAGAAATGAAGGTGTCTAATGTAGAGTACACTAGGTGAACATGTATAAGTTAGTGCAAAAAAATAGAAAAAAGTAGAAATTTTGGAAAATAGACATATATTAGTGGAAAAAATAGAGATTTTAGTAAAATTTAGAAAATTAGGATTGCTAAGGCAAGGTTTAGAATTTTTAAGGCAAATAAATGATAAAAAGATGGCAAATGAATGACAAAAAATTGGTAAATGAATGACAAATAAATGAAAAAAATGATGGCAAATGATAATAAATAAATGACAAATGATTGGAAATAAATGAAAAATAATTTGATATAAATGACAAATGATAAGTAAAATATAAATGGCAAAAAGGAATGTCAAATGGAAAAAAAGAAATGTAGAACATACTAAATCACATTGGGAAACATGTAAAACACAAAATGACAAATAAAATATCAATGCAAGAAAACTTGAACAAAGATATGTAAGAAGGTAAAAAGTAAGCTCATGTGAGATAGGCAAAAATTTATTAAAAAAAAAAAAAAAAGACTGAAAATGAAATGTAGTTGAAGATGGAAGACAAACATGAAGAAGGCAGATACGTAATGAAATAAAACAATGATTGATCATTACTAAAACATGTTATTTTTCTCTAAGGATAGATAAGACTGAAACAAAGTAATACTAGCATGTTTTTAAAATATGAATAAAAATGAATAAAAAAGAGGGAAAATAGATTTGGAATCAAAATTTGCTTATCAAGGTGGGGATTGAAATGGGTAGAAGGGAGAATGAAGGAAAAAATAAGGTAGAGGAATTCTTTATCAAAGACAAGATACTCAAATCTGGTTTGTCAAAACAAAAGGACTTTTGACCTTAATGACTATGAAGAACTTATCTTAGCTACACAAATTATTAGGTCAAAAAATAGAGTACATAGATCATCCCATAAAGGCTATATGCATGAAAAGTAAAATGGACCTACCTCCCCATGATGTGTTCCCCATTCTTTAGGATGCCTTATAGAGTTTTTGGTCTACTATGAAGATTGGGTACTTACGTGAGAATGTAAGTAACACCATATAGTTTTTTGAAATCCCATATACCAATCTATTGGCCTACCATACCCCAAAGGACTTCGGATCTATGTGAAGCTAACTATGGATTTTGAGATTTTATTAAAGATAGGATATGTGCTTGTAATCATGTATTTTGGTATGAATTTGACTTTTGAGATTTGTATGTTACCTTTTACATATCATTGCCTTTTATTTCAAATGATTTAACTTTTAAATTTATTTTGATGGCATTTTTTATTTCTCCTCCTTAAAATTTTGGAAAACCAAACATGGGTGCTAAGAGAGAAAAGCTTTAAAGAGCATGGGGTCTAAGAGTCTTGTAAATCTAGGTGAAATAAAAATGTTATCTTGACTTTGACCTTGTTTTATCCAATACAAAGCTGAAAGAAAGGGGAAATCAAGAGGAATGACACATGGAATAATTCTAACTACTTAAAATTGCAAAAAAATGTGATAAAGGGAAAAAAATAAGGGATACAATGATAGTAAAGTGTGATTCCTTATCATAATAAAGAGGGAAATAGAGGAAAACATGTTAACATAGATTGTTGTGCAGATTCTATCTAGTAAAAGAAGCAAAAGCTAAAGTTTAAGAACAAAGATCACAAAAAACATGAAAAGATGGAATTTTATGAGGAGGGATAGGTCCTATCCGTGGTCTTATAAATCAACTCACAAAAGAGAACCTAAGGGGTGCTAAAACAAGATTAGCAAGCAACAAAAGTGGAAAATAAGTAAAAGATGGTAATTTTGTGAGGGGTGTCAGGTCCTTTCTATGGTCTTACAAAGCAAATCACAAAAGAAAAACCCATGAGAGTGCCAAAAGAGAAAATGCAAGAGATAAATAATACTATGGTACATCAAAAGGTAAATGCAAAAGAAAGTGGCAAAAATGATCATAAAGATAATAAGGCAAAGAATGACATAAAAATACAAAGAATAAAAGAGATATATAAGGAGAAAATGAAATTGAATTTCAAATGTGATATATAAGAAAGCCAAAATAACATAAAGTAAAATTATGAAGCTTATGAAGGTGAAATTAAAATAAAAAATGCATAAAAACAAAGAAACATGAGCCAAAAGAATAATTAAAGTCTTTGTTAATGTTTATATCAAATATGAGCATGTGAAAGACAAGTATATAAGTCTAATGATGTTTCTTGAAGCTAGATGTGTTTGTTATTATGTTTTTTGTTATTATGCATTGAAGAATAAGAGTGGGCATCGTAAGATGCCCCAAAAGGTAAGTGGTTGTATGGATGGGCATCACAATATTCCTCAAAGTTTGAATGGATCTATGGATGGGCATCACAATATGCCCCAAAGTCTAAAGGGACATATGGATGGGCATCATAAGATACCCCAACATGTGAGGTGGAATGAGGTAACATTGAACGATTGAAATGACTTACATTGGGTTGGTAGGTGCATTTAGAAATAGGTAAATGTGTTGGTTTGTTAGTTTTTAATAATGTTGAATGTGACATAGGATGTGTAGGAGAGGTATGAAGAGGTAAAATAGGTAAAGGAGGACCATGTATGATATGTTTTGGAGTAGGCATTTAAACTAGGTACTCTTTTGGTGCATGTGACCTAAGAGGTTGAGGTTTATTGGATGCAAAAATATGTTTAAAGATATTCATGTGAGTTATCCTTTCCTTATTAGTCTAAAAATAAGGATCAATTATGGTTTAAACCAAATTAGAAGATAAGGTATAGGTATGGGATGATTAGTTTTGTTTATTAGGTAGTTGATGTTGATGTGATTATGGTTATTCAGATTGATTTTGAGAAGCTTGAAGTTAATCTTGATAACATTGTTTTGTGAGAGTATCAAGATTGAAATGTGGACCAAGCAAGGAAGAAATAAGAAATTGGTGAGGATCATGACAATATTCATGAGAATGACTTATAGTAACATGCCACCAACAAAACATATCAAGATTGTACTATTTTAGAGGAGGTTTGGAAGGATCAAATATCATGGGTTTGGAGGGTGGTAATTTCTCCTTAAGTTGTTATAGACTCAAGGGTGGATGGGTTAGGTCAAAATTGGTTGAATTGGATGCTTCATTTTGAGTTTGGGGAGACTTGGATGAATCAATGGTATGAGAAGAAGATTAGAAAGTTGCTTTAGTAGTTGTTTGAGGTGTTTCAAATTGAGTCATAAGAAAGTCTTGCATTTTTGCTTCATCTAAGGCTTCTTCTAATGTTTTAGGTGAAAAGATTCAAACTTTATATTGAAGAGGAGGTTTAATAGTTATATCAAATAGTCTTAAAATAGTGTCATCATTCATGTTATGGTCCACACTTTATGAGTAAGAGACTTGCATCATTTGATGAAAGTGTGAGCAGATTTATTAGGAAGTTGTTTGTCATTGATAAAATGGTTGAGGTAGTTTTCAGGAAGGTCATCATGTTGGAATTCCTTCACTAGAGCATTAACTAGATCCTCTAGTTATGAGATGGAATGTCTCAGTATTTGGTTCTACCATTCAAGTGCATCACCAAAAAAGTTTTTAGCTAAGATCTTGGTGGTAGCAAAGGTGTTAGTTTGGACCCATTCCTTATAGAGATTGCCATAAGACTTAAGAAAGAGAGTAAGGTATTCAATCCTATTATATGTAATAGTTGGAGAAATGTTTCCAATATATATGGATGCAATAAATGGAGATAAATGTTCATTTTAAAGCTGTTGAAGCATTTTGTTATTCATTAGAGGTTGAGGGATGATATTCCCATTGGAATCTCTAAGAGGAAGAGGGTTAAAATTTTGATCTGGTTGAGATGTGATAACTTGAGGTGGTTGAATAATAATATTTCATAAATTTTGTTCCAGGCTCATTATTTGAGATCGATTGGTCATTTGCATGATGTTCATTTAATTTATGACTTGTGTAAGAAGTTGAGTTGTATTAATAGGTGGACTAGTGTTTGTAGGTTGGGTATTAGTGTTGGTAGGAAGAGGATTATTAGTGTTGGTGGGAGGAGGATTATTTTTAGGTGGAGGATTCCCAACATTAGTGTTAATTTTCTTATGTATGGTAGAAGAGGAAGGAAGCTTAGTCAAGCCACCATTATTGTGAGGAGTGTAGATAGTATTATCATCAAGGTTCTTAGATGTGATAACTTGAGGTGGTTGAATAATAATGTTTCATAAGTTTTGTTTCAATCTCATTATTTGAGATTGATTGGTCATTTTCATGATGTTCATTTGATTTATGACTTGTGTAAGAAGTTGAGTTGTATCAATAGGTGGACTAGTGTTTGTAGGTTGGGTATTAGTGTTGGTATGAAGAGGATTATTAGTGTTGGTGGGAGGAGGATTATTTTTAGGTGGAGGATTCCAAACATTAGTGTTAATTGAATTACGTATGGTAGAATAAAAAGGAAGCTTAGTCAAGCCACCATTCTTGTGAGGAGTGTAGATAGTATTATCATCAAGGTTCTTGAAAATTTGGGAACCATCTAGATTATCAATTTGAGTGGTATGATGTGATGAAGGATTCCCAATATTGTTATTTGGAGGAGGATTATGACAAAGTATTTCAACTACATTTCATTGTGTAGTGAGTTGTTTTGGTTTATGATAAAGGGAAGGAATAAATTGGATAGTTTCATCAGAAGTAATGAAATAAGTGAGGTTACTATCTAAGTCCTTGATTATGTAATATTCTAGACTAAGAGAAGGATAAGAAAATGTCATTATGATTAAATAATACTAGATAACCACACAAGGGGAATAAAAATGTGATAAAAAATAGTATAGGGTTGACCAGGTCAACCTAACATAGAAATAGGGACTATAAGCTTGTATAGGGTAGACCAGGTCAATCCAGTATAGTGAATAAAAGTTGTTATAAAAGGTAAAATGGATAAGATAGTATAGGTTTGACCAAGTCAACCTAGTATAGTGGACAGAGGTGAAAAAAGATACTAGGTTGATAGGGTTGACCTAGTACAGTAGACAGGTTCCTTATTTTGCATATATCTTTGGTTCTACTCATCTATTTTACAAACCATAAAATGCATTGGATTCATGATGACATAGGGAAGATGAAAAATTTTATATTAAGTTGTGAATTGAAAAATAATAATTTTTAATTAATGTAAAAAATAGGAAGTACTAAAAGGGAAATAAATAGTTAATTGAATTAATGCTAGCCAATCCAACTGATGCATAAAAGAAAAATCTTGCACTAAAAATGTATAATGAAAGATTTTGAACACACAATTGATCAAAGAGAAAGTAAACAACTTTTAATAAATCTAGATACTTGGTCAACCTATAATTTTGATTATATTATTAAGAATGATCTTAAATATAAAGTGATCTTGGTTATAAACAAGGTACTAGATATCAATCAATGGGTAGTTTTAAGTATGTTTAGGTTAAAATAGACTATAGTGTTAATGATATAGGCTTGGTATTGGGTTCTACCCCATAATTTCACACACCTTAGCAATAAGAGTAATAGGTGCTTAGCCAAAATATACCATTAACCATGCTTTATACTTGACCAAAGCATCAAGTCATCTTCCCACTTGGTGATGAAATCCAAGTAGGTTGGCCTTAGTAGTCAAATATTTAAATGATTTTTGATGTCTATGTGGTTTAGTTATGTGTGAAAAATAATAAAAATAGTGTAACTAAGAGATTTATTGAAAATCCCCTAATTAGACCATGTGAATTATTCTAAGCATGCAAACAACTTTAAAAGAAACTATAAAACAAGGTATAGCTAAGAAACTATATGGACAATCATATAGAATAGGGTTGATAGGGTTAAACCTATACTATGGAAGAAAATTTTAAAAGTGAACTAGGTTAGTCAAGTCAGCCTAGTTATTTCAAAAAACATAGAATATAGAATTTGTTTTATAGGGTCGACCTAGTTGACTGTGTGGAGGTAGTTTTGAAGACTACAAACTTGAAAGGAAAGCACAAAGAAAGAAAGATATAGAGGAAACATAAATTAACCTAAATGCTTTAAAGATAAAAAGGAGAATATTGTTGATCTGAGACCTTGGAGAAAACTTGTAGTAACCTACAAAATACGTTCAATTTGTTAAATAAGCCATGCAAAAACTTGTTAAAAATGCACTAGGTTGACTTGGTTGACCTAGTAGGTTGAACTAGGAGTCTAGAAACCTAAAAAACTTGTACTGGGTCAAGCTGTTCAATCCAATTATTTGAGTAAAAAGTTACAAGTTTTGAAAACTTGTACTAGGTTGATTTGGTTGATCTAATTTGTTTCTATGCTAAATCGCTTTCTACATTCAAAAGATAGAAATGAGAAACTAAGAGATGGTCTAGGGTTAGAAGATACTCAGATATAGTCGTGCGCATGAAATCAGATGTTGGAAGGTACTCCTCTTTGGCTATGGAGGAATGACACCTGTGAAGAAAAAGAGACTAAAAATGAAAAATGTTAGACGAGGAGACGGTGGGCTATCAAGCAAAATGCTTGATCCCTGAAGTACGAAGACCTCCTTAAGGGATATCAACCCATTAATAAAAATTAGAATATATGACAAAAGCAGAAATAATGAAAAGACAAAATGAAAGAAATAAAAGATGAAAAGTAGAATGCATACCTGATATGCAGCACTGTTCTGCACAGTCACCGGTGTCGGTCTCTGTGCTGGCGTCGGTCAGGGAATGGTGTCGACATCGGTTAAAGTGCCAGCATCAATCAGGGTAATGATTGGCATCGGTCAGGGCAACAGTTTTGGATGAGTCTGGGTGGGTCTGGTCGAGTCTGGTTGAGTCAGGACAGGGTCTGGTCGAGTCTAGACAGGGTCTGGTCAGGTTTGGTCAATTTTCTTGGGCTTTGCAGAAGGTCTATTGTTTTGTTTGGGGTTTGTACAGGAAGTCTGAATAGAGTTATAGACTATGTAGTCAAGGGATAGTAGGCAGAGGTGTAAAGGAGGAAGTCAAGTCTTGGGTCTATAATCTGAAGATCTGGGGTGATAGCAATAATAAACAAACAATAACCAGAGAGAAACAAAAACATAGAGGGAGATACTTACCTGTTACACACTGCAAGTATGATAAAAGACATGATTGAAGTCGTCGATGTGCTGCCAGAAGTTAATCAAAGCGAATGTAGATTGGTTAAATGCCAGAGTTGATTGATCATAATAGTTAGGGATGATTGTCAGAGTTTTTTGAATGATTGTAAGAGTCTGTTAAATGATTGTCAGAGTCTGTTCGAATGGTTTTGCTAATGAAGGTGAGGGACGGTTCGATAACCAATCAGGAAACCGATTGGGAACCGAATGGGTAACAAATAATGGGTAACGGATGTAGTGTTCAAACTGACGTTGGCAAGATTGTTGATGCTAGCTGATAAGTGACTGACGTCATCGACATCGGCCGGGTAGCAACCATCATCGGCAGATGCAGAATGGGGACAGAGGCTAGCTTTAGCTCTTTGCTCATTTTTACATGCTGCTAGGGTCAAGGCTAGTAGGGAAATGGTCGACAGGGGAAAAATAAGCATGGAAGAATAAAATGAGGGAGGACCAGGGGAGTAGACATGATTTTGGTGTCTACATTTGCCCCTTTTTGTCTTGTTGGTTATTTTGGATGAACTGCAAGACAAAAATAGGAGTTGATTGTCCTAGGTGTGGATAAGGTTGATTTCGTCTTGTTGGTTGTTTGAATGAACTACAAGACAAAAACAAAAGGTGGATTGCCCTGATTATGGATGAGGTATTCCCCCTCAAAGCAAGAGTTGAGGGAAGGGAACTAGGAATCGGGTGCTGATTTGACAAAGAGTGGATGAAAAAAGGGGGGTGAGGGTGAACGCTGCAAAAGTCATGATTACATGCATACCACTTCACGAGATGGTCAGGTCAAAGTGTCATAGTTCAAGGGTTGAGGAGTGCCAAAATTGAAGTAATTGGGCCCCAGCATTTAGTCGTCTACTGATCGGGTCACTCAATCGAAGCTGAAGCTCCAAATGGTCATCATGTTCTAGGTATCCTGGGCTCAGGAAGTGCTCCTAGAAACATGAAAATGTCACAAGTAGTGTGGATCAACCAGCTTGCGATCTTATACTTGTGAGGGTCTAAAAAAAGTTTGCACATAATTTGCTAACCAGTCGTGAGGTAGCATACATGCAAAAAATAACCAAGGCAACATTGTCTTGGAAGTGGTCGAAGTTAGAGGAGATAGGCATGATCTCCAATGGTCTTGGTCAAGGTGGATGGATGGATGAAAGGATGTGGCTGAGCTAACCTCAGAAGATATCATATCCTCTGAGTGTTGCCTACATAGCCCTTGTGTGAAGGGCCTCAGGCCAATGTAGTTCTCCCTAAAAGGGAGGAAGGGTCGAAGGGATGGAATTGGTCATGGTTGAGGATAAGGTCATGGTCAAAAGGAGGAAAGAAGGTTTTTCCATCGGAGAGATGAAAAAATGAGGGTGGTCGAGCTAACCCCAGAAGATATCGTATCCTCTGAGTGCTGCCTACATAGCCCCGATCTTAGGGCCTCAAACCAATGTAGTTTGAACAGTTCGAACAAAGAGTCTGAGTGGTAGACAGGTGGTGAAAGTGGTTGATAGACTGGTTTTGGTCAAGGTCAAAATGATGAGGAGAAAAAAGATGTTACAGCCTTTTCCAAATGGTGTATTCTGTAACATTGGTGATGTGGTCTTTCATCCTTAGCAATTTTCCATAGTCGTGATGGATGTATGCTAAAAATGAATTGAGGTCTATTTATGCTTTAGCAAGTATTGGTTTATGCTTAGCATAAATTGTGTCTGGTCGATAGTTTCCATGTGTATTGGTGTCCATAGAAACTAGTGTGAATAGGTTATGATGATGTGACAGGTCTAAAAATGGAGGGGTGGCTTGGTTGGGTTTGACAAGTGATGAAGTTGAATGTGACCAAAGTGAAGAAAAAGTGAAAGGCATATTGCTCTTTCATTGACAAGGACCAGGAAAATAGCATAGATAGGGGTGATTAGAACCAAGAGCCTCGTTCATGCATGACGTCGTTGACCATATGTAATGTTAGAGCGGTAATCGAATCACTTTGACATTAAAGTGAGCTCAAAGTCCCTTGAGCAGGTGATAGGAGGAGGATAGGGTAACCCATTTTAAGAGCAGAGATAACTTTGCCCCTTTTTTATAAGAGACCCTGAGACAACTACAAGCCAAGTCCATGACCCATTTTTTTTTTTTGAGTGCAGACTGATCAATGCAGGAAGTCTACATAGAGATGTCATTTGCTTGGTGGTCATTGGCGAAGCTGATCAATGCGGGAAGCTTCTAAGAAAGATTGTTGTTTGTAGCAAGAATTAGTCATAGCCATCCTTCGAGGGAGTGGTCTATATTTGCTTTATATATAAGGGCTTTGAATAGCTATCCTTTGAGGGAGCAGTCTATTAGCTACAACAATGATAGTATAGCTATCCTTCAAGGGAGCAGTCTACCTTTTGATTCTAGTTAGGTGACTTGGATATTTTGACATCTTGATTTGTTTTGACAGAAATGTGAGTCATGGACAAGACTATAGAAGGTCAAGGGCTCCCTTTTATTAGGACAAAGCATCCATATTGTATAAAAGGGGTATATAGGATTTGTTAAGGGGAGTAAGGTTGAAAGGAATGAGGACTAAGAGGATGGGGATTGCTCAAGGGATGAGCTCAAGGTAAATGTCAAGTGGATGAGTACTCGACTAACAAAAGAATGGTCGCAGATGCAACGCATTAAGAGGCTCAAGTTTTGGTCGTCCATCGAGAGAAGACAAACAATATGTCCCTGATCCATACTTGTGCGTGATAATGAAAGGTCTGAGCTAATTAGGGGAAAACTTACCTCGATTACTTTGCTCCATATTGGTCACGTGTTGATTCTCTTTGAGGACGAGGTCTCCGATATTAAAATCTCATTCTCGCAGATTTTTTTCATAGGCTCGCTTGATGCGATGTTAATAGACATGGAGATGGTTGAGGGCAGCAAGACGGCGCTCGTCAAGTAACTCAAGTTAAGCTAAGCGATCTTGATAAAAGTCATCGTTAGAAAGAATGTCATGTAAAGAGATGCAGAGAGATAGGATCTGTGCTTCGAGAGGTAGGACAACCTCTGTTCTATACATGAGAGAGAAAGGGGTAGCACCCGTAGAGGTTCAGATGCTAGTGCAGTAGGCCCACAAAGTGAAGGGAATGTGAATATGCCAATCCCTTCCAGTGTCACTGACCACCTTCATGAGAATTTTAGTCAAGATTTTTTTGGAAGCCTCGGCTTGCCCATTTGCTTGTGGGTAGTAAGGCAAAGAGAAACTGAGCTTGATGCCAAGTGAGTCACAGAGTTTTTGGACAGTCTTGTTTTTTAAGGACTTGCCATTATCAGTGATGATTTTATGAGGGACACTGAAACGGCATATGATGTGGCTGTTAATGAAGTCAACAATCTTGTCAGCTTTTGTGGAGATGAGAGGAATAGCTTCCACCCACTTGGTGAAATACTCAGTGGCAGTGATGATGGATTGATGACGAAGAGACGAATGAGGGTTAATCTCATCGATGAGATCTAATCCCCACTAAGAAAAAGGCTAAAAATCCTGAGTGACTTGTAAGGCGTGAGTAGGAAGATGAAGCAAGTTAGAATGCTACTGACACTTGATGCAATGTCGAACATAATCGCTATAGTCTTAATGAAGGGTGGGCCAATAATAGCCCAGATGAAGGATGTGCTTGGCAACCGAATTCGCACTGAAATGTCTGCCATAAATCCCATCATGGACTTGCTTAATGGCCTGAGATGCTTCAGTGGAGGTGAGACAGTGAAGAAGGAGGCTGTCAAAGCCTCGCTTATAGAGAAGACCCCCTAACATGGTATAGCGAATGGTGCGCTTGATAAAAGTTCATCGTGCATTGCTAGAGAGGTCGGGAGGAATGACAGACAAAGACAAGAAGTCCACAAGTTGCTTACACCAAACATCTTGTGGGCTAGAGTCTATGGTGTTGACATGATTAATGTTAGGAGAGATATAGGAAGGAAATGGCACATGATGCACCATGACAAAAAGTTTGGATGCAGATGAGGAAGATGGGATATGGGAAGCGAGAGAAGCCATGGTGTTAGCAAACTTATTCGTGGATCGAGGAACAGTCTACAGGAGGTAATGGTTGAAAGATGCAAGGAGGATGTCAGCACAGTTTTTATACCTTTGCAAAATTTCATTTTTACAGAGGTATGAACCGTTGACCTGATTGATGATGAGCTGCGAGTCACTGAAGATGTTGATGGACTTGATGCTGAGAGAGAGGGCGGTCTGAAGTCCCAAAATTAAGGCCTCGTATTCAGCCATATTATTGGTACAATTAAATTTGAGCTTGAAAGACAAAGGCATGGGCTCACCATCGAGTGGGATGAGAATGACTCCTGCACCCCCACCAAGTTGACATTTGGAGCCATCAAAAAACATGGTCATTTGGTAGATAGTGTCATCGGTGGAAAGCGTGACAATAGACTCGTCAGGGAACTCGCACTGCGAAGGTTGATTGTTGGGAAGAGGGGCATCTGCCAGTTGATCAGCAATGGTTTGCCCCTTGATAGATTTCTGCTAGATGAATTTGAGATCGAACTCAGCAAGCAGCATGAGCCACTGAGCCATACGTTGATGTTGATATGGCTTGGAGTGCATATACTTGAGAGGGTCGGTGTGAGTGATGACAAAGGTTTTGTGATTAAGGAGATAGTGGCAGAGCTTGGTAGTGGCAAAGACTAATGCCAAACAGAGTTTCTTGGTATGAGTATACCGAGTTTCATAGTCGACCAATGTTCGGTTGATATAGTAGACCACTTGCTCACGGTGGTGTTCGTCTCGGTGCGCAATCATGGCACCTAATGAATGGCTAGTGACAGAGATGTAAAGGTAGAAGGGTTGATCATCTTTAGGTGGAATGAGAACTGGTGGAGAGACCAGTTAGCATTTAAGGGCTTCAAAAGCCTCTTGACAGTCCTTATCCCATGTAAAAGAGACATCTTTCTTAAGGAGATGATGAAAAGGTTGGCAGCAGTCAGAAAGCTGCGAGATGAAATGACAAATGGATTGGAGCTTCCCTTATAGACTGTGAAGCTGCTTGAGATTGGTCAGGGGTGGCATTTCAAGGATAGCGTAGATCTTGGTAGAATCTATCTCAATGCCACAGAAAGAAGTGATAAAGCCAAGAAGCTTATCGAAGAGGACCCCAAAGACACATTTCTTGGGGTTAAGGTAGACATTGTATTGAAGAAGGCAAGAGAAGATGATTTTGAGAATGGTCAAATGGTCACGACAAAGCTTGGACTTACCGAGCAGGTCATCCACATAGTCCTCCATGATTTTATGGAGGAGATCATGGAAAATGTAGGTCATGGCACGCTGATAAGTGGTGCCTACATTCTTCAAGCCGAAAGGCATGACTCGATAACAGAAAGTCCCCCATGGGGTAATGAAAGTGGTCTTGTGCTGATCTTCTAGAGCAATCAAGATTTGATTGTATCCTAAAAACCTGTCCATGAGAGATAGCATCTCATGGCTGGTCGTGAGATCAACAAGCTGGTCAATGTTAGGAAGAGGAAAGTCATCTTTGGGACAGGCTAGGTTAAGGTCGCGATAGTCCATGTAGATCCAGATCCCCCCAGTCACCTTGGTGATTGGGACGATGTTAGAGACCCACTGCGAATAGTCAATGGGTTGGATGAAGGAGACAGAAAGGAGGCACTGAAGCTCCTCTTTGATAAGGAGGGCAATGTGAGGATGCATCTTTCGAAGCTTTTGCCTAACAAGCTTAGCCTCTGGTTTGGTGACAATGTTATGGGTAGCAATGGTGGGGTCAATGCCAGGCATGTCATGGTAGGTCCAGGCAAAGGCCTTGCTATGGTCGAAGAGGAACTGGGTATAGTCAAGCTACTCTTGAGCGTCTAAAGATTGACCAATCTTTAAGACGTGGGAAACATCGAAAGAAGGGAGGTTGATGTCAATGGTTGATTCATTTAACATAACCTAGGTCTTAGAAGGGAGAGAGTGCTAGATGAAAGAGTCATTGGCACCCATGTAGAAAAGAATGGCATCATTGTCAACGCAGTGGACAGTGTGAATGGTTGCCGACTCATCTTCTACCATGCTGGGAAAAATGAGAGGGAGAGATTTGGACACCCCATTGAGCTGATAAGTCAGGGGTTCCAGGCGGATGGTGTTTATGGAAAAAAAACTAGGAGGGATGGAAACCACCAACTCCATAGGTGAAGGAGGAGGGACGGGAGGAGATTGGTCAAGGGTTGGTTTGGGACAAAGGTCTGCAGGGCTCTAAGTGGGGTCGTGATATCCCAAGCCATATTATTTCTTGGCATCGTCATCATTGAGCAGTTTGATGGGCTGATGGGAGCCCTGCTCATAGCATCCAAATCCAAAACCCTTCCATGCACACTTATAAAGGTAAGTATGTGCAAAGGCAGGGTTGCCAAGAAATGAGAAGTCTGGTGTGAAAGGTTGAGGTGAAGGAAGAGGATTGCAATCAGCAGGAGCTTAATTGAGCCCCCGGTATACAAGGTTGGTTTGGAGGTGAGGGGGACCATAAGGCATGATCATCCCGATCTGATGGTCATAGTTAGGGCTGTGATGAAGGCATCCATACTCTTGTGGAGTTTCAAACATGTCTAAGGCCAGCAAGTGATATTCCCCCAATGAAAGTCTTTGGAAGATGTCTTCTATGGGGTCTGTGGTCATCGCTTGAAGGGGAGGTGTGAGGGTGACCGCCTATTGCAAACTGGTTGAAGCTTCCACGGATGGAGGTGGTGTCAAGATTGATGGCTTGATAGGGATGAGGACGTCATTTGGATGGTAGGAGGTGTTACAAGTTTTGAAGGGTGAAGGGTCAGCGAGAATGATATGGACTTGCCCATCGTGCTCAAATTTTATACAACGGTGTAGGGTGGAGGGGACACAGGCCATGGCATGGATCCAGGGTTAGCCTAGCAAGATGTTGTATTGAAACTCTCCTTTGATGATATAGAAGAGCTCTGGGATTAGGCATGGACCAATGCGAATGTGAAGGATGACTGTGCTAATGGTCGTGGTAGTCATGTCATTAAAGGAGTGTAAGATTGCGTCAATTTTGGAGATGTAATTCTTGGGAAGGGCCAACTATTCAAAGGCATGGGTGGAGATAATGTTGATGATGGTGCCTCTATTGATCATAACACGTTTAATGTGTGTCCGATCAACATAGGTAGTGATGAAGAGGGTGGCATCCTGATCTTCTGTATTGGATGTGGGAATCTCAGAATCGCTGAATGTAATGGAGGCAACGGGGGCTAAAGAGTGGACAAGGGCAGCAAGTGGCTGGTGGTCTTCGGGTTAGACCTCCGCTTGCTACAAGGCTCTGATGAGGGCTTGATGATGTTGAGGCGAGGTTTGAATAAGGTCATAAAGGGACATCTTCACGGGCATCTGGTGAAGCTGTTTCAACATGGAGTCATGGATTGGTCTAGAAGAAGAAGAAGAAGAGGAGGGTTGAGGTGCACCAAGGATAGAAATCTTAGGCTTGGGCAGTTGAGGTGGCTGGATGAAAGGGTAGGTCCAAGGAATGGCAGCTTTTTCCTTTGCCTTCTCCTTTTGTGACCTGGTGGTTATGTGAATGGCATTGATTTTGAAGATAGGGGGTGAAGGAGAAGAAGGGGTCGTGGTCTGCTGATAAGATGTTGATGGGTTTGAAGAGGTTGGAGGGTTATAAGAGGGGGTTAGGGGGCGGTCAAGAGTGTCCTCAAAGAGAAGAGTGTCTTTCTCTAGATAGCGGTGAATGATGGTCTTGAGAGCACATCAAGCCTCGGTATCGTGTCCTTACATACGATGATATAAGCAGATCTTTGTGTCGTCGAACTAGGAGGGCTTAGACCTGAGAGGTTGGAAAGGCCTGATGGGTGGAAGGGTTATGCTAGAAGTCTACAAAATTTGATGCAAGATCAAAGAGTATGAGCCCACTAAAGGGTCTGTACTCATCGATGTGTGTGATACTGGTGACTTTTGCTTGGGTGGAGTCAGAGGAGGCTTTCATACCACCTTTTGGGTTGATGGTGTGGTGATAGGCAGAAACGGTACTTTCTTCATGAGAGGTATCACCTTTTTGGGAGAGGGTAGGCTAGCGATAGGCAAAGGAAGTAAAGGAGGTAACTGATTTTGATTAAAGGTTAGAGTGGGAAGGACTCTGGTCAAGGTCAAAGGATGGGGGCCCAGAATGGAGGGCAATGGTGATGGAGGAGGAGGCATTCACCTCTGTGGTTTGGCAGTCTTCTGTGACCTGGTTTGAAGACTACTATTGGTCGAGGTCTAGTCTAGGTCCACCTTCACTTGCGAATGAGTGAGGTTGGAGATAGGGTGAATGCCAAGTGACTTGATAGGTTTAGATGGGGCAGATGCTGGTTTTGGTTTTGATGGGGTCAGTTGAGGTTTAGAAATGGGAGTCTGGTTTTTGTTAAGGGTCTTGGGAGATTTTGCCATAGGAGGATTGGTTGCATGAGACAAGAGGGCATGGGCATGTTGAAGAGCTGTGAGACGCTCCCACAATCCCCGATGCTCCACTTTCCTTGAAGGGAGAAGTTTGAGTTTCTCCACTAGTCGAGAAAATGGTTGAGAAGATGTGAGATGGGGTTTGGGTTCTTGAGAAGATGTGGATAGTTGTGGGGTTGAAGATGAGATTGGTGTAGCGGTTTCAGACCCAAGGCATGATGGAGTCGCGACAGGTTCATCTGTGGTTGGAGATGAAGGAGAGGCAAGTTCTTCCCTGGGTGGAGAAGAAATCAGAGAATGAGGCTCCTCAAGCGGGTAAAGAGCAGGGATGATGGTGCCCTCCACTTGTGGTTGAGGAGTAGGAAGGGTTAGGTCCTCCATGGGTAGCAGGAAGGAGGTTGGTGAAACCGGCGGTGCTGGTAAGGTCGAGGCATCCTCCAAGATGAGAGAGGTTGATGGAGAACTAATCGGGGAAAGAGGTTCGTCCACATGTGATGGACTGATGGGTGGACTCACCTCTTGAGGTTGGTCAGAGATGAAGGGCGAGACCATATTGACTGTTCATATATTATGTTTGTGAATGTTGTCAGTCAAGGTCTGGACATTGTTTTGAGTTGGTGGATGATTGGGGAATGGTTATTTGAAGATGTCGATACTTTGATTAGGTGGTGCATTAGGATTGTCGAGGATGAGGTCACCCTTTTCCAGCATATCTTGGATGATGTTTTTAAGGGTTTTACAGTTGCTCGTGTCATGTCCCTTAACACGGTGGTAGTTACAGAAGTCATTTTCCCTATACCACATAGGGATGGTGTGTGAGGGATCAAATTGTGGTGGTGGTCAAATTTGAGGGAGATTGAGGACCCCTTGTTTGATGAGTTTTTCTAGCATAGACGTGTATGATTCTCTAAGTGGAGTATACTGTCACTGTATGTATCTCTATTGGAATATCTGGGTGGCGCTCTGAGATGTGGATGGCTCAGGCTGGTTAGTTGAAGGTGAAGAGGAAGATCTAATGACCACAGTGTTTGCTGAAGCTTTAGATTTAGGATTAGATGACGAAGGCTTAGAAGAGGGGTCATTGGTCTTAGAGTTGGGATTCTTGCTCCGTAACTTGACTTTATTCTCCTTGATGGCACATAACTCAAGTTTATGGGCCATCGTGAAGGCTTCGTCAAAAGTGTGAAAGGTTTGAACCCTCAAGGTGAAAGAAATATGTCTGGCACAGGCTTGGGAGAATAGTTCAATAAGTTCAGGTTAGGGTAAAGAAAAGGAAAGTTGATTGATAAGGCCCCTCCAGTGAGCAACAAAATCATCATTGGATTTGTCCTTGAATTGGCGGATAGAATAGAGGTCTGTGATTGAGACCTTCTTAGTGATGTTGATGGAGAAATGGTCGAGGAAGAGCTAGGCCAGTTGAGTGAATGTGAAGAGGGAATGGCTGGCAAGGGAGCTATACCAGTCAAGTGCAGCACCTGAAAGAGACATAGGGAATGTGCGTAAAAGCAACGCATCATCATGGGCAATAAGGTAACAGGCATGTTTGAATGCCCGTAAGTGCTGTTGTGGGTCTTCCTTGCTTTGAAAACGAAAAAACTTAGGAAGTTCCCACTGGCTGGGATATGGTGAAATCAGGACAGAAGGATGGATAGGCTCATTGCAAATTTATTCATATGATAGAGTATTACATGAGCCAGAAACGGAGGTCTCTAGGTTGGACATCTTGTCCATCAACATTTTGATGATATCTACTAACAGATTGGCGGGTGGAGCACCCCCTAGATTTTAAGGCACTTGAATGAGGCTAGAAGAGGCGTACGATGTAGTCAGTTGTACTAGTAAGGGCACAACGTACGGATGACTAGTCGTAGGGATAGAAGAGGAGACTAAAGATGGTTGGGTAGAAGGCATAGCTAGGTTCGATGTTGCTACAGGAGGTTGGTTAGTGGTAACATGGGCCAATGGATAGGTAGCCACCCTAGTGTTGATAGGAGTAAGGGTAGGTGGAATAGAGACGACCAGATTCTGAAAGGGGGTAGAAAGTGGTTGAGTGGACTGAGGTTGATGGGGGGCCAAAACCCCAGTGGAAGTGGGCCCCATGATAGAGGGAGAGGCCACACTCAGATGGTTGGTCAAAGGCTGGTCGTTGGTCGAGGCAATCACCTGGGTGTCTAAAGGTTGAATTACAGACATTGTTGATATGACCACAGTTTCGAGAAGAGAGGTCGACATTCCGTAGATTAGATTGCCCAAGGGGTCTCGCATTCGGCTATTCGCGAGATATTGTTGTAAGGCTTTGAAGTTGAGGTCCAAGAATCATGCAAAATCTTGGTCCCCTTCTGGGATGATAGGCGCCTGGGTCAGGGATGGGCGAGTAGGAGTTCTTTCAATTTCTGAGTTGAACTCCATTATAGGACTGGTTATGGATGGGGTAGACGGAAGTGGGTGATGCCTCACGTGATTGACTAGAGCCTTGGCTTGACTAGGAGTTAGAACCATTCAAGGCAAGACAAAACGTCCTCATAAGCTCAAACAAGCAGATAAGAACTAAAAGGATGAAGAACACAAGCAGATCCTAAAACCCTACGATTATAGTGGCTTATGCCTTAGAATGTGTGTAGAGGAAGATTGGTTTTTGAGTCAGGTCCTAGAAGAAGTAGTCTATGGATGGTTTCAGGTCAGTTATGGTGCTCAAGAACTATGTGTTAGGTTTCGTACAAGGCTTGGTGCTAAGGAGCAAGCTCCCCTCACTTCACAAGTCCAGTGATAAACTGGGCCTGCTTAGCCAAAATATACTTCCCCTATAGTTTAGACTCTGCCAGAGAATAGAGTGGGCTTTCTCCTTGGTGATGAAATCCAAGTAAGATCGCTGGGATGGGTAAGGTATCTGCTGAGGGATGAAATCCCAGTCGGGCCTTGTCTCAGGTAAGTTAAGATGTTTGTTTTGTGCAAGTGGTTTGGTCGTGTAACATCAAGTGATCTAGATTAATTCAATATGCATTTGTTAATTACTAAGTGTGATCTAAGAATGCAAACACAAGCAGAAATGAAAGTGCAACGTGTTTTAAGTCCAAGTCAAAATGTTTGTTCATATGAAGACGAATGGAGAAAGAGTCAAAGAATATGAGTTTTGGCTAGTCTAGAAATGCAAGAAAGAAAAGAAAATTTCTTTTTAGTCCTGCTTATGATGTCATTTAGAAGAGATGAAAGAGGCAAAAAGGAAGGAACCTAATGCACCCTATATGAACGAAAGAAAGAAAGAACCCAAGGAAGGCCCTAGGGTCCCATCGGGCATGCCAGAATGTTTCTATGCTAAATCGCTTTCTACATTCAAAAGATAGAAATGAGAAACTAAGAAATGGTCTAAGGTTAGAAGATACCCGAATATAGTCATGCACACGAAATCAGATGTTGGAAGGTACTCCTCTTTGGCTGTGGAGGAATGACACCTGTGAAGAAAAAGAGACTAAACACGAAAAATGTTAGACGAGGAGACGATGGGTTGTCAAGCAAAACGCTTGATCCCTGAAGTACGAAGACCTCCTTAAGGGATATCAACCCACTAATAAAAATTAGAATATATGATGAAAGTAGAAATAATGAAAAGACAGAATGAAAGAAATAAAAGATGAAAAGCAGAATGCATACCTGATATGCAGCACTGTTCTGCACAGTCGCCGATGTCGGTCTCTGTGCCGGCGTCGGTCAGGGAATGGTGCCAACGTCGGTTAAAGTGCTGGCATCAGTCGGGGTACTGACCAGTGTCGGTCAAGGCAACAGTTTTGGATGGGTCTGGGCGGGTCTGGTCGAGTCTGGTTGAGTTGGAATAGGGTCTAGTCGAGTCTGGACAGGGTCTGGTCGGGTTTGGTCGAGTTTCTTGGGCTTTGAAAAAGGTCTATTGTTTTGTTTGGGGTTTGTGCAGGAAGTCTGAACAGAGTTACAGACTATGTAGTCAGGGGATAGTAGGCAGAGGTGTAAAGGAAGAAGTCAAGTCTCAAGTCTACAGTCTGAAGATCTGGGGTGAGAGCAATAATAAACAAACAATAACCAGAGAGAAACAAAAACATAGAGGGAGATACTTACCTGTTACACACTGTAAGTATGATAAAAGACATGATTGAAGTCGTTGATGTGCTACCAGAAGTTGATCGAAGTGAATGCAGATTGGTTGAATGCTGAAGTTGATTGATTGTAATAGTTAGGGATGATTGTCAGAGTTTTTTGAATGATTGTAAGAGTCTGTTGAATGATTGCCAGAGTTTGTTCGAATGGTTTTGCTGATGAAGGCGAGGGACGATTCGATAACCGATCGGGAAACTGATTGGGAACTGAATGGGTAACCAATAATGGGTAACGGACACAGTGTTCAAACTGACGTCAGTAGGATTGCTGACGTCGACCGATAAGTGACCGACGTCGTCGATGTCGGTCGGGTAGCGACTGTCGTCGGCAGATGCAGAATGGGGACAAAGGCTAGCTTTAGCTCTCTGCTGATTTTTACATGCTGCCAAGGTCAAGGCTAGTAGGGAAATGGTCGATAGGGGAAAAATAAGAATGGAAGAATAAAATGAGGGAGGACCAGGGGAGTAGACACGATTTTGGTGTCTACATAATTGCCTATTCCTATAAACTTTCACACAAAGATAAATAACTAGGTTGATAGGGTTGATCTAGCATTATAAAAATAAGATAAAAATAATGATGAATAAAAATAAAATAATTGAGAAAAATCTCATAAGGGTTAGTTTCATATGAATTTTAACATAATGTATGCAATAAAAAATGCATCATGTCTGTAAATCAATTGTGAATTAGATGGGATAGAGCACACATACACTTTCAATTGGGGAAATACAATTGTAAAGCAGGAGCATGACCAATGTGAGGATCCTCTAGACCTGATTAGGAGATCAATTTTCACAACACACCATGTGAGTTAGGGTTCTAAATCCTAAAATCTAACACAATCACACAACAACCCTAAAAGAGTCTTATGATTTAATATTTCACTAATCTAATAATTAGAAAAATAAATCTAATCTATTGTGCACTAAAGCTTGTGTCACAAAGTCAAGGTTATAAATAAATAAATAAATAACTAAACTAAACATGTATATAATGCATAAACTCACATCAATGTATATAGAATCTTAATACATTTAAGATAATAATACAAAAGAACTATCTATCTACTCTTACAAAGGAGGAATAAAGTTAGGAATACTTACCTTTGAAGATGAACCCACCGAGCCTTAATCTCCCCCTTGGCCAAGGTGCTTTGTAAGATATTTTCATGATATGTAAAGATAACTAAGATAAATCATCTCTAGGATACACAACCTATCCAAGAATCTAAAAGACTTATCTAAACATGAGATCAAAGCTCCAAAGAAAGTATTGAATCCTAAAGCTTTATTCCCTAAGTAGAATGGTCAATATGTAGATGTTCATTTTTAATTCACTTAATTATTCGATCTTCTTGAAATGGTAAGGAATGACCTTGTATATATTGTGGTATTTTACCCTAAAATTATTCTAGAACATTGGTTGTGATAGGTTGACTCGGTTGACCTAGCACATTTTTAGGTCTAACTCACTAGGTTTATGTTAGGTCACTAATTTTTTTCTATTTTAAGCCTAAAGTAAAATAAAAATAAGGATGGGGATAAGTGATTAGAATGAACCAAAATTTTGTTTTGTGCACCATATCCAAATGTTATGAGCACTCATCTTTGGCTAGGGAGGACTACTTGCAAATAAGAAAGCACTGCGATAAGATGTTTGTTAACAGATAAATGAGTAGGCTGCCAAGCTATGCACATGTTATATCAAGTGTGAAACTTCCCTAGAGATGACAATACACTTTCGAGAGATAAAAAAATAATAAATAACTAAAAGAGAGGTAAACAAAGAGTGAAAGATAGATAAAATTACCATTATTAATAACATGTATGCAATAGAGAGTGACAGGGTGCAGGTGAGGTACTTTGTGTTTTAAAAATTGTTTAGGTAGGTTTTGAAGAGGCTATGACATCTATTGTCACCAATGTCGATATGGGAGTGACCGATATTGGTTATATTACCGAGGTTGGTAGTGATGACTAATGTCAGTTAGACTACTGAGGTTAGTAGGGCAAATAATTTTTTGGGAGCTTGCAAAAGGTTTTCTTGGGTCTGGTAAATGGTTTGGATCAAGTCAAGGAGGTTGGGAGGTTATGAGAGGAAGATTATGGCTTGGTTAAGTCTAGTCAGAGGTTTGGTATGTCAGGTAAAGGGGTAACAAGCAAGGAAGCTTTATAACTCCCTCACAGGGGTATGATCAAAAGTGCATAAATCAATGTAGAGTAGATATAAATAAATATTAGAATAAATATTTAAATGACCTATAATATTAGTGATGTACTTAGTTATGATGGTCATTGAATTGATAAGTCCCAAGTTGATGATCTCTATCAGGGAGTCCAAACTTGAATAATAGAGAGATCAAGCAGGTGTTGTTGGTCCTCAAGAGCTCAATTTCTGATTATGATTGACTTACGTAGGGTGATTGCAAGCTTGGATGTTGAAAAATAGAATGTTGAGAGCCTGAATGAGAATAAGAATTGATTTTCTTAATTTTTGTTGACCTGAACTAGAGGTTGGAGTTTAGCTTATATTGTTGATGTCGGTGATCCCACCGACGTTGGTCATGGGTTGACTAATGCTAGTGGCCCTAGAATAGGTAAACCTTTCTATTTTTACCCTATTTTTTATTTTTTTGCATGCCAAGTGTGACACCCATTATAAAATGGTAAAAATAAGAGTTTATCAAGTAGTTATTTAGGAATTTAGTTTGGAAGTGGAAATAAGTCTTGGGTAGTTAGGATGAGGGGACCAAGTCTTAAGGTGACTCATCAAGGGAGAATTAGTAACAAGATGAGGTGGCTAGGTAAGGTGGAAATAGGAGATTTTAATTAACTTAATTAATTATTTTAAATTAATTAAATGTGTGAGGGATAAAAGTATGGGTTAAGGAGATTAATTGTTATTATTAAAATAGGTTTAGGGGGGTTTTAACACAGGGAGTACACACATGTGTGTAATGTAATTTTAGTGTCTAAATTTTCCCTTTTTCATCTTGTAATTTTTAATAACATGTTTCAAGAAAAAAAATAGGAGTTAGATGCTCCAAGTATTGGATGAGGTATCCCCCCCTCAAAACAAGAATCGATGAAGGAGAAACCAAAATCAGGTACTAGTTTGATAAAAAAGTAATTGGGTGACTAGTGTAGAATTGAGTATCACTCTATATGTGTAGGCCATAATGAGATATAGTTTACAAAGTCAAAAACATAAAAGGTTAAGGAGGACTTGAATATAAGTAACTAAAGCATAGCTTGTAAGTGATAGCTGACAAATCAAATCAATCAAAGTTGTAACTCTACTAGTCAATGTGTCCCAAATATCTAAGGTAGGAAGTGCTCTTAAGAAACACAAAAGGGTTAAAGGTGATAGGGTTGGGCTTGGTTTCCATCCAAAACACCTAAAATACATGTGTGTGCATAATAGACAACTATAGCAGAATATCCTAAGTGGTTAGGAAAAGCAATGCACTCCTAGTGTAAAAAGGTAAATGAGCAAGGAAATATTCATGATCTCTAAGAAAATTTGTTGAGGGTGAATAGTTAAGTGTTCTTCAATGTCATTTTGTCATGGTTGGGGGAGATATATGTGATCTCTAGTTGCCCCAATGTATGGGTAAGGTTGTGTAAAGTTTGGGGTTTTATGTTGGAAAAATGGTGCCAATATTGGTTAGATGTGTTGATATTGGTAATATAAAGTGCTAACAACAATATAACTAGGGCAATGTTATTGATGTCAATAGGTGTAAGCATTGATGTCGGTAGGTTAGGTCAAGAATGCCAATGTTGGTGGCTAACCAAACTTGACAAAAGGGGTTTTGGTGGCTAACCAAACTCATTTACAACTTTGTGATTGGAGAGAATAAATAGAGCTTGAGAGTGATTTGAGATGGTAGCTCAAGGAGGGGACCTAACAGGAAGCACACAACCACAAGAGCCAATGGTGCCAATCAATAGGAGATAGAGAGATGAGGTAAGAGCCTACACTATTTTGATTTTCTATTTGCAATTTTTAGGATAAATGAGAGGTGGGATTATAGAAAATATGAGTGGAGGGGTAGAAAATATGTTATGGTAGGTGTAGGATAAGTTAGGGGGAGTTATGGATAGGTTTTTAGGGGATATATATGAAAGTTTGGGTTTGGGTTGTTTGACCCTAGGGCCAAATAAGTCACTAATATCAGTGAGGTCCACTGATGTCAGTCTACATGACACTAAGGTTGGCAGTTTTCTACCAATGTTAGCCATTATGTAGACTGATAAATCATTGATGTCAGCATTAATGCTAACATTGGTGACTATAGAAATTTAGAAAAATATGAGAAAGGGTGAATTTTAGATCTCTAGTGGAAGTATTCAACTAGCCTAATGGCTGAGCTAGCCTTAGAAGACCCCTCGTCATCTGAGTGCTACTTATATAGCCTATTTTAGGGCCCCAAGCTAATGTAGTTCTTCTAGAGCCTAGGAAAAAGATCTTAAAAGGTATGTTTTAGGGAAAAAGGTAAGTTGAGATAGTTGGAGAGGTCTAGGGTTTAAAATATAGGTCATAGTGTTAAGAGTCAAGAATATATGTAGTGAGGCCTAGAGTTGGAATAGGTGGGTAGGCCTAGGGTAGAGAAAGAGAGGCAGTGAATCCTAGGGTGGTTAGTAAGGTGGGTATATTGTCGAGTTAACCTCAAAAGATCCCATGTCAATTGAGTGCTACCTACATAGCCTAGTTTAGGGCCTCAAACCAATGTAGTTCTCCTAGTGAGAAGGGAAAAAGGTGGTAATAAAGTAGATGAAAAAGGATGTGACTTGATTTGTTTGTGTATGGATGCAAGTGAGGATAGAGATTACATTACGAGATCATCTACTGAGGTTATTAACACACATGAGGAGAGATGTTACTCTAGATGAGTGGGAACATATAGAAGTTATGGGCTTAGGAGGAGTCTGATGGTACTATCAAGTCACATAATATGTGTCTCTAATGATAGCTTTGATTGAGAGGTGGGATCATACCACCAATACCTTCCATCTACTGACTAAGGAGTTGACAGTGATGTAGGAGGATATGTATAAGATTTTATGGCTACCACTCTAAGGTGAGGAGATTTTCACATGCTCGAGAGAGGAGCATGATATACACATGGTCACTTTATATGGGGATAATGTTAGTGAGGTGACTTACCTCTCTGTGAGTTTCACATATGAGCCATTCTACATGGTTGATGAGGATCAACATCATCTGAGCATCTTGATGATGATCAAGATCATGGTGTATGCATTACTTAATACATATGAAGGGAGATTTTTGATTGCTTTGATGAGTGTACTTACATAGATGATTGAGTAGTGGACCATTTTTGCCTAGGGTTTAGTATTTTTGGCATAGTTATATAGAGAGCTATGGGGTGAGGCTATGACAATGATACAATTTATGTGTTAGCCATCTACTACATTTTTTGGTATATGAGAACATTATGGTGACACAACCACTAGGGTTACCTACCACTATCTTGGTCAACTTCAAGTTTGGATTTAGATGATGGAGAGATAGGATGGCACAAATCCAAGTGGATGGTGTCATGCAAGACATTGCCTACTATAGGTTCATGATTGAGGGATTGATCCCTATAGATATCTTATGGAGACCATATCAGACATAACTATTTTTTAGAGGGTGGGTAGAGTATCTTGTTGGGTTGTAGAGCTCACTATGGCTCAGGGGGAGATGGGATGGAGAGTTAGATATGGTACCCATAGCAAAATTCAAGAGGTAATTTGGGCTATTATAGGATATTCCACCTACCTTCCCTTTATACAAGAGGGATGACATAGAGGCACCCTTACCATTACCCCAAGAGATTGATGGGATAGATTTTGAGGAGCTACCAATAGGGCCAAGTGTTGGGGACCTAAGGTGTACAATAGCCTATATATATTGTTAGATAGGGTTACATCTGGTGATAGAGGTCAAGAGGCCACCACCATATTTATAGGGGTTAGTCAAAGAGAGGGATACAACATTACAGGCTCCAGATATAATAGTATAGGCCTGAGATGTAGCAATGTAAGCTTGAGAGATAGCCTAGGCATAGGTGTTAACCTTATAAGGGTAGGTGGTGACATTTTAGGGTTAGATTGGGGCTCTAAAAGGCTAGGTTACAACACTACAGGGATAGGTGGTCATTTTATAGGGTCAAGTGACTGTAATTATAGTAGAGAGAGACAGTCTGAGAGCAGTAGGCCAGGCCACTCCTCCTCCACCACCACCACCATAGGGACCAGTATAAGTTAAGCCATCATCAGGTGCTATGGGTCCTCCATAGATTGTATCTATTGTGAGATATTCAACTACCCTAGATGAGATTTCTTAATATGAGAGGGTGATTAGAGGTTTCCCACAGATACATATATATTTAGAGTTTAGAGAGTAGGAGAGGTTGATGTCATATGTGACAGCTTCTAGCTCATGTCGATGCAGATGGATAGAGAGTGGTGATGACATTGCCTCCTCATGATCACATAGAGAGCCTCAAGGACTCTAAATATCAATTTTTTCTAGTTTTTGTTTATATATGTTACATGTATACTAGGCTACAAGCCAAAGATGCAAGATGTACATTTTAAGAGAAATTTATGATGTTATGATGATGTATATTATGAACATGTACTTTGATCACATATTATATATATGAGATGTTCATTTATTTCCATGTGTTTATTTGAGATGCATTGCTTGTGATTATTATTATGATATGGATGATGTTTATTTTATGATATGGTAATGTGGATGTTAATGTTGATCATGTTATTTGAGTTTAGACTATCCTCTCCCATTTATGTGATGGTATATGCATAGTTGATGGTTAGTTTCATCTTAGAATTTTTCCATATTTATGATGGTGTATCCTTAAAATGAATAGAGTGGTTATTTTAGTTTATTTTAGCATTTTTCTATATTTATGATGGTGTATGTGTAAAATAAATAGATTGGTTATTTAGTGTTAGTATGACATTGTCTCTTCATCTCAAATAGAGATATCAACATGTGATGTGGATGGGAAAATAAAGAGGTAGAATGCTTGTGTATGGGCAAAGACCATAATTTAGAACATAAATAGGCTCCAAAAAAATAAGCCTCTTTCATGCCTTATATCTTTGAGCCATTGTGTTTGTTAGAAAAGCATCATGTTTACCTTATGTTAAGTGAGCTTCATAGTCTCTTGAAAGAGTATGAGGGGAAAAAGGGTAGAATAAGGAAAAATGTTTAGATAGCATAAATTACCAAGTAGAAATGATATGTCCCTTTTGTGGGTGACCTGAGAGATAATATAGACAAGTCCATGACTTAAAGCTTTTTTTTTTAAGCTGATCAATGTGGGAAGCCTACAATGGGATTTTGTATAGGTTAAGGTTGTGCAAAGAGGTGAGGAGCCCTTTATATTTATTTTTTACTTTGAGACCAAATCTTGGCTTATCCATCCTTCAAGGGAGTGGTCTAAGCATTTGTTTTTAATATTAAATAGTTATCCTTCAAGGGAGCAATCTATTAATAGTAGGAAAGGGAAGTACGTAGTTGTATTTCTAGGGAGTAGTCTATGTTGAAAAGCATGACTTGAGATTTTATAAACTTTCCAAATATCCCATTTATTTTTTGTTTTTTGCTTTTATTCATGGACAAGACTATAGAAGCTTAGGATTTTTCCACTATGAGGATAAAGCCATACCACTGTGTAAGTTATCTAAGTGTATAGGAGTAAGGGTGAAGAGGAAGGGAAATGAATGTAATAGGGATGCTCAAGGGATGAGCTCAAGTTAAAAATGTAGTAAAGTGATGTTGGTTTAACAAAAGAATGGTCATAGATGTAAGGCATTTAAAGGCTCAGGCTCTTGCCTTCCTTCAAGAGAAGATAAGTAATAAGTTCATGAACCATACTTGTGAATTATTATATAAGGTCCAAGCCAATTAGGAGAAAACTCACCCCATTTTCTTTTCTCCATGTTCATCACATGTTGATTTTATTTTAAGACAAAATCTCCTATATTGAAATTTTGCTCTTTGAGGTTTTTGTTATAAGTGAATTTAATACATTCTTGATAGATTTGGAGATGGTTTAGGGCTCTGAGATGGTGTTCATTAAGCAATTCAAGTTGGGGAAAATGTTCTTGGTGAAAATCATCATGAGTAAGTATGTCTTGTAGAAAAATGCAAAGAGAAGGAACTAGACCCGAAGAGGTAAAACAACCTCCATCCCATGTACCAATGAAAAAGGTGTAGCACCCATAGGGGTTTGAATGCTAGTGTGGTAAGCCCATAAATCAAAAGGAATGTGTGTGTGACAATCCTTACTCATATCATTGAATACCTTCATGATAGTTTTGGTTAAAGTTTTGTTAGAAGCTTTTACCTGTCTATTAGCTTGGGGATAGTATGGTGATGAGAAGCTTAATTTGATTCCAAATGCATCACAAATATCTTGAACACTCTTATTTTTAAAAGACTTGACATTATATATTATAATCTTGTGAGGTACACCAAAATGATATATGATGTGATGGTTAATGAAGTCAACAATTTTATCATCTTTAGTGGAGATTAAAGGGATGGTCTCAACCCACTTGGTGAAGTATTCAGTGGGAGTAATTATATAACAATGAAAAAGTGATGAATGATGGTTAATCTCTCTAATTATATCTAAGACCCATTGGGAGAAGGGCCAAAAGTCTTTGGAAACTTACAATGCATGACTAGGAATGTGAAGAAGGTTAGTGTGTTGTGACACTTGGCACAATGCCAAATGAAATCATCATAGTCTTGATGAATTGTGGGCCAATAATATCCAAGTCAAAGGATACGTTTAGAAATTGTGTGACCATTGAAATTCCCACCACAAATCCCATCATGCACCTCATTAATAATAAAGGGCGTCTTTGTACTAGCTAGGCATCTAAGGAGAAGACCATCAAAACTTTGCTTATAGAGAAGTCCCCCTAGTATAGTGTAATGAGTGGCACATTTTATGAAGGCCCATTTCCCATTATTAGAAAGATTAGGAGGGGTAATAGAGAAGGAAAGATAATCCATGAGTTGTTTGTACCATAAGTCTTGTGAGTTGGTTGATACATTTTTGACAAAGAGGTTGTTAGTTGAGACATAAGAGGGTAATGTTAAGCGATGCATGGTGACATATATCCTTAAAGAAGAGGATGAAAATGTGTGTGAAGCAAGTGAATCCATCATGTCAGTAAATTTGTTTGTACATCAAGGAATAGTTTGTAAGAGATAAGAGTCAAATGATCCCAAGAGTGTATCTACATGATGTTTATACCACTAAAATTTTTTGTTTTTGCATAGGTAGGAACCATTAAATTGGTTAAATACTAGCTAATAATCACCAAAAATGGTTATGGATTTGATACCCAAGAAGAGAGCTATTTGAAGTCCTAGAATCAAAGTGTCATATTCAGCCATATTGTTAGTGCATTTAAAATCTAATTTAAATGACAAAGGCATAGGCTCACCATCTAGAGGAATAATAATGACCCCCACACCCCCACCATGTTGGCATTTAGATCCATCAAAGAACATCATCATTTGATAGGAGATGTCATCAATGGAGAGTGTTGCAATAGATTCATCAAGGAATTCAAGGTTTGAAGGTTGATTGTTAGGTAAAGGGACATCAACTAACTAGTCAATGATTGTTTGCCCTTTAATAAATTTTTGTTGAATAAACTCTAAGTTGAATTTAGCAAGAAGCATGAGCCATTGAGCTACACGTTGGTTGTGATATGGTTTGGAATGCATGTATTTGAGAGGATTAGTATGGGTGACCATATAGGTTTTATGATTTAGGAGATAATGACAAAGCTTAGAGGCAGAAAAGACCAATACAAGGAAACTTTTTTTAGTATGGGTATATCAAGTCTCATAATCAATAATTCTGTGGCTTATGTAATAAGCCACCTACTCTCAATGTTGGTCATCTCGATGTGCAATTATAACACCTAAAGAATGGTTTGTTGCAAAGATGTATAGGTAAAAATGTTGATTTTCCTTAGGTGAAATAAGAACTGATGGGGAAAGGAGGTATTTTTTAAGTGCATCAAAGGCTTCTTGGTAATCTATATTCCATTAGAATGAGACATCCTTTTTGAAGAGATGATGAAAGGGTTAGAAATGATCTGATAACTAGGAAATGAAGCAGTGAATGGATTGAAGTTTGCCTTGTAGGTTGTGGAGTTGTTTGATATTAGTAGGTGGAGGAATTTCAAGGATTAATATAACCTTAGTAGGATCAACCTCGATACCAAAAAGAGAAATGATAAAACCTAAGAGTTTACTAGAAAATACACCAAAGACATATTTCTTTGGGTTTAGTCAAACATTATATTGCATTGTTGGGGGATCAATCCAACAATAGATTACAATTGTGATAGCAATAAATGCAAAATTAAATTAGATTGACAAGTAATTAGAATGATAATAGCAAGAACAAGAGATACAAGAAAACACCTTGAAAACTTGTATTAACAAACTCTTTACAAAAGGAATACAATTGAAGAAAGCTTCTTTCTTCCACACCTCTCCTAGATGTATAGATCTCTTAATAGATCTCTATTCCTTAAGAGCTCTCTCTCTCAAGAACAATCAACTCCAACAAGCCTGAATTGATTCAATTCTGTACTGTTCTTCTCACACAATGAATTACAATAATTCACCCAACTACAATAATCTGCAACAAACTACAATAAGCTAGGAAGATCTAATTCTACATATAGAATTAGGAGACTTGAGCATGTACAACCAACAAGAAGTTAAGACACTTGAACAAGGGCTCTAAAAATAGTATTGCTAACAATAGAGATGCGAGCTTGAGACTTCAACTCAAACTTATCATGCAAACACTCACTTCTGTCCACGAAAATAGCTTTCTGGACACGCAGGTAACCGACGTCGGTTCCTGCAGCTTGGCTGTGACCGCCGTCGGCTGAGCCTTTACCGACGTCAGCATCTCTACAACTGCCTGTGACTGATGTCGATCTCTCCTGACCGATGCCAGTTTCTGTGTAGACCCGAACCTAATAATGAATGCTCCTTGGTGAAGTTTTTAGCTCCACACCCTAACAATCTCCCACTTGAAGATAAACAGCTGCACCAGTACCTGTACAGCAACATCTTCTAGCTCTTCCATCTTCAACTCAATCATGAAGACTAATAAAAGTTGAATGAAGATTCAACTTCTCCTTTGTAACCGGCTTGGTTAGCATATCAGTAGGATTCCTATCTGTATGGATCTTCTCCAGCTTCAACTCACCATCTTCCAATACCTGTCGTATGAAGTGATACCTTAGCTGTATGTGCTTTGTTCTTGAATAAAAGGTTGAATTCTTAGCCAAATGGATTGCACTCTGACTGTCACTATACAATCTGCAACTCTCATGCTCCCTACCAAGCTCATCCATGAACCGTGTCATCCATATCATCTCCTTGCTAGCTTCTGTGGCTGCAATATACTCTGCTTCTGTAGTTGACAAGGCAACAACCTTCTGCAACTTAGATATCCAGCTAACCGCCATTCCACCTACACTGAAAACATAACCTGTAGTGCTTCTCTTGCCATCCAAATCACCTGCCATATTTGAATCTACATAACCATGTAGAGAAGTATCTGAACCTCCATAGCACAAGTGCCTACTGTTGGTTCCTCTCACTGAACTAATTTCCAATGTTCCTTACCTAGATTGGCTATATACTTACTTACCACTCCCATTGCTTGGGCAATATCTGGTCTAGTACACACCATTGCATACATCAAACTCCCTACTACGGAAGAATATAGAACCTTATTCATGTACTCTACCTCATCATATGAATTAGGACATTATTCTTTACTCAACCTAAAATGTCCAGCCAAAGGTGTGCTTATCGGTTTAGCATCCTGCATATTGAACCATTTCAACACCTTGTCCACATAATCTTCTTGAGACAATATCAACCTATGATTTTTCCTGTCTCTCTCAATGCTCATGCCAAGGATTTTTTTTGCTGCTCCCAAATCCTTCATAGCAAACATTTGAGCTAATTTTACCTTAAGCTCTGAGATATCCTGCATGTGTGATCCTGTAACCAGCATATCATCTACATACAACAATAGAATAATATATCTACCATTATCAAATCTCTTGAAATACACACAATGGTCTGATTGACACCTACTATAGCCATGCTCAGTCATAAACCTGTCAAATTTTAAGTACCATTGCCTAGGAGCTTGCTTGAGGCCATACAAGCTTTTCTTCAATCTGCACACTAACTTCTCCTTACCCTTGACCTCGAATCCTTCTGGCTATTCCATATAAATTTCCTCATCCAAATCTCCATGAAGAAACGCTGTCTTAACATCTAGTTGCTCAAGATCCAAATCCTCAAAAGCAACCAAAGACAATATAACCCTTATTGAAGTCATTTTAACAACAGGAGAAAAAATCTCACCAAAGTCGATACCTGGCTTTTGTGCAAATCCTTTCACTACCAATCTGGCCTTGTATCTCATCTATCCATTCTCGCCTTCTTTCAACCTATAGGTCCATCTATTCTTGAGTGTTCTCTTACCTACTGGCAATTCAACCAAATCCCATGTTTGGTTCTCTCTTAAGGACTCCAACTCCTCAACCATGCCACGCTCCCACTCACTCTTAGACTCCACCTATATTGCTTCTTCAAAACTCTCTGGTTCTCCACCATCAGTTAGCAATAGATAAAATAAAGAAGGAGAATATCTAATTGGAGGCTTACTCACTCTTTCTGACCTCCTAATGGGTGTCTGAGACTCGTCCACAACACCCTGTCCACCCAAATTCTCTGATAGTGACCGACCTCGATCACCTGTAGACCTGTTACTAGCTAATGTTAGTTCTGCCTGACTGACCTCTGTACCTGTACGGCTGACGTCAGTCTCTGTATGGCCAATGTTGGTTTTTGTTCTGTCGACGCCGGTTCCTAACCTGCCGATGTCGGTCTCTGTGTTTTCCTGCAAGTGATTATTTCTTTTTCCCGCGAGCTCATTTTGGACTTTCACCTCATCTAATTCACCATTGCTTTGCTCAGATTGATTTAGCTTCCTTAGCTGATCACAATACATCACTCTTTCATTGAAAATAACATCACGGCTCCTGATTACCTTGTTAGTTCCTAGATTCCACAATCTATAACCAAAATCATCTGAGCCATAGCCAATAAATGTGCATCTCATAGACTTAGCATCAAGCTTCTTTCTATTTTCCTTATCTATATGCACAAAGGCTTCACAACCAAAAACTTTGAGATATGAGAGATCAACCTTTTTACCTATCCATGCCTCTTCTAGAATTCCACCATCCAGAGCTGCAGAGGGTCCTCTATTAATCAGGTATACTGCAGTGTCAACAGCTTATGCCCAAAACTATAAGGGCAAACCGGTATGCAATCTCATACATCTTGCACGCTCCATTATTGTCCTGTTCATCTTTTCAGCAATACCATTCTACTAAGGTGTCCTTAGAACCATCCTTTGCCTATGGATTCCATGCATGTAACAATAATCTCTGAACTTATGACTGCAGAACTCACCGCCATTGTCTGATCTCAGGCACTTTAATCTTTTACCTATTTCATTCTCAACCATAGCTTTCCAAACTTTAAAAGTATCAAATACATCAGATTTCCTTCTAATACAATAGATCCATACCTTCCTTGTAGCATCATCTATGAAAGATACATAGTACTGTGATCCTCCAATGGAAGCAACCTGAGCCGGTCCCCACACATCTGTGTGAACAAGCTCCAACTTGTGACTCTTCTTAGTAGACCCAGTCTTGAGAAAACTAACCCTTTTCTATTTTCCAAATACACAGTGCTCACAAAACTCTAGATCTATGCCTTTTAAATCTGAAAGCATACCTTTGGACTTAAGAATTGACATCCCCTTCTCACTCATGTGGCCAAGCCTTGAGTGCCACAATTTAGCGTCCACATCTGAAGTAGATAATACAGAAGGAGATTTGTTAGTAACACAATTACACAAATAGAGAGTACCTTCTCTCTTACCTCTGGCCATAACAAGTGCACCCTTGGTCACCTTCCAAGATTCTAATGTGAGAGTTACTGTACAACCCTCATCCCCTAACTTTCCTACAGAAATCAAATTTCTCTTCAAGCTAGGAACATGCATCACATCTCTCAACACCCATGTGTTGCTATTCTGCATCTTCAGCTGCACTTTACCTTTGCCAATTATTTTATAGGGCTCATCATCCCCTAGATACACTATTCCAAAATCTCCATGGATATAGTCATTGAAATATTCCCTATTAGGAGTAGCATGAAAAGATGCACCAAAATCTAATACCCAAGATTCTATATTATTATGCAGAGAGAAAATTAAAGCATCTTGTGCAATACCTGCAATCTTGGCTTCTTCCTTTCCTTCATGTTGGTTGTCCTCCTTAGGTTTTGACCAACAATCTCTGCTTATGTGCCCCATCTTTCCACAATTCTAGCATTGTGGCCTTCTGCCATTTTTGGATTTAGATCTGCCTTTCCCCTTTGACTTGGATCTTGATATGCCTTTCTTGCTCTTCTCTTTCTGCCTTCCCCTGCTCTCAAAACTTAAAGCGTTCCCAGATGCCTCTTCTGTGCTTTTCCTGCGTATTTCCTCATTCAAGATAACACTAACAACATCCTCTACTTTCAAAATATTTGATGCAGATGTAGTATTACTTACTGCCATTACTAAGCCATGCCAGCTTTCAGGGAAAGAACATAATATCAAAAGAGCTTTTATTTCATCATCAAACACTATATTCACTAAACTTAACTGATTCACAATTCCATTGAAATCATTCAAATGAGTAGAAACAAATCCACCTTCATTCATATGCAAATTAAATAATTGCTTCATAAGATATACCTTATTGGAAGCTGAGGGTTTTTCATACAAATTTTCTAACGTAGTCATCAACTCTACCGTAGACTTTGCATGTGATAAATTAGATATCACAGTGGATGCTAGACTCAGTCTTATAGATCCCAGAGCCTTTCTATCAAGAACTTCCCATTCTTCATCCTCCATGTCTTTGGGCTTCTTTGCAACCCCACCTAATGGTAAGTAGAGATCTTTCTGATACAGATAATCCTTTATCTGCATTCTCCAGTGTTGGTAATTTTTGCCATTGAACTTTTCCATTCTCAATTTAATTTCATCTGCCATTGCTTATCCCACTCAAACAAAAATCCCTGCAGAAACTCCTGTGAGAACCTATAATCAATACACACTACACAAATCTGAACCGCCTGTTAGTGAACCTAAACTTTGATACCAATTATCAAGCTCTAAACCTGTAACCAAGGCTCTGATACCACTTGTTGGGGGATCAATCCAACAATAGATTACAATTGTGATAGCAATAAACGTGGAATTAAATCAGATTGACAAGTAATTAGAATGATAATAGCAAGAACAAGAGATACAAGAAAACACCCTGAAAACTTGTATTAACAAACTCTTTACAAAAAGAATACAATTGAAGAAAGCTTCTTTCTTCCACACCTCTCCTAGATGTATAGATCTCTCAATAGACTCTATTCTTTAAGATCTCTCTCTCTCAAGAACAATCAACTCCAACAAGCCTGGATTGATTCAATTCTGTACTGTTCTTGTCACACAATGAATTACAATAATTCACCCAACTACAATAATCTGCAACAAACTACAATAAGCTAGGAAGATCTAATTCTACATATAGAATTAGGAGACTTGAGCATGTACAACCAACAAGCAGTTAAGCCACTTGAACAAGGGCTCTAAGAATAGTATTGCTAACAATAGAGACGTGAGCTTGAGACTTCAACTCAAACTTATCATGTAAACACTCGCTTCTGTCCACAAAAATAGCTTTCTGGACATGCAGGTAACCGACGTCGATTCTTGCAGCTTGTCTATGACTACCGTCAGCCGACCCTCTGCCAACGTTGGTGTCTCTAAAACTACCTATGACTGACGTTGGTCTCTCCTGACTGACGTCGGTGTCTGTGTAGACCCAAACCTAATAATGAATGCTCCTTGGTGAAGTTTTTAGCTCCACACCCTAACATGGATGAGATGAGTGAATATGGTTTACAAAATTGTCATGTGTTCTTGAAGAAGTTTAGACTTATCAAGTAAGTCATCCACGTAATCCTCCATAATTTTGTGTAGGAGATCATGAAAAATTTAGGTCATGGCACATTGGTAGCTTGCACAAGCATTCTTCAGGCCAAAAGGCATGACCTGATAATAGAAAGTCCCCCATGGGGTAATAAAGGTTGTCTTGTGTTGATCCTCAAGAGTGACCAAGATTTCATTATATCTAGAGAATCCATCCATAAGTGATAGCATCTCATTGTCTCATGGCCAGCTGTTATATTAACAAGTTATTTAATACTAGGCAATGGGAAATTGTCTTTTAGATAAGCAAGGTTTAAATCATGATAGTCAGTGCAAATATGGATTCCCCTAGTAGCTTTTGTGACAAGAATAATATTGGAAATCCATTATACTTATTCAATGCATTAGATAAAGTTAACAAAAAAGAGGTGTTAGAGCTCTTCTTTGACAAGGAGAGCAATATGCGGATGTATTTTGTGAAGCTTTTGCTTAATGGGTTTAGCATCTCAATTGGTGACAATGTTATGGGTGATGATAGAGGGGTCACTACTAGGCATGTCATTATAATACCAAGCAAAGGATTTATTATTGTCATTAAGAAACATGTCATAATTATCTTGCTTAGAGGAATCTAAAGATTGGCCAATATTGAGGATGTGAGGGTTATTATGAGAGGGTAGGTTGATGTCAATGGTTGATTCATTTAACATAGCTTACATTTCATATGGAAGTGATATTGGATATAAGAATCATTTGCACCCATGTAGGTGAGAATTGTGTCATCATCTTGACATTAGACAGTGTTAATAGTAAGAGAATCTTCATCAATTATTTCAAGATGAATGAGAGGAAGGGACCTTATTTCCTTGCCCTGACGATAGGTGAGAGGACCCAAATGGATGGCATTTATTGAAAAAAAATTAGGAAGTATAGATACCTCTAATTTGGTAGGTGATTGTGGAGAAGGAGAGATTGGTTCTTTGATAATTAGTTTATAAGAGGTTTTAATGAGTTTATTTGGTTTGTCATATCCCACCCCATGCCTCTTTTTAGCATTTTCAATGGTGTTACTAGTAAGATATTTAATAGGCATATGGACACCTTATTGTAATGACCCAAACAAAATCCTTTCTAGGCAAACCTATAAAGATATGTGTGAGTGAATCTAGGGTTACTTAGGAAAGAGAACTCACAAATAAATGGTTGTGGTGAAGAATCTGGATTTCTGATAGTGGGAGCTTGATCAATTTTGCCATATGTGAAATTGGTTTGAAGGTTAGGGGCCCCATAATGGATAACCATCCCAGTATGGGAGTCATATTTTGGGTTCATTTGAAGTCTTACATATTATTTTGGAGTATAGAACATGTTGAGCATCAACAAATTATATTCATTGAATGACAATTATTAAAAGGTCTCCTCCATGGGATATTTGTCAAGAATTTGTGTTGCTGATATCTATGTAACTATAGGAGTAGAACTTGTGGAATATTCATAAGCATCATGTGAGGAAGAGGATGTTTTCAATGGGATGACAACATCATTGGGACTATAGGTCATATTACATGTTTTAAATGGGGGTGGGTTAGTAGGTATAACATGTACTTCTCCATCATGTTCAAACTTGACATAATAGTGCAAATTTGAGGGTACACATGCCATAGCATGTATCTAAGTTCATATAAGCAATATGTTATATTGAAACTCTCCTTCCATAACATATAAGAGCTTGAGAATTATGTAGGTACCTACATGAATATGTAAGACAACAGTGCCCATCGTAGTAGCTATAATATCATTAAAGGAATGAAGTACCACATCAATTTGAGACATGTATTTGTCAAGAAGGGCTAGTTGTTTGTAGGCATAGGTGTAAATAATATTAATAATAACTCCCCCATTGATCATAACTCTCTTTATATGAGTTTTATCAATATATGTGGTAATAAAAAGGGCAAAATCTTGATCTTCAATGTGTTGAAGTTAAATTCTAAATCATTGAAAGAAATTAGGGAGACAAAATTAAGGGATCCAACCAAAGCTATAAGAGGTTGGGGATCATCTAATTTTACCTCAATTGCTTATAAATCACTAGTAAAAGTTCTATGGTGTTAGTATGAGCTTTGGATTAACTCATACAAAGACATTTTCACAGGAGTTTGGTCAAGCTATTTCACCATAGAGCTTTGGATAATGTCTAAAGATGTTATTTTAGGAAAACCCAAGATGGAAATCTTAGGGTTAGTAAGGAGAGTGTCTTTGGTCAAGGTATGGGTATAAGGTGTAGTGACATTTTCCTTAGCTTTATCTTTTTTGTTTTATGACCGTGTGGCCACATTAACTATGTTGATTTGAAAATTTGGTGAAGGAGGTGGTAAAGGGGTTATGATGACATCTTTGGGTTTGAATTTAAGTGGAATAGTGGGAGGAACTATTGATGCCTAACTCAGAATAATGGGAAGGTTAACGAGAGTATTATCAAAGAGAGTGTCAACATCAAAGTGTTGTTGAATAACCATTATGAGGGATTTATAGTTCTCAGTATCACATCTAGGGGAATGATGATATAAACCCACTTGTGAATCATTAAACTAAGATGGCTTCATTCCAAGAGGACTATAGGGCTTCATGGGAGTAATAGTTATTACCAAAGATTGTAATAACTAACATAAGAAAAATCTTTGAGACCCTGCAAGTGGGTTTGCACTTATTGTACTAATAGGAGTGAACACCTTCTTTTGTTTTGATGTTGAAAAGGTAATTTTATGTGGTGTCTTGTTTGGTGACAATAGAGTTACATGTTTTTCTATCACTTTGTTAGTGTTAGATGTGAGAGGCCTACTAGATGGCAAAGGCAAGAGTGGAGGTAGCCTAAACTTTTGTTTAGCTTGGTTAGATGATATTCCAACTAAAGTAGAAGGGTGCGGCCCCAAAATGGATGGTAAAGTTGAGGGTTGAAGAAGGGATCAGTGAGATCTAGGAAGCTTAAAATTATTTTGTATTTTAGGTGAGAAAATCCAACTTGTGGTTGAGGAGTTAAATCTATTTTCACCTATGGATGAATTAAATTATAAATGGGGCATACACCTAAGGGGCTGATCTACTTTAATGTAATAGATTCCTATGAGGGTGAGGGTTCTGACATAGATGGTTAAACTTCTTTTGATTTTGGTGAAGAAGCTCTAGCTTTGTCAAAGACCTTAGGGTAAAGAGTAGTAAGGGGATTGGTGGTAAAGGTCAACATTCATTGTGTTGGATATGAATCTTAAGCCATTCCTAAAATCCTGCATGGTCAAGGTTTGTGGAGCCAAGAAATTCTAGACTTTTCACCAAAAATGAGAAAAGTTTTGATGAAGTTGATGTAGGCCTTACAATTATATCTTTAGAAATCTATGGTGTTTGGGAAAGATGGAAATTGTTGGTTTCTACTACTTCAAGCCAAAGATGAGAAAGAAACACAATGGGCCTTCTTCGATAGAGATGAGAGAAGAGACTTGGTTTGCCATGGGTGGAGGGGAGGTAGGCAAAGTAGGTTCGTCAAGAAGGTAAATCATAGGTATTATGGTAACCTCAACATGTGGGTAAGGCATGGGTAAAGTATGATCCTCCATTGGTAAAATAAGGGGTAAGAGTGGTGTAATTGGAGTCAACACAATAGGTCTCTCATCTATTATGGGAGTAGATGATATGGACTCTTCTAGGTGCAAAGGTGATGTAGGTGGGGTATCATTCTCTATAGTTGGAGGAGAAGTAGGTGAAGAAGTTTCCTCAAGAGGGTATAATGTAGGAATGATGTTCCCTTCAACATGTGGTTGAGGAATAGGTAGGGTGTGGTCTTCAAGTGGTAAGAGGATAGGTAATATTGGTGAAAATGAAATTAGAATCATAGGCTCCTTAGGTTGAAAAAAGAGTGGTAAAAGAGGTTCCTTCTCTCGAGGGAGTGGAATGGGTGAAATAGGCTCTTCTACCAAGGAGGAAGAATGGGAAAAATAGATGCCACTAAATATGGGAGAGGAGATGATGAAATAGGTGTCTCATATTAAGGGGTAGGTTGAACTAAAGATCAAGGAAAAACCATATTAACCATATGGATATTATGATCACCAGAGTTAGTTATGGATTGGACAATATTTTGATTTAGTGAATGGTTAAGAAAAGGGTGTTTAAACGCATCCATACTTTGATTATGAGGTGTGTTAGGATTATCCAAGATGAGCTCACCTCTATCAACTATATCTTAAATAATTTTCTTGAGTGTCTTGCAATTAATAGAGTTATGGCCTTTAACTCGATGATAATCATAAAACTCATCTTCCTTATACCAGGTTGGGATAGGATTGGAAGGGTCAAATTATATATGAGGTTTAATCTGAGGAAGGGTTATGACACTTTGTTGTAATAATTTATCCAAGATAGATTTATATGATTCCCCAATGGGAGTGTATTGTCTTTATTCATACCATTGTTGGAATTACTTGGTCAAATTTTAAGAACTCAAAGAATTTGATTGGTTTGTGGTTTTAGAAGATGTTGACTTAATGACCACCGCATTGGTGGAGCCTTTAGCCTTTTGGTTAGAGGGTGAAGTTTTAGAGGAGGAGAAGTCATTTCTTTTGGCATTGGGATTCTTACTACATAACTTCACTTTGCCTTCATCAATAGTGCAAACCTTTAGTTTTTGTGCCATTGTAAACACTTCATCAAATGTACAGAAAGTTTGTAACCAAAATGTGGATGAGATGTGCTTAACACATGCCCTTGAGAAAATATCAATAAGCTCATGTTGGGGTAAGTAGAAAGAGAGTTGATTGATCAATCTTCTCTAATGAGTGACAAAATCTACAATAGACTCGTCATCAAATTATCTGATAGAATAAAGGTTTGTTATAGAAACCTTTTTAGAAATGTTAATAGAGAAATAGTCTAGGAATATTTGTGTAAGTTAGGTAAAATATAAATGGGAGTGCTGAGGTATAAAGCTATCTAAGTCAGCACCTGAAAGAGACATAGGGAAAGTATGAAGTAGTAATGCATCATCATATCCTATTAAATAACAAACATGTCTAACTGATTGTAAGTGTTGTTGTGGGTCCTCTTTACTCTAGAAATGAGTAAATTTAGGGAGATCCCATTGGCTTGGATAAGGGAGAATAGGCACAGAAGGATGGATTGGTTCATTGCATATTTAATCATAAAATAATACATTCTTCGAACTAGAAATGGATGTCTCTAGATTAGGCATCTTGTCCATTAGCATCTTAATGAGGTCTTGAGGGGGATTAGTTTGGGGGATTCCTCTTAAGTTATAGGGAAGATTATAGGAAGTAGAGGGAGCATATGACATAGCTTTTTGAGGTTGTGTTAGGGCAACATAAGGATAATGAGTCACAGGCTGAGGTATGAAAAGAAAAGGGACTTGTCCCATTAGGTTGGAGACTATGCCTTGGTTGGTTGTTGTTACTGTAGGTTAAATTATTGGCATGGTTAGACTGGATGAAGGGTGATTCAGAACCTAGGTAATTATAGGTGTGAGGGTGGATGGAATAGGTACCACTAAATTCTAGAATTGGGGATGACTTGGCTGAACTAGTTATGGTTGTGAAATTAGGGAAGTTACACTAGTGTTTAGGTGGGATTAGGTGGTTGGAGATGCCACATTTTGGACATTGTTTATAGTTGGATTACTCATGAAAGTGGTGATTTGGGTAACCATGGGGAAAAAAGTAGAGGAAATTGAAACTGAGGTTGTCTCCATTAAAGAGGTTGGCATATCATAGATTGGGTCACCCAAATAATTATAGGTTTGGCTCATAGCAAGGTAATGTTGAAGGGCTGCTACATTGCGATCAAGAAATTTAGCAAAATCTTGATCTCCCTCAGACACAATGGGAATTTGGTTAGGGTTTAGAGTATGCTTTGTATCTAAAGTATGCTTCATGATAGAATTAAAAGTGAGAGGGGAAGGTGGAAATGGTTACCAACTTGCATAATTGGTAAGAATTTTGGCCTAAACTCGTGTCAATACCATGTAAGAGTTGGTTTAAATAGTCTTACTAGCCTATATTTGAAATAGAATAAAGAAAAACTAGGTTTGAGTGTAGGGAAATGAGTTATTTTAGAATGCTATTTTGAGTAGATAAAACTACATAGTCACTAATGTCGGTAGGGATGACCGAAATTGGTGGGAATAGTTTACTAACATTGGTGGAATAACTAATGTTGGTAGGTAAAGTCTATTGATATTGGTAGGGTTAACTGATGTCAGTCACTTTAATATCTTGAGAAATGGAAAATATGATGTTTTAATAAATTAGAGGCTAAAAATAAGTAAAATAGTGGATGTAAAAGGTCTGTGTAAGAAGGAATAAAACTAAGAAAACTTGAGATAATAGATCATACAAACTAAGATTTTGAAATAGTATTGATTTTGTGAATTAATAAAAAAATCATTCTTACCAACTCAAAAATATAGAAGGAAATTGAAAATAGAAAAAGAACATTCAACCAGCAACTATTAAGTCTTAGAGATTAATTTTTAGTCTCATGTTGGCTTATGCCTTAATCAAATAGTGAGAAGAGAATTTGGTTATCGAAGGTACTAGAAAGCAATCTAGAGCTAGTTTTAGGCTAGTTTTGGTGCTCAAGAGGATATTTGTGTTAGAACAAGTATGTGGCTTGTTATAAGACCTTGCTCTCCACACTTCATGAACATGGAGCTGAGCTAGGCTGCTTAGCTAGAATATACCTTTTGTCTAGAGATTATACTCTGCCAGAGAATGGAGTGGGTTCTCCCCTTGGTGGTGAAATCCAAGTAGGATAGCCAGCTAGGGTAAGGCATCCACCAGGTGGTGAAATCTTGATGGGCCTTTTCTTAGGTGAGTTTAGATGCTTATTTATGTGAGTGTGATTTTGTTGTGTAATATAGGTGTACTATGATTTATTCAAAATGCTTGTAATTAACTAGGTGAGTTAATATGCAACAAGCAAACTATGAAATGCAGTAAGTTTTAAACCCAAATCTAAAATGTTTAGATTCAAATGAAAAAAGAGAGGAAATAGGAATAGAGTATGAATTTAACTATCTTAATGTGCATACAAGAGAAAGTAAAGAAGGGATTCTCTCTTTTTTTTGTAAAAGAAAATGGCAAATTGCTTTTAGAGGCAAGGAGAAAAGAAAGAAAATTTTAGTTTTAATGCTTTGTAAACAGAGAATAAGATATTAGATTTTTGATTTTTAAGAGAAAAGAGAAGGAAGAAGTGCAAGAAATGAAATTCTCACTATAATGCACCTATATGAATGTTTAAAATAAGAAATGAACCCAAGGAAAACTCTAGGATCCCACAAGGCATGCCAAAAATGTTTCACTAAATTTTATCTAGTTTAAGTCTAAATGAAAACAGAAAGAAGGATGGGGATAAGTGATTAGAATGAACCTAGATTTTCTTTTGCACATTGTATCCAGATGTTGTGAGCACTCCTCTTTAACTGGGGAGGACTACCTATAAATAAGAAAGCACTACCACAAGATGTTTTTTAGTAGATAAATGAGTGGATTGTTAAGCTACATGCTTGTTTTAAGAAGTGTGAAACTTCCCTAGAGATGACTATCCACTTTTGAGAGATAAAAGAATAATAAATAACTAAAACATAGGTAAAGAGAGAGTGAAAAAGAGATAAAATTACCATTATTAACAACTTGTATGTGGCAGAGAGTGATAAGGTGTAGGTGAGGTACTTTGTTTATCTTTTAAAAATTTTCTAGGTAGGTTTTGAAGAGGCTAGGGCATCCACAGTCACCAACATTAGTATGGGAGTGACCAATATCAATTATACTATCGAGGTCGATAGTGAGGTGATCGATGTTGATTAGGCTATCGAGGTTAGTAGGGGTAATAATTTTTTTGGAGCTTGTAGAAGGTTTTCCTGGGTCTAGGAAATGGTTTAGATTAGGTCAAGGAGGTTGGGAGAGTTATGAGAGGAATATTATGGCTTGGTTAAGTCTAGTCAGAGGTTTGGTATGTCAGGTAAAGGGATAACAAACAAGGAAGCTTTGTAACTCCCTCATGGGGGTATGGTTAGAAGTGTGTAAATTAATGTAAAGTAGATATAAGGAAATAGTAGAATAAATATTTAAATGACCTATAGTATTAGTGATGTACTTAGTTGTGATGGTCATTAAATCGATAAGTGCCAGGTTGATGGTCTGTATCAGGGAGTCTAAACCTAAATGCCTGAATAGAGAGAATAAGCAGGTTTTATTGGTCCTTAAGAGCTTAGTTACTGATTATGATTGACTTATATAGGGTGGTTGTAAGCTTGAATGTCAAAAAATAGAATGCTGAGAGCCTGAATGAGAATAAGAATTAATTTTCTTAATTTTCACTAACCTAAACTAGAGGTTGGATTTTGGCTTATATTTCCAACATCAGTGATCTCATCGATGTTGACCATGGGTTGAATAACGTCGATAACCCTATAATAGGTATACGTTTCTATTTTTAGCCTATTTTCTATTGTTGTGTGTGCCAAGTGTGATACCCTTATAAAACAATAAAATAAGAGGTTATGAAGGAAGTAATTATTTAGGAACTTAGTTTGGAAGTGGGAATAAGTCTTGGGTAGTTAGGATGAGGGGACCAGGTCTTGAGGTGACTCATCAAGGGAGAATTAGTCATAGGGTGAGGTGGCTAGGTAAGGTGGTATTAATATTTTTAAATTAACTTAATTAAGTATTTTAAATTAATTAAATGTGTGAGGGGTAAAAGTATGAGTTAAGGAGATTAATTATTATTATTATTAAAATGGGTTTATGGGGGTTTCAACATAGGGAGTTATGCATGTGTGTGACATAATTTTGGTGTCTACACTAGGTTGGTCGAGAGGTCAACAAACCAAAAGAGAGAAAAAATCCCTAAACTATACTAGGTCAACTTGGTCAACATTTCATAATTAATAGGTTAAAAGGGTGATAAGGTAAGAAATAAATGATAAAACATATCAAGTGATATGAATAGGTATAACTAAGAATAATAATTTTGGATTTAATGGTTTTAGGAGGCTAGTGTATGGATGGTAAGTGTCAAAAGGAATAACAATCTTATGAAGCACTAATGGTCTACCCACCCCTTTCCCGATGCACCCCTTAGGGCATGAACTCATAGAGATTGAGACTTGATAGGTTTTTTCAAGATAAAAAGTGTTAGTAATCATTAAAATTTAAAAATATTATGTGTATACACATTCCATTTTAAGTAGACTTTACTGGTACTAGAGCATTTTAGACAAATTATTATGAATGTGGAGCTTACTACCTATGAATTCAGCATATGGATTTCACATAAATACATAGCTAGTTCAAAATATGTGTTCATTCCATATAATATTTAACAATGTAAGAACATTTATAAATAAGAGCATGCAATCAAAATAAACATGTAGTTATAGACTGAAACTCAAGATCTAATATACAAACTAAATAAATAAGATTCATAAAGAAAAACAAAAGATAAAGGCAAAATAGAGAAAAATATTATTTTGAAGTAAAATCCATCTATTATGACTACAAGCATCCATGAAATAAAACCCTCACCTATTTAGTATATGCACAACCATCAATAGAGTTGATACATGATCCTAAGTAATGAGAAAGTGATAAGAAATAATAACACCACCATCATATTGCATGCATAAGAGATGCCAATGAATCTCCATAACTTCCATTAATTGATAATATATTTGAGTATCACAATGTTGAAATGGTTAAAAAATTTAGGTGTATTTTTCACCAACATAATAACATGAGAACAAAGAGAAGGAAAGATTACACTACAAAAAGAAAAAAATGACTAACTTAATCTTTCCCTTAAGGATAATGATAAGTCAATGCCTTGTGCATATCAAATGCACTAATTTATATAAATAAAATCCCCAAGTGGGAAACATCATGGAGTGTGAAAATTTAAAATTTCCCTTATAACCACCTTTTTCTATGAATGGATGACCACTAGACCTTGTCCCATATGTCCTTTTTAGACCCATACCTTTACCCATGTGATGGATGACTATTTAATTTTTCCTTGGACTCTTTTGGGACATAAATGATGCACATTTCTAGCCCAATATTCTCTCCATATCTGACCCTTTTTTGTGCAAATAAATTAAATTTTTATATTTGCATAAGAAGACACACCATAATTTGGTTAAGATTTTTTTATGCAGCATAGCACTAGCTTTAGTCATTTCCACACCTCAGGATCATCTACACATTAGCCTTAGTTCTTGTCCTATATTTTTTGGTGTTTTGTTTTTTTATTCCACTTGATTTTTTAGTTTGTTAGTTTGTATTGTGATACAATGAAGAAGACCCAACCTTCCCTCATAAGCATTCATCTTCTCATTCAAATAAATCTTTTATCATGTTTTTTGTTCCTTTGTTATCACTTTACATACTTTTTTGGAATAATATATGCCTCTTGGTTTTCTATTTTATGAGTTTCATTGTAAGACCTCAAATAGGACCTAACCTTCCTCATAAATTATCATCACTTCATAAATTTCTTTCATTCTCAACTATATCTAGGTGTATTTATTGAAAGACATGGCAATCTTTGAGATTAATATTTTCCTACACTTTAAATTAGTTATATTATTTGATGGTAAAAACATTAATATAATATCTTCATATATTCAATCATAGATACCATTTCTTAGGATAACAATTCATAACTACCTATCATTGTACCATCTCTATAATTTTTTTATGATTTAGGGGAAACCAATAATTGTATTCTCATTTCCATCATCCCCTTTGTTTCACCTCACAATGGGCATACCAAGGTCAGTTTGAATATTTCACTCTCTTATACCATGAAATTATAGGATTCTTAACACACCATGCTCTTTTGGTTCTCTCCCTTACCTACCAAGTGTAAACTCTTGTGAGATAGTCATTCTTAGAACCCATGTTTTGTATTCCAAATCCAAATGGAAGACCCATATCATATAACAAAATGAAATGATTAAGGTTCAAATATACTTTAAAATTAAAATCACACTAAATGATGTGATATTTATTTGGCACATATTATGCTCAAGTCAAAGCTCAAACTCCATAGTTGGTCTCATAACATATCCAATGTACATTGGGTTGAGTTAATCTAGTAGAATAGGGTGGGGTTATCATCATCATATTGTCATCTACTACCACCTAATTTCTCACTTAATTACCCAATATTCACATTAGATTTATGAATTTTTAAGGGGTCTTAAATAATGGGGAACACATTATGGGAAGGTAGGTCTATTTTAATTTCCTTGCATACTAGCCCTCATGTAATGATACTTATACTTCATTTGTTATCCCAAACTTATGTGGTTTGGTCAAACTCTCTAAAGAAAATTAATTTCAAAAATCTCTTAGGTGAGTTTCTTGATTCTGATAAAGTTTATGTTCTCACCTTGGCACCACACTCTTTCCCCCACCACCCATTTTCTTTCCCCCATTGACAAGAAAGTTTTTTTCTACATCTTTTTCCAATTTGTATGCTCCATATTCTCCATCTCTTTTTGACATGTTCATAATGTGATAGTTTTAAGTTTATCCATTATTATAATAGTAGCTACATCTTTGAATTATTATGCAATTCTCTCTTGGTTATTTATTTATCTTTTTTGAATTTCTCTTAGCTATGTTTTATACCTTTAGTTTTATCTCATAATTTTTACTATTTTTATATCTTTGATTGTGTATGGATTGTTACTTTATTTTATATATGTTGTTTACACTAATTTTTTACTATTTTTTTTCATATTTGATTATGTATTTTTACTTATTTGATTATGTATTTTTACTTATCTTATCATAGATGTTTCTTTCACTCATTTCTTACTATTTTTCCATCTTTTATTATGTATTATTTATTCTCTTTCATCAATGTTAATTACATTAATCTATTTCATAAGATCCTTAAGTTTTATATGGATTGTTACTTTGCTTACTTTGGATACATTTTGGAATTTTTAGTCATTAGTAGTCTTCAATTTTTGGCTACATAATTTCCCTCCCTATTTTCCACATTCCTTGGTCATTTAGTTCTAACCTAGCCTTTTTCATCTCGACTTACCACTTTCCCAAGTTATTTAATTATTTTTAAATTTTCTTTGGCCCTCTTATGATTTTTTATTCTTTTACTCAACCTTGTATCCCTAGGGTTTGTCTAATGCAGTTACTATGCCCTCCATGATCAAGACTATAAATAAAGCATACAACTATTCAAAAACAAAGGTAAGCCAAGGTATGTATATGGTACTTACAATTATTTCATTTAACAAATTTTAATTTTTAATTTATATTTTGTTTTTTATCTTAGTTATTGAATTGATACATTCTTTCCAAAATCACCATCCCATGTTACACTCTGGTGACACGTGATGAATTTTACGTGGGTCATATGTATCCATAAAATAGTTTTAAAATTTATCATTTATTAAATCTTTATCTCATGTATAAACCTATCAAGTTTCAACATCTTTGAGTGCATTAATTAAAGTGTGTAATAAAAAGGGGTGGCTAAATTGATGGTGCTTCATGAGATACATTATTGTTTATCTTTCATTCTCATATCCATTATAGATTACCTATAATTAATCCCCTAAGCTATCTCCTTCTATCTGGTATCCTCTAACTATGTTAAGACCTATATTTTCCAACTATGTCAAATAGATTAATGTATTTATAACTATTATCCATCCCATCCCAACTACATCTATCAAATCATTGTAATTCCAAAAAAATTGGCATACGCTTCATACTAGGTCGATTTGGTTGACCTAGTTTGGGGTTAGTTATCCCATTCAAGATTAAATCAATTTTGTTGAAATTAGAATATAAATATTTGGGATGGATTGGGATCATTCATCACTATAAATACAAGTCACAATTTCAATCCAATAGAGAGAAACATTTATTTTTAATTGATATTACTCACACTTCTACCCTAAGTCTATATTTGGAGGAGTTATTGTTTAGATCTTGCCCTAGAGATAAAAAATTACCTTGTGGAATATTGGATGAAATAAGAGGCCTTTTAGCCTATATCTTGATTCAACTATTTATATCCTTACAAACACAATAATATTTTTCAAAGCACTATTGGCCAAAGGAGATATTGAGGCTTGATAGGTCTTATTCAAGGTAAGCATATTATAATCCTATTTATTTCCTTTTGATAAATATAAGTTACATAATTACTTGTTCAATGAATGTATATCTCCTCATTTTAATTGTACCTACACTTAAACTTAGTGTGGCTATAGGATTATTAAATTTTAGGTAGCCTAGGCCCCCTTTTGCCTACCATGGCTCCTTAACCATTTTAATATGTTTCTAACACATCCTTTCACTTACATTATTTGATTTAGATATTTGATTAGTTTCTAATTAGAAACCTAACTAGGGCTAATACATAGTTTTAATAGCCTAGATGCTTTGGAACCCTTTCTCTTGGAATTGTGTTTTTGTTGATCCCCTTGATAGTTTTAATGAATCCTTTCATATCTAAATTTCATTAAAATATAAATTATATCTACTTCATTTACCTTATTCGACAAGATAGTTTTAGGTCAATCCTAGTTCATTGCATACATGATGCACTAGTATTTTTTGAGATATAGTGGACCCTGGCATGAGGTATTACTAGGGCCATATCATATTGTCCCATTTTTATATTTTTTTTTCATATATCTATGTGAGAGGGATTTGGAGGAGGATTGGGCTTGACCACCCTATTATATTGTTTGGATTAAAAACATATTACATGATACATTCTTTGGGGTTACCTCTTAGTGGATGGGCTCATCTACACATATATGTCGATATATTAGTGAGTATAACCCATGTCATGATGAGCAAGATGATGGAGTGTCGTAAGATACTAGATAAATTATCTACTTGTGATATTGTGTGGTATTCCTATAAGAGTTTTGGAGGGTAGTCATATGATGGGATGTAGTGTAGCTTTAGATTATTTAAGTGAGTTAATGAATACATGTTTTATGGCCTAATGTGTATGAGTAATTATATTTTGAGTGTATCATGTAATATTTTGGTATTCCTCAGGATGTGCCCCTAACACCTTATGTTTAGAGACTATATATGATAGCTCCACTATGATAAGGGGATATGGTCCTACCTAGTTTTTTGGAATTGGCCCCTATTATTTTTGGCATCCTAGGTTATACCCTAGCCAAGAAGGGGATTGTTCAAGTTCATTTACTCAAACCTAATATAATATGGGAATGACCCTAGGCTGTGGGTCACCTAATCTCAGGTTAGACCTCTAGAGAAGGCCATCTTCCTTTTGGGTCTATCACCTATACTAAACCTAAACTAGATTCTTGCTGGGAAAAGGGAAGAGAGATTAACAATAATTTATGAAAGTGTGTAAAAAAGGGGTGATGCATCAAATATTTTTATCCTTATATTTGCATAAGACATACTATAGGATGCATTAAATATTGTATAAGATCACTTTAATCACTATTTGATCAACCCTCAAATAATTATTTCATATAAAGGCATGGACTAGCTATTGACCTAACATGGGAGGGTAATTGTCCACTTCCAAACTAACCAACAAACTATATATGCACTTAGAATAACCTATGAAAACTACCAAAACACTTAATGAAGGTGAGAAACGTAGACAAAGGCAATAAAAACATATATTCGCTTAACCACATCAATGAACTCATAAAACACACTGCGATTCAGCTTGTAAATGGAGGAATTTAATCTTTTATTACATCAAATAGGTGTTACATTACAAATATTGGTAGAGTCTAATCATGCCAAAGAGAGGGATGTCTTCCAAGGCTTAGAAGCCTATATTTATAGCTTAATAGGATGAGAGATGGGGATCATGCATATAAGGATGGAAAAGGGAGCATAATGACCATCACTTAACCACATCAATGAACTCATGAAACACACTTTGATTTAGCTTGTAAATGGAGGAATTTAATCTTTTATTACATGAAATAGGTGTTACATTACAAATATTGGTAGAGTCTAATCATGCCAAAGAGAGGTATATCTTCCAAGGCTTAGAAGCCTATATTTATAGCTTAATAGGATGAGAGATGGGGATCATGCATATAAGGATGGAAAAGGGAGCATAATGACCAAGATTTTCAATCATTCCAATGTTGATGCCATCAGAAAATATCATAATGCCTAAGATTACTTTTAGAAAGTAGCCATAACAACCATGTTGATCTCTTTCAATCTCATTTTGGATTGCATTGATGCTCCTTATAGTTACAATGGTAAAATCAAATCATTTGAAAGCATTTTGGTATCAAAGTAGTTACAACAACTAGATCAATCTATTGTGATCTTGTCCTGGCATGGATTTCTTCCTACTAGTTTATCTTTGGCATGTAGAATGGAGAAAATGGTGATAATCATGCTACTATCTTTGGTGATGAACCTATCAAAACCAATGTATTTGCTTCTATGGCCTCCCTTTGAAACATTTACTTTGTTTTAACCTCAACTATAAAGTCTCAAGGCTTTGAATACTCATATTAGCCCTTGATCTGGGCTTCTAAAACTGTTCCACCTAGCATCTCTTCATTGATTATTAGGATTCTAATTTTAGATTCATCCACCCTTGCAATTTTACCATTTGGTGGCCTCACATTTGATCTAGCTCCTTGACCTGCATACCATTTATCTTTACTACATGACTCAATATGTTTTATTGATCTTAACAGTGAGATTAAATGCATACCATTGATTCTTTAACTTGCCATGATCATGACACTTGGTGTATTAATTTTTTTCTTTAGGATCCTTTGAATCTTTAACTTGATTCTAACCATTATATCTTTGAATCATGATTTAATGCACACCATTCATCTAACTGGACCCACTAACTTTATCATATTACTGCTTGCCATTAGATCTTAACTTGGCTTCTATGATTTGGACACTTGTCTTTTCTACGTTTTTCTTGGGTGTGCTAACTTTTTAACTTGATGCTCATAATTTATCTCTTTGGCATGATTAAACACATGCCATTGGATCTACCTAAACCCACTAACTTAAATTATTACTTGTGTGCCATTGGATCTTTTGATTTGATTGAACATGGCTCCACCACTTGACATATCTACATTTGGGCTTAGGATCTTTTGAGGATTTGAAACTAAAATAGTTAGTTCCTATAACTTGAGTTTTACATCTCCATGTATGTCTTATTCTACTTGCTTAACTTTGAAGGCTCATAGCTACAGGTAGAAATTAAACCAAGACACAAAACTTGTATGGAATCATAAAGGCACAAAATACATCATCTTAAGGAACTCTGAAGACCAACCTCACTCATAAGGTAAACTAGCATGATGTGTTAAGTTTAAAATTATAGGGTGATAATTTAACCTATGGGGGCAATATTGAAAACATTCTAGTGACTCAGATGGGAAGCATGGCTACTATGCTCAAAAACTAGACCATCTACATGACTCTTGGACTCATTAATAATAACAAGTTTGATTCATGGTTGTAAACAACCATTTGGTTTGTAAGGACAAAAAATTACACCAAAATAAGAAGAAAACACAAAAAATAGGGAAGCTAACTAAAAAAATTAAAATAAAAAAAACAAATATTCTAGGGTATCACTAGGAGGGAAAAAAGAAGAAAAAATAATTTAACAAACCATTATAGTACATGATCCACCTAGATCAAAATAGAAATTCATGAACTCACTCATTCCAAAAGATGGTAAAAGTTGAAAATTAGGATTCTCATTGAACATGATCTTTGATGAGGCACTATTCTTACCTGCTAACTCTCTTAACATCTTCTCAAGTGAGTTATCAACAATAAACCAATCACCAACAAAGACAAACTCATCTTGTACTTTAGGATATTCTTTATATTGCTTGTCATCTATAACTTCATCAAGTGATATCTCATCTTTTCATTATCTTTGAGTGACCTCATTCTTCTTACTATATATTGTAAATTCATTAAGCTCTTCAAGGAGATTTGAATAGTCAACCCAATCTATATCATGATCATGAATGAGTGAATCTCAATCAAATTTATCATAAACATGTTCCTCAGTGGGCAATATATCCCTACAAAGCTCCCAAATCTCTTGCATAGATTCAAGGTACAACTACTAATATCCTTTTATTCCTCATTTGGATCAACCTAAATAGGATCAGTTTGAAAGGTATCTTGATCCTTCTCAATAGGAGATATCTTAAACTCATTCATGACTTCAGCTTATACTAATTTATTTTAGAATTCTTCCATATCAAGATCATCCTTCTCAAGTATATTTGAGATATATTATTCAAGATTAGCTACAAACTCATTCTCAACTTTTTCCTTAAGTGAATTATCAATGATAAACTCTTCCTCATACACACTTGAGACATATTCTTCACACTCTTCAAGAACTTGACCCATAGCTTCAATCTCTTTCTCATACCTCCATGAATAGGCTCCCCTAAAGAAGGGAGATGGTGGGAAGGTGATGAGATTCATTTTCTTGAGAGGGGATATGAAGCATGGAAGGTTGATCATGATTATATTTTTGGATCTTGAGGGTAATGAAATCATCTAGGGAATCTTAAATAGGAGGGAAAGAGAAACTCATAGAGACGTCTACATTTTTTTCCTTTCACTTGGCCATCACCTCATCAAAATTTGAAACCTCTTTGTCCTCATAGATATCTTGAGTTTCAGGGATGAGCAATAAATAAATGGAACTACAGGAAGTCTTAGTCTCTTAAATATATTCTTGAATAGGCATATTAGTATGTTATTGAATCCAATTAGGCAATTCCCTTGGTTCTAATCATGAAATATACTAAGATGGGGGGGTTGGGGGAAGGGGGAGTGAATCAGTATATTATACATCTTATATTTAAACTAATTTCTTTTCTTTAATCATTCAATCATACATTCAAGATATGAAATAAAACTAAAATAATAATTTACACCACATAAGAGAAAGAGAGAGACAACAAATTTTTACGTAGAAACCCAAAGTGGGAAAATCCATGGAGAACAATATCAAGTATATGAATGAGCACCAACTCAAAATAGAAAGTTCGTAAGCACCAACTTGTATGAGCACCAACCCCTTTGTCGAGCACCAACATAATAACTATTTATGAACACCAACCCATAAGAGCATCAACCTCTTACAAAATCCATGAGCACCAACCCCTCTTGTGTATAAAACACAACTATCTCTCAATGTTGCTTACTCAACAAATGATATAACTCTACAATATCTCCTACTTTTCTTTCTTTGAAAACAAATAAAAACCATACACTCTCTTGCATATTAAAAATGGATTCTTAAGCCTTTGTTTATAGCTTTCCAAATGGCCTTTGGCCTTCACCCTTTGTGACCCTTCAATCCTCATGGAAAATGGTGCCTAACTTGCATGACCCTTCGTATCCTTACATTTTAAAAGTCATATGGTGACCATTCATAAGCAAAAGCATCCTTTCCTCTTTTGTATTTATCTTGGTGACTTTTTATATTCCTTAAAGTGTCCCTTCATGGAAAAATGTGCCATACCTATTTTTTCTTCACATGGTGACTCTTGAAATTCCTCAAGGTGACTCTTCATGAGAAAATGTGTCCCATTCCTCTTTCATCTTTTATGCTGTGACTCTTTGACTTCTCCATGGGCCCTCTTTTAACTTATATGCAACCAAAAATATATTCATTAATATTAAATAAATATTAACACACATTATCCAAGATATGAATATTAAAAACACCATTAAATGCAATAGGGCCTTTATCACCAATAATTCTAGACCTTTGACATCAACAACAATATTTCCAACACTTGGCTCAAATTTCATATGGTTAAGTAATTCAAGAGAATGAGAAACACAATAATACTAGTAGGGAATATAAGAAAGTTATTTATAACTAATTCAAATCACCTTTCTACCTCTCCCAAGCCTCCATCTTCTCTAATAAAATATTTCACAACTCATTCTTATCCTTTGGATCATTAGATACATTTAGTAATAACCCATTCACTTCCTCATACTGAGAATTTGAAATAAATTTTCTTACATATTCTAGTAGTTTGAGCTCTATTTCATCCATTATCTCTTTGAGACAAGGATTCTCATATGCAACATCATATCCATATGGGGAAGGTGAAATCTAGTCAAGACTAATACGGTTCATAAGGGGGATAAGGGTCATACTCTTGATAATAAGGGTCATAAAAAAATTGATAAGGCTCAAAATAACTTGGATAAAACTATTGATAAGGCTTTTAGGCTCATAATAAATATTATATGGATTATGATAGAGTTTTAATTATTCATTATAGGTTTGATGAGGAAGTATTTCATAGTTTTCCTCACACAGCGATGAAAATAACATCAGGGTGGTGTAATGAAAATAGACTTACTTAGAAACTAAGTATGAAATATTAGAATAAATTGTTTAATCTTGGATTCACCAAATAATTCATCAATAAAACTTCTAAAATTTTAATTTTACCAAGTGCATCCCATTGGGCATGTCATAAACTATTGGCATCCTAGGTTGCACCCTAGCTGAGAAGGGGATTATTTAGTCCTCTTGTTCAAACCTAGTCCAACATGGGAATGAACCTAGGCTATGGGTTACCTAATCTTTGGTTAGACCTCAAAATAAGTTTGGATTCCTTTTGGGTCTATCACCTGTACTAAACCTAAAGTAGCTTTTTTCTAGGAAAAGGGGAGAGAGATTAACAATTATTTATGGAAGCATGTAAAATGGGGGTGATGCACTAAATCTTTTGATCCTTATACTTTCACAAGACACACTATATGATGAATTGAAGATTGTATAAGATCACTTCACTCAATATTTGATCAAATCTCACATAAGTATTTCACAAAAAGGCATGGAATAGCTATTGACCTGGCATGGGAGGGCAGTTGTCCACTTCCAAACTGACTAACAGACTATATATGCACTTAGAATGACCTATGAGAACTACCAAAACACTTCATGAAAGTGGGAAAACGTATATAGAGGTAATGAAAACATATATTCACTTAACCACATCAATGGATTCATTAAACACACTTTAATTCAGCTTGAAAATGAAGGAATTTAGTTTTTTATTACATCAAATAGGTGTTATAGTACAAATCTTGGTAGAGTCTAGTCATGCCAAAGAGAGGGATGTCTTTTAAGGCTTAGTATCCTATATTTATATCTAAATGAGATGAGAGAGATGGGGATCATGCGTATATGAAAAAGGGAGCATAATAGCCAAGATTTCCAATCATTCTAGCGTTGATGCTATTAGAAAAGATCATAATTCCTAATATTACTTCTAGAAGGTGGCTAAGAAAATTGTATCACTCTCTTTAAATCTATTTTTGGCTTGGATTGATGCTTCTTATGTTTACAATGGTGGGATCAAGTTGTTTGAAATATAAATTCTAGTGTCAAAGTAGTTACAATAGCTAGATCAATCTATTGTGATGTTGTAGTGTGGATTGCTCCATATTGATTCATCTTTGGCATGTAAGAATGGAAAAAAGGGTCATAATCATGTTGATGTATTTGGTGAGAAACCCATCAAAATTGGCATGTCTACCTCTGTGGCCTCCCTTTTAAATATTCTCTCTAGTTTGGACTTGATCATATTTGATCTTTATTTAAAGTCTCAAGGCTTCAACTTTGGATATTGGCCTTTGATATTGATTTGTGTTTCTAAAAGTGTGTCACCTAACAGATCTTCATTCATTCTTAGGATTTTACTATCAGCTTCATCTACCCCTATGCTTACACCACATAGTGGCCTCACATTTGAGCTAGCTCTTTGATCTACACACCATTCATCTTTACTATATGATTCAATGCATAGTATTGATCTTTAACAATGTGATTAAAAATGTGCTATTGATTCTTTAGCTTACCATGATCATGACACTAGGTGCATCAACATTTGTCCTTGGGATCATCTGACTCTTTGACTTGATGCTCTCTATTAGATCTTCAAAGCATAATTTAACACACACTATCAATCTAACTAGACATATTAACTTTTTTAGATTTCCACTCACCATTGGATCCTAACTTGGCTTCCATGATTTGGACACTTGTCTTCATTACGTTTGTCTTGGGTTTGCTGAATTTTTGACTTAAACGTGTGTTGTTGGATCATCCTAGACCCACTAAATTAAGTTGTTACTCATGTGTTGTTGGATATTTTGATTTGATTAAATGTGGATCTACCACTTAGAAGTTCCACATTTTGGCTCAAGATCCTTTGAGGATTTTAAACTCAAATAGTTAGTTCCCGTGACTTAAGTTCTATGTCTCCATGCACATCTTATTCTATTTTCTTAACTTTGAAGGCTTATATCTATAGATATAAAATTGCACCAATGCACCAAAATTGTAGGGAATCATTAGGGAATAAAAGAAATCAACTTAAGGAACTCTTAAGACCAATCTAACTCATAAAGCAAATTGGCATGATGTGCTAAGTTTCAAATGATAGGGTGACAATTTGACCTGCGGGGGAAAAATTGACAAAAATTATGTTATCATATGTGGATCTTGTGATCTAGACACTACATGTATATGGCATTGGTTGTGTAGTAGAGTATGCCTAAGAGGTTGAGGTTGGATAATATGTAGGTGACTTGGGAGTGATTGATCCTCAGGATCCTCCTTTAAGTATGTATATGTGTATTAATTATTTCTTTATAGTTTTAATGATTTTTAATAACTTTGATATAAATATGGTATAGTATTTTGTTAAGGAAGAATACTAGATGACCATTATAAAGGCATCCCTCTAGGGCTTGACATGTAATGTGCTTAGCAAAGGGTTTCTTGGTGGTCTTTTGAAGCATGTGACTACTATTTTGGGTGAGTATGCTCCCATTTTTATCAAACAAAATTAGCTACTACAGCCTATGTTTCAATGGTAGTGGAACATGATGTTGTAATAAAAAATAGAGATTAATTTATCATAGAATACAATCAATTAAGGGTGGATATTATTATACATCAGATTCCCCCTCCTACTCTATCAACATATATAAGAGAGGATGTTATTAGTGAGTATGTACATCTATAGTGCATTATCATGAAACTCTATAAGCATGAGTGGTCATTTATGAGGATCACAAGAGGAGTCAATCTTCAACTAATAATGGAACTTCATATTCTCATGGTCCTTTATTGGTAGAAGGAGGTGGATATACACAAGGAGATGAGCCCATTATTTAGATAATTATTATATCATAGTTGTATTATTTTAAAACATTATATATATATATATATATATATATATATATATATATATATATATATATATATATATATATATATATATATATTCACTTACATTGTATTTATGTGAAATTTTATATTATAAAAGTTATTTTTTAGCTTGTATGTAATTGATGATTTAGTACATGCGATGATATGAGGATTTATTATGTTGATGTATTTTATTATTCTCTTATAATGAAAACTTTGCTAATTTTAGTTTGTGACACGTATGTAATTATTTTAATTTTAAATTATAAAATAGGATAACCATCCTAATGGGAATAGAAGTTGTGCACCATACTAATTATTATTTATAACTTATTTGTGATACTATATATGTGGATTTTTATTCGTAGATATATTTACACATGAATTATTTATGATATTATATATGTGTCTCTATATTCTTAGAGATATTTATACATGTATTAGTTACTTGTGGCATTTGTAGTTGATATTGTTGTTTCTCTTTTGATATCTTTGAAATATGTATTACATTATCATATCTATGATATAAATTTTGATGTTTCTGATTTGGTATCCATGTTTGTGTAATTTAAGATGTATTTTTATCATGGATAATCTACTACTTTAGAATGTTAACAAACAACCTTTGAAATTAAAAGATAAACTAGTGTTATCCATATTCATTATTGCATTCATTTTTTGTAACCAAAGCTATCCCAAAACTATGTTTTCCTATGGAAGAGCATGTTGTACAACCAATAATGTGCTCATTGTATTCATTCCCAAAGTGAGTGGCAAAAAAAATGTCTTGTATTACATCATTATGTATGAATTAAATATTACTCATTGTCTCCCATATTTTTAATAAATTCAATTATACATGTATTGTGTTGTGGTATATTATCAACAATAAAGTATGTATTATGTGTACTTTTGACAAGTACTTGAATGATATTTGGTCTTTTTGAGATATCATTGTCTTCAGATATTAAAATGTAAGAAGTGATTATGTTACCCTATTATTTATTTTTAAACATGTAATAATCATTATATCTACTAGTTTTTGATATATTTTCATACATTCATAACAATCATTATTGTCATGTTTATTTATACCAAGATATGTGTAAAATAGTTTCCCTTTTACATACTCAAGATGGTGATGGGGATGATATTAATTATTAAGAATATTTATTAAAATATTATCCAAAAATATGTGTAGGATATCATGTGGTTGATCTCTAAATTGATCAAATTGAAGTGGTTTCCTTTTATTGAAAGTAGATTTATTTACTTTAAGGTTTTTTAAACTAATGTTTAACCCTTTTTTAAAATGTGTGTGGATAGGGTTAAAGGGTAGAATATCATATACACAAGGATGAATAAAACTATTTTAGAGCATTCCAATTAATTAAAAACTCAAATAAATGAATATTATGAATTACAATGTTGAGTCATGCTAAATATAAAGATTACATTATTGCATAAACACTAGGAAGAGATAATACTTAGATTATCTACAAATGTGTAGATAGATATAATAAGTGCAAAGGTGAAAACAAGTAGGAACATGATTAGGATCCAGTCACCATATTCTATAAATATTATTTCTAAAGGCCTAGACACTTACAAAATCAACAAAAGTGTATAGTACATAATAGGTGTTGTATTTTAGAGTGACCATTAGAGATTTTTGGGTTTTTTTATCACATTTATATTGATGTCTTTCATTTTTGTACACAAGCTATAGAAAATTATTTGTGGAATGAACCCTAGCTCTTCACCTTATGTTTTTATACCTTGCCAAAAAAAGGTTATTAGGCTTTCAATGTCAAGTTAACCTCAAGGACCCCTCTATAAATGATATTTAATACATATACAATATTCTAAGGAGTTCCTCATATATATTTAATTCTCTCATAGGATTTGGATTATGTGTGTACAAGGGTGTAATATATTATATGCAAGGTCATACAATGATCTAGTTTGTAATTTAATGAAAATATTGCTCATGGATTGTTCTTTAAGTGATTTATACCTATAATATGATTATTCATATGAATGATATGAAAAAATGGAAGAATATGGTAGTATAACTCATTTGTGCAATCAATTGAGTGATCTTAAATAGGTGATTGCTTGGTATTTACTTGATGAATAATGAATAGGCTTAGGTTTATAGTTATATCACACTTTTTGGAAATATCTCATGATAGGGTTCAATAAGACAAATGGGTTGACCCATAGGATTTGAAATATTTGAAAATTTTATGACTTTTGACAATTGGACACTTGATAAGAATTTAGACACTTACATAGATGCAAGTGTCCCTATGTGGAACATAAGTGTCTAGTAGGCTAGGAAGCTATGGAGGATCTAAGACTAGCATTGAAGGATATATATCAGGTTTTAGGATTTATATATGGTGAAAAAAATCTAGGTGATTAAAAATTATAGGTTCATACTAGAAGATAAATATATGGGCATAGTGATATGGTGAATGCAAGCCTTTCAACAGTCAGAAAGTCTACAACTGAAGGATAGAGGCCTATGTGTATTTTTCAAGTATACAAGACTAAGATGTTATATAAATTAGATTTTAGTATCTCAAGTGGTTCCATCCATTTATTTATTACCATAACATGTTCTTCCTTGATTGGATTTTTTTCATTGACTCATCTATCTTATGAATGACTTTATTTGGATATGTATTTAATTGTTTATTGATAATTAAATGCTTGTATGAAGATATCCTAGCTCATTAGCCATTTGTGTTTCATAATTTAGATCACATGCATATTTGAACACATATATGCATAATTTCTCAAAATAAATATGAATTTTATGCATGGATCTTGATTTGACTGGAGGTAAGATACCCCTACTAAAGATAAATTATTTTTATAGATCTAAGGGTTGATAACATGAAGAATGCAAAGTATTATTCAATCAAAAAAATTTATCTTTGATAAGTTTGTCATGAACCTATTTCAAAACTTATATATTTACTAATGTGAACATGGTCTATGTGTTTATTATAATATAATAATAATGCATCTTATATAATTTTCAAGTTATGTAAGGAGCCACTAGGAAAATTGTAAAACCAATCTAACATCTTTTGTGAGAATTATTTAAAAACCTTTTAGTAGAATATGTCCATCATTGCTCCAATTTTTCATAGAGAGTTCATATTGATTTAAAGGCATGTAAGGATCTTCAAAACCATTGAATAAGGGTAGTCTAGGAATAATAAAATGTTTTGGATATGGATGTTCATATAAAGTTTATGTAAGAGGGTTGTCCTAAGATAAAAATATTTTTGATATTCATAAAGCATGACCTAGTTTGTAAAGTGAGATCATGAACTTACTTTTGTAAGTCACCAATGGCATGCATCATGGATATAATATGATTAGTAGGAATAGTTGTGGTTTTGAAAGGCTCAGTTATGGACTATAATTGACAATCTATTTTTAACATTAACTAAATTTCAAATCAAGACAAGTTGTAAGGTTAAATAAAATGACAACAATAATGAGGGAAAGATAATAATTAATGTAGTATCATAATGTAAAAATTGGATTAAATTATCCACTCCATAGAAGATGAAATTTTAATGATAACCATCACCTCTTCATGTATTTATATATATGTTACTTGAGTGCAACCTAATCTCTCTTCTTGAACCACAATAATTTGATGCAATCAAACCAACACCTCATAATAATTATATTAATGCATACTATGATTATCATAGAGGTTTTGGATATTCTAAAAATTGATGTTTCAATTTAAGGCATAAGATACAAGATCTTATTGATGACAATAATATTAAGCAAAGCACAAGGATTCTATACCACAATAAAATGGAAATTACAAACTAATTTTTTTTAATGATCCATTTTCAAAACTTGAGTCAATAGAGACTTGATGCCTCAAAATTTACACATACATGGTACTTTTTTCCATCAATGGATATCTCCAAAACATTTTCTAACCTTAATCTCTTATATTTACATCAAATTTTATGAGGTAATATTTTTTATCACTAAAATTTGTATTCATAATCCATGCAAAATTTAACATATTTTCCAAGAATTAGATGTCTAAAAACATAAATTTGGAGATGCAAGGAACTCATATAGGGGCACCCTCACATGATTCAACCACACTATTCACATTATTTCTAATTTGTATTTTTGGTTTTTATCAGACTATATGTGTAAACACTTATTCGTACATATGTTATTTTCTTATGACTCATAAGATACCTAACTATATTCCAAGATGATGAAGACTCATATTGGGATTTATACCAAAACTAAGTGTACAAATTTAGTGCTCTTTTTATTAATTTTATAAAGTCACTAACTATTTAAACACGTGTTTACATGTATATGTTTTTCACATGTTTTCAAGGGTGCATGTTTCTATATCCTATAATAAGGGAGCATGGATGTTAGCTTTAGGATTGTCACTGCCCTTGATGATGTAAATTAGTTGATCTCTCTATCTTTTTAAATTTTAGTGCACATTTAATCCTATGTTGACTTTAATAACTCTTCTAGGTTTTATGTGATTGAGGCATCATTTTGACTCGTACGAGTAAGATAATTATTTTTTTACTTTTATATGTGTACACACCCCTACACACACATCAAAATAGGGTATTATGTAGGCAAATAGTTTTGGTCTAGGGTGATTACTAGTTGTATAAATGTTTTTTTAAGGTACTTGTGTATTTTTATATAAATGACCCATATTATGCTCTTATTGTTGCATTTTATCCTTTTCTTGTCTTATATTTTCCCTTATTTTTCTCTATCTCTTCATTATCATATATTTTTTGGGGGGAACCATGAATATACTATGTATGGTTATGGCATGGACCATAGTGATCCTTGTGTTAGGTATCCTTTGATTTGTGTTCCTTTTTTTGGCCTTTCCATCTCCTTGTGTATCATCCCATGTGAAATTTATTTCCTAAATTGAATTTAATAATCCTATAAATATAAAAGTACATTAGTGCATTTAGGATACAAAATGATAAGGGATGGTTGAGCAAGGCACAAACTCTATGTTCTAAAGATATATTTTTAAAGAGTAAGAGCATAATTAGATAGTTTAGAGTATAATTATATAAATATTTTAATAATTTATTTCATTTGCTACATATTAATTATATTACAAAAATTCATATATAATTAGGCCCTGTATTCATAGATTTTTCATTAAATTTCATTGAGTTTTATTTTTCAACATAGTTCTAACCTAGAGGCCTTGTAATATGGAGGGATAACATTGACCCCTGATAAATACCTTTTTTTTAATTTTTATATGATAATTTGTTAATGTTTTTTTATAAGGAGATCAATTTTCTAGAGATTTGTGTGGAATTCAAGAAAAATGAGTGAGGTTATTAGATCCCTAGAGCAAATGAACTAAATCATGAAATTAGTTTGAATATATTTTCACTTGAACACAAATAATTCAACTTTATTAAAAATGTCTTCACTCTACAAAAAGAGTGCATTCAATAAAATTGAATTCATTCATCTTGAGTTTTATAGGTTTTGTTCACCTCATTTTGTAGACCTATTTTCCACTATTTATTTCTAGTAATTGTCTCTAGATTCACAAAAAATAAATACTCTCTTAAACTTTTTTTTTTCATTTATTTTTTATTTAAAAGTATTTCTCATTAAAAGTTATATCTAATATAAAATTTTAATTGATTGAATATAATTAAGCCTAAACTAATCATATTTTGCATGTATTACATTTTGATGTGAAACCAATTTCCCATACTACACTCACAAGAAAAGGAAAACAATCTCTTTCAAATATAATAATCCCACATACTTATGCTTAATTGAAATATAGAAACTCTTTAAACCTAAATTTATGATATGGGTATCTAGGGTTAAGGATATATAAATGATTAATTAAAAGGGTGATAAATAGATCTATAGCAAGACAATTAATTTTCAAACTAAAATAAATAATATTCTCAATTTAAACATTGAGATGCCAAAAATATAAATTAAAACTATATATATTCATATATATATATATATATATATATATATATAGAAAACAAGAGCACTTAGCAAGTTTATTGTGCCCATGAAAATCTGGGCTAAGATAAGCTAGAAGTAGACTAGATCATATCCTAAAATAGTCATTAGATTCTATTATTTCACATCCTATAACCTTAGACACATCAAATATGGATAGTTATATCAATGTTGGTTTCTAAACTGTATGCATGTGTCCTATATGGAATATTAATAAGATCTAGATGTGACCAACTAGATCCTTCTAGGTTTATCACCTTTCTTCTAATGTATGCAAATCATACACATAGGCTATCGCTCTTATTAAAATTATTAAACCTTAACTTCATCATCCCTAGAGTGATTATGGGAAAATGGGTTAGTGGGCACATAGTGTCAATCCACCCTAAGGACCCCTCTTTAATGGCCATTACTTACTGTGTAAAGGGAATTCAAATTAAAACTAATCTAATAAATCAAACTAAAAAGAAATCTAATATAAACTCAATCAACATAGGATAGATCTATAAATGAAAATAAATAAAAACATAAACTTATAAATTTGAAGTGTTGTAAGCTTCTTCCATTGTGGTTTGATTTTATTTGCTCTATAAATCTGGTTGTTTAATCTTCTCTAATGCAAGGGAATTTGGGAAACATTTTGGTATGAAAGTGATATTTTTATGGCTTGGATTCACTTGAGATTCACTCATAAACTTGATATCATTTTTTTAACACAAGGATGATGAGAGTGATGGCTTGCATGTCTATTTATAGGTTTTTGGGAGACTGATCAAATAGTGAAGAATTATTTTTATATTTCTAATTATTAAAATAATCAATGGTGGAGAATTAGTCCTCATACATGAGGATGATGACCAATTCCACATGCTAAGATAAAAGGGGAAATGGTTGAGTAAATCAATAAGAAAGGGTCAAATTGGTTGAAAGGTTCCAAGGTGACTCACCTAGTGGTTGAGGAAGCTGAAGAGGCAATTGGATAATTCAACATGTGAGGGGGATAAATGTGGAAGATGTCTAAATGAGTTTTAAAATCTATATTTATTAAATAAATTTGGATAAAAGGTGTGCATAATTGAGTATTTAAGAATTATTGACATTTTAGAGGGAAACGGTGTTAGTTTTAATTTAAATTTGGGGAAGAAGAATAGTTAGCATGTTAAAGTTAATTTCAACACTAAATGGTGAAATTTAAGTGTTTAAGTCTGCCTTTCTTTGAAATGGTGTTGTGAAGTAATATTATTTTGAAGAATAGTAAAGTAGAGCATTAATATTATGGTAAAGAAGATAGTTACCCTAAATAAATGAAAATAATTGTAATGATTTCCCTTCAAGTGTTCATGTGGGAAATTAGATGAATGCTCAAAATAATTAAAATGGAAATGAATAAGTGGTGATAATGATTACCATAAATAAATCAAAGTAATAAAAACTGATACCATACTTGCAAGGTTTAAATATGTGTAAAAGGAATTACCCTAGTTAAAAACTAGATAATAAATTGGAAAAAGAATATTTCCCATTCTATAGACTGCACACTTGGATGGTGCTTAGAATCAAGGGTCTCATGAGTAGATGTGGGAATGATATATCCTGATGATGATAAGATACAAGATAAAAAATGAAAAGTATAGATTTCCAAGGTGAGTAAAATTTTATGGGATTGGTAATTTCAAGTATTGATAAATATTCATAGCAGTTTAATTAAATTATAGATTTGAAGTTTGAATAAAAATGAGTGTAAAACATGAAAATGATAAAATGGATGGAAATATATTTGAATAGGGGGATGGTTACGTATAGAGGGCGGGGTGATTTTGAAAATAATTTATGCAAAATTGATTTCTAGAGGGCTTTATGAGTAGAGATTGGCTAAGGAGATTTGTTATGGGGTTTCAAATAAAAATGGATCACATTCCAATTCACTAGCACCACAATGAATGTGTGAGGAGATACTAGAGACTAGAGAGGAATAGGTAGCTGGTAAGTGAAACTTTGAGTTTTGAAAAAAAATTGGTTCATTTATTTCACTTTAAATTTGAGATAAATGATTTCATGAATGTCCCATTAATGAAATTAGTCATGAGAGTAGTGAATTTGTCAATGAGAACTAATAAATCATGAAAATGTGTAGTGAAATCATTGTTAGGGGTAGCAAAATTGTTAGGATGGTTTTAGGATTTTGGATGAGTGAATTCATGATTAGTAGTATAAAAATTAGTAAACCCTATAACAAAATTTTTAAAATTAGTATAAAAATTATTAGAATGGAAATAGGTTAGGATAATAATGAATTTGTGATTAGTAGTAGAAAAATTACTAAAACCTATAGTAAAATCATAAATAGGAGTATTAAAATTGCTAGGGCAAATAGAAGAAAAGGGGAATCATGAAATTAAGGTGTTGAGTGTTAAAATCTATTAGGGTGTAGTAAAATCATTGATGTTATTGTCTTTGTCATAGAGAATGGTGAAATCATTCAAAATAACAACAAAATCACTAGGGTAAACTTTGAAGCTTATTAGTGAGTAAATAGACATGCTTACCAAATATATGAATAATATATGGATGTGGTAAATGAAATTAATGAGTTTTTAATGATGGTTTAGATATAGTTATCTGATTTTTAGGATTAACATTGTGTTTTTATATGTGTGTTATAAGAAGTATTACCAACTTTGAAAATATGAGAGTGGATATCACATACACTTACATAGATTATGATATTTATGAATTATGAGTTTCAAGTGTTTGAGCCAACTAGACTATCCTAAATTATGGATATGCTATGGATTTGAGTTGATAGAGCACTATAGGTATTGTTAGCTAAGAGATGGCATGGTGAGATGAGCACATTTCACCTATTTTCAAGTGAGATGATAGTTACACTAGAGGGCATATGGTAAATATTGAGGATCTTGATATGGGGTAGATAGATATACTAGGGAGAGGGGCCATAGGTGAAAACACTATATACTATTTTTGGTGAGGATTTGATTCCTATTGTTAGAGGTGGTGTAGATGTTGACACATGCATATTCCTAAAGAGAGATGTATTGAGAGTTTTTTTCATGGCTTTTATCAATGGCATTATGCTACCTAAAAGATTGGAAGGTTATTCCCTATTGGAATACTAGATGTGATAGGTGACATGATGGATATGGGGGAGAGATTTTTGTGGGGGCCTTGAATTCTAGCTAGCTTGTATAGAGACTTACATCATGTATTTTATTTTGATGGGAAGGAGATAGGTCCTTCAACTCCATTACAGGTATGGTGTTAGGATCATATTATGATGGAGCATCTTATAGGACACATGAGCACTAGATTATTATATGAACCTATTACTTATGGATGGCATGTGATTATTGGTACACAGAGACCACATTTAGGTGATTTGGAGTGTTACAATAGATAAGTGGATGAGCTAGTTAAGGACTAGATTATGTAAAGACCATATAGAGAGATAGACTTCCAATAGGTGTAAGATGTATTATACATGGATTACATGATGACTTGATGCTATATTATGGACATAAATGATTACATTATGGAGAGATACATACCAAATAGAGTGTTTTAATAATTTATCATTAAAAAACACATACCAGTGTGTCCACATGTGTTTGCATGATTTGTCATGAAGAGATCACCCTGGGGACCATGTATTGGTCATCAAATTGCTAAACATATATAAATGCATGTGTAGGTAGAGACCTGGGTGGATAGGAGATATGTCTTTGATGTGGGGTATAGTATATGGATATTTTGAATGGTGGGCTAGATAATGACCAATGACATTAACTATGTAATATGATCCTCCATGTACCTAGAGATAGAAATTAGTATCTATCTTAGAAAGACATCCACAAGGTACAAGAATTAGTGTGAGGATTAAGAGAGTAGTGATAGGGTATAAAGTAAGGATATAGGGATGATTTAGAGTTTAGTTAGAGGATGGTTAGAGACTGAGGGGATTTGATACATAGCTAGAGGATGTGGAGGTGACATATGATATAGGTGATGATACAGTTATGAGAGATTTAACATATGAGCTATTTAGAGAAGGTGAGATACCTTTGGTAGTGATTTATAGTGATGAGAGGGATATAAGGGATATATGGATGCATCCTATGATAGAAACATAGCAAAGAAGGGAGATATATTAGGGCCATCATGGCTATCTATATCTTTAGGGTATTAGAGACTCATAGATAGGCTACATCAGGAGATTATTACATAGTATGTGGAGATTATAGGTTTATAGAGATATATTCTTAGATTATAAGGGGATGTAGATAGAAAATATATGTAGTTGGGCTTAAGAGTGGTAAAAATTACATGACTATAAGGAGAGGCTGATGGTTTATAGGCTGAGCTTGATAGACTACAAGGATAAGTGTTTTCTAGATCAGTTTTGAAACACACAAAAGATGTAAAAACTCAGACTCTAGATTATATTAGGATGACAAAGAGATATAGGATGTAAAGGGATATACTATGGGTGTAGTTGCTTGAGTTGCAAATGTTTCTGGCAGTTCTTAGATAGCTGTCAGTCTTAGATAAGGCCATGTGATTGATGAAGTAGGCAATTTACTATAGGAATTTATATGAGGAGGTTATTCCATGAGCTCATCAAGCACCATCCTTCAGAGATTACTCTACTAGGAGATCTATGTCAAGGAGATCTATACAACTAGTGGACTTAGAGTAATCTATATGGTAGGCCTCACAACAAATTATGGGTTCTCATAGAAGCACATCATGATGTCATGATCTAAGACCTTCTCCATATGCCCCATATGAGGAATAGGGATATAATTGATACGGTTTTGACTATGATGTATTGATGTATATATGTTTTTTATATGTATCATTATATAGACACATTCAACTTTTATATATGTATACTTGATTCATTTTGGGTATAAGACTTGTGTTATGGATATGTGATGGACATTATGGACTAGTTATTATTTTTTTAATGTATGTTATATGGCTTAGATGAATATTGTATTTTAATAAATTTCCTTCTTTTTGGTTGATGATGGAACATGTTAATCATTTTCATCTTTTATTATGTATAAAATGTATGGATGGATGGTTAAGTAGATAGTTTCCTTTTATTTATTTTTTTCTTGCATTGGAATTCCAACATGAGTAATATTTTGAGCAACCTAATTTTTAATTGAGCATAAAACAATAATCACCAATGATATAAAACAATCATGATGAGTATCTATGTCGTACACATCAGGAATTGAAATATTTAATTTTGAAAAACAAAGTGCATCATGATATAGAAAATCATAATCACACTATAATGTAATACACAAAATAATATTGACTTTAATAAACACAAATAATGGAAAAATAGGAAATTTTTTGAAGTTGTGCCACATAGGAGGCATCCTGATATGTGAAATCATAATAACACTATATTGTAATAAAATAAAAAATTGACCTAAAATGCATAAAATAAAATATTAAAGAGACAATATAATGGAAAATAAGATAAATGCAAATTGAAAAAGCTTACAAAATTAAATAAGTAAAATATTAAAAAAATAACTAAATGACAAGACACACAAAATTTGAGAAAGTGACAACCACAAAAGCAAAAAAAACTACCTAAAATAAAGTAAATGACTATGAAAACATCCTAGGATAGGGTCAATACCTTTGGTATTCAATATCAATGATAATGTTGAATAATTAATGAGGATGCCCTAAGAGAACCACAAGGATTTGGAAGTGAATTTGAAAAATTTAATTCACCTATTGGATGTGAAATTAATGAAACCATGATTGGGGGAATGGAATGATGGGTATGGTGGTGGTTGAGTTAAACCTAGAGATCCCATGTCTATAAGTGCTACTTGCATAAACCACCTTGTAAAAATTCTATTTGGTGATATTAAGATAGATGTATTTCTCCTAATATAGGAAGTAATGAGAAAATGGGTTGATTGAAGATTGTTTTGTATAGATGAATAGATGCATGATTTCCCTCCCAAGAAAATTAGTGATAAATGATGATGTTTTGGTTTGAAATCTAGATAGGATGGTATTCATGGATAGGTTAAGTATTTATGTGTAGTTGAAATGTTGTTTAAAAGTGTTTATGGAAATAGATATGATAAAATTGGTCATATATAATATGTTCCTCTAACATGATCAAGGACATAACTACACAAATAAAGGAAGAAAACCTTAAGCTAAAAAATCTATGAAATGGATGTGAGACAAGTGACAACATAGGAATATAAAAGTGATAAATGCAATGGGATACCCCCAAGTAACTTGAATGAATATAGGCAATGGATTACTTAGTTATAAAAACCTAGTTTTCACTATGGTTAAATAAATAATATGTAAAGGGGAGGTTAGTCTAGTGTTATTTCAATAAAATAAAATCAAAATAACACATTAAACACTTGACACTCTATCCTAGATACTAGGTGGAGTATAGGTAATAAACATACAAATGAAAACACAACTTGAACACAAAATAAGCCATTCTTTTACCTTTCTTATGGATCCAAATGTCTTATTGAATTGGCTTGCTTGGTTTATGCATCAAGAAGTCTTTATCAATGAAGCTCCATTTGCTCCTTCTCTCCTTGGAACCTTGGCTTGGCTGGTTGGCTTATGATTTTGGCATGATGTCATTACTTGAAAACTTCTTGAAGATATTTGGGCATAATAAAATTACACAAAATAGCATAGATATCAATATGTATGGCCTTGTATTTATAGCCTCAAAATTTAACTCTCACCCAAGATGAGTTAAGGTTGAGTTTAAACATGGAATGAGTTCAAATTAACCCTAAGTGAGTTGAGGCCAAATTTATTAGATTTAAAAGGTGTCATGCGATTATGATTTTTAATTACTAGGAATGGCTCTCAAATTAGATATTTTGAAAGACCTTAACAACTCATAAAGGCAATGATGAAAAAGGTTTGATATTTTAAATTTTGGAATTTCCATTTTTAGATATTTATTAATTACAAATGGATAATTCAACTAAGCATTTAAACTTTTTTAATTATATGATTCATTTTTATTAGCATTTTATCTCTTTTAAGATTTGATCAAAGTGCCCCACTTAATGGGTCCATAGGCCAAACTACCAGTTGTTATGTCATAATTTTATTAGGGATGAATATGTGAGAGGTTAATGTTACATATGAGATGAAACGCCAAATAGGGATGCCTCAATATTATTTTGAGCATTAATTAATGAGTCACGAATGAAATTAGGATGTTTAATGATTCTTAAGCTTAATTTGTAATATTTGGTAGTAATCAGTCTGAAGTCCAATCGAAAGCCAATTGTGGCCATAATTAGGTGTCTACACATGGTACTTGCCTAAAGCATCAGCAAACTAGTTTTCACTTATGGTCATACTATTTTTCTCTCTTTCTCATTTTTTTATTTTAAATTTTTGTTGATTTTTTTCTTGACTTTTTTAAAAATATTTGACACCTAATATATAAACAATTACATTAAAGTTAGGCATAGAATCTCTTAAGGTGTATGACATTCATAGGTTCATCAAGGTCCTCTCCATATTTTTTGGCCAACTTATAATCTCATATTCCATATTTGGTAATAATGACATATGGGCCCAACCAATTGGGTGTAAATTTTCCTTTCTTTTTCCTTTTAGCATCAGTATTCTCTTGGTTTTCCTTTAGAACAAGATCTCCAATTTCTAACTCCTTGAATTTTATCCATTTATTATAGCTATCATGAATGTAGTTTTAGTAGACTTTTAGATGGTTTAATCCATTAAGATGTTTATCATTTAGAAGGTCAGGTTCACTAAGGCATGAAATGTGGTAGGATTCATCATTAATAATACTTTATATGGATATGCACAAAGATGTAATCTCAACTTATATAGGTACAATATAATTGCTTACATAGACAAATTAAAAGGGGTTACCCCCATGGGTGTATGGATGCTAGTGTGGTATTGCCAAATGGTAGGATAAAGCTGTGTATGTCAGTCATAACCAACTTCATTGAAAACTCATTTAAGGATTCAGAGAATTCTTTTATTTTTTGCCTCTACTTGGCCATTTATTTGTGGGTAATATGTAGTTTGTGTTTGATATGGTTAGAGTTTAAAATAGCCTTTACTTATTTATTATTGAATGAGTTTCCATTATCAAAGATGATAGCAGATGGGATACCAAAGTGGAAAACAATATGGTTCAATATGAACTTGGAAATCTATTTACCAGTGGCATACGTTAAGGGAATTGATTCAACTCACTTATAAAAATATTTAGTGGTAGTAATGATGTGTTTGTGGCCATTGGATGAATTAATATTTATTTTTATATTGAGGTTTAAACCCTATGTGGATAATGGCCAAGGTGTTGTATTGGGTTGAAAAACTTAAAAAAGGTTGTGTATGAGATCACCATGCTTTTGATAAGGTATGCATTTTTTAACATAAGTGCATGAGTCAAATTCCATTGTAAGACAATAATAACCTACATGAAAAATATTTTTAGCAAGGACTATGCCACTAGAGTATACATCATTGATTCCCTCATAAACTTATCTAGTAGCTAAGGTAAACTATTCATAATTTAAACATCATAAAAGGGTTCTATCATAGCCTCTTTGATACAAGGTGTGGCTAAGGATTGTGTAATTAGATGTGTGTTGGATGAATTATTTGTGTTGATTATGGGTTAAATTGGATGGAAGGGTGTTATTATGGAGATATACATAAATATCAGTATACCATGGAGAAGTGGGACCAACTTACTCATAGACCATCTCAAAATTAGGAGTGTCATATGCTAAAATCATCAAGGACTCTATAAGTAAATTGTTATATTTTTTTAAGATAAATTAATGAACTAATAGTGTCTATGAAATCATGTGATATATTATTAATCCGTATAACTTTTTCAAACTATATAAATTTCAAACATAACTTAAGATTATCCACCATCCTCTTATATGAGATTAATTTGTCATAATGAGCTTGAAATTTATTAGTGACTTGGTTTATGATAATTTTGGAATCACCAAAGATAATAAGATGTTGAATACCCTACTAGATAACAAGTTTGAGGCTCTTTATGAGAGTTTCATATTATGTAATGTTGTTGGTAGAAGGAAACTTAATCTTGAATGCCTTGGGAATATAATACACATCTGGTATGACTAGTAAAATCCCTACCCTTGAACCATGGTTTGTGAAAGAACCATAAAAATATAGTTTCCAAACTAGGGTTTCATCAATGGACATTATTGATTCATTTGGAAAATCTATAACAATAGGTGTATGATTTTCAAGATGAGCCTCTATTAGAGTATTTCTTAATACTTATCCCTTGATTATTTTCTAATTAACACACTCAATATCAAACTCATTAAGAATCATGACCCACTTAGCCATCTTATTAAATTTGTTTTGGATAAGATATACTTAAGAGGGCCAATTTTTGCAATGATTTTAGTTTGATTATTGAGCATGTAATGGCAAAGCTTTTGGGAAGCAAAAACAACTGTGAGACATGCCTTTTCCATTAGAGAGTAGTTAAGTTCATATGAAACCAAATTTATTCTTATGTAATACACTACCCATTATAAACCATTATCATCATGTTGTGCCAAAAATGTCCCCAGTGCATACTAAGTAGTTGATATGTACAAAAGGAAAGACTTGTCGGTAATAAGTGGAATTAAAACTAGTGGATTGTAAAGTTATTTCTTAATATGTTCAAATGCCTTATTAAATTTTTCATTCCAATTGAAAGGAGTGTCTTCTTAAGTAGGAATGTGAATGTATGATAAATTTCTATAAGTTGAGATATGAATCATCTAATTGTTCTGATTTTTCATTGAAAACTATGAAGGTTTTTTGAGATTTTTAGGTGGAGGCATATTCATGATAGCTAATATTTTAGATGGGTAAAATATATGCCATAGTATGAAATAATTAACCCTAAAAAATTTCATGATGTCACCCCAAAAACACATTTATTTGGATTTAAGTGAATATTATATTCTCTCATTCTTTCAAAGATGTGATGAAGTAATTTTATATTCTCTACTGTAGATTTTTATTTATAAAGTACATCACAAACATAATCTTCCAGGATATTGTGAAGCATATTGTGAAAAAATATAGTCATTATTCTTTGGTATGTGGCTTTGGTGTTCTTTAGACCAAATGGCATCACCTGATAGCAAAAGGTAACCCAAGATGTTGTAAATGTTTTTTATATGTTGGTCTTTAAGAGCTATTCTAATTTTGATATATCCTAAAAAACATCTATTAAAGACAAAATTTCATGACATGTGGTGGATTCCATGATCATATCTTGTCAATGAGAATTCATCATTGACATATGCTTTGTTTCTATCTCTGAAGTTTATACAAACCCTTATTCCTTTTATATTCTTTGAGATTGGTACAATGTTGGATATACAATTTGAATAATCAATAGGGATAATAAAACCAACATATAATTTCTTCTTTAACTCTTTATTTACAAATAATGAAACCTTGGGATGCATTTTTCAATTGTTTTGCTTTATGGTTTTTGCATCTAGATGGGCCAGAAGGTGATGCACAACTAGTGAAGGATAAAACCTTGGCATATCTTCATAAGACCATGTAAACACATTGGATAATTCTCTAAGAAAAAGAGTGATTATTTCTCATTCCTCTTGAGTTAAATAAGTTGCAAGATTGACTATTTTTGGATTTTCTTTGGTTTCAATGTTGACAAAAATAGTTTCCTCAACTAGGAGAGTTGACTTTTCTTGATACTTTGTGGCTGGTGTAGGAATATTGAGTTATTCTCTAGGTCTTATTCATGTGATGTTGATGCTGAAATGATTTGGTTATGTGATAATTGCTCCCTAAAATATGCAAAATTATCTAACTGAATGGAAAATAACTTATTATAGTTGCCTCATCGAATGTGTTCTCTTATTCCCAAAATTTTGAATTTTATTCATCATTTTTAAAATGATCAAGCATAGGTATTACATGTCAGTCTCATTGGATTAAAGATGTAAATGTGATTTCAAGTGTTAAAATGATGTTTTCATGGTAATGTTGGTTAAAGATAGGTCTTTAAAGTGGCTAAGAATAGAAAGTATTTCACTATTCAAACAATCTACCTTTGACTCAGTAGAAGAGTCACTTTGAAAAAGTGTGGTATTTATATTGAGTGATTTAAAACCTATATCATGATAGGATTAATTATATTTTAATGTGATAGGATATATTAATCCTTGTTAATGAAGATGAAGGCCCTTGCCTTTATAGTTATTATTTTGTACTTAATGGATTTAGCTATAGGGTAATTATTATTAGTGAAATAAGTAGAGTTCATTAGAGTAAAGCCAAGAATGATTTAAATATTTAATGTGTTCATCAAAAATAAGACCACCTTATGAAAAACAAATTACCAAATTTATGAACTACTTGAGTGTCCCTTCAATATTGAGGCATTCCATGATTACATAGAGACATATGAATTGTACTTTTATAATTAGAATCGTGGATCTCATATTCACCCAAACCTTTATCAATTATTTTAAATTGGGATGGAGGATACAAAGTAGATTTATAAGTGAATGGTTGATTAGAAGCTTGACTAGTAGATGGAATTTTGGTAGAAGTGGAGGTAGATGGTGTGTTTAACCAACCATAAAGAGGAATGTTTGAAATAAAGTATTTGTATGGATGTAGTTTTCAATCATATATGAGTACTCAATGGGATTAAAGTTATCTTCAGTAACAATGAGATAGCTTGTTTTCTGATATCAACTTTCCAATAGTTTTCAATATTGGAATGGTTAAGGATAACTTGGAATAGTTAATTCTATTCCATCATGTGAGAATTTCAAACATTAGTGTAAAGTAGAGGGTATGGTGTTCATTGAACAAATGTATCATGTATGACAGTCCCCACCATTAAAGGAAGATAGATGGTACCCATAGATTATTGCTAATTATTATCATATGTCTTGATTGTGACTATGTTGGATTATATTATTATTATTTAATATCCTAAATGTTTAATTAAATTTAATGTATATAAATTTAAAGTTGAGTCATTATTAATAAGCACCCTCTTTACCATGTGTCTAGAGATAATGACTTCTATATATAATAGAATATTATGAACAAATCCCAAAGGGGAAACATTAGAATGGTTGAATATGACCTGATTTTTAGTGGATATATTTCCAATTAATGCTTTAAAGCTATACATGTTTATGTCTTTTAGGACACTAGACACTTGAAGGATCTTATATAGAATGTCCTTATATATAGGTTAAGTCTTGAGAATTTATAAGATGGAAATGTTGGAAGGTATCTTCTCGAGATGGTATATAATGTTGTACTTATATTTAACATTAGATAATGATGTATTAGGAATGGTAATTTTTGCATGTCTTATGGTAACAATGCAATCTTGTGCTTGTAGATTAATGATTGAAACATGGTTTTTGGTCTAATCAACACAATTGATTATGGAATCAAAAATATGATTATGTTGGTTTACATTACTTGCTTGGGTGGACTCTTGATTTTGTTTACCATTACCTTGCTCATGTTTTAGGAATGGGTATTTATATCTCCCCAATTTTGGTTGTTATATGTTGTAGATGGGTGGATTTTTATGTCTATGTCCCCATGATCAATAATATCTTAGATATAATGCTTGAGGCTCATAAACCTATTTGTATAGTATCCGTTTATCTTATGATACTCATAATATTCTTCTTCCTTGTACCAATTAGGTTTAGGAACATTATATTCAAAAGGCTTGGTGTTAATCCAAATGATCATGTTATCTTGGGCTAACTTTCAAAAACATGATTCATAAGAATCACCCAATTAGGTGAACTTACATTTGTGATTTTATTGTCTTGATTGATTGTCAGGGATGGTAATGTTATTAATGGGTTATGTATAAAATTATTGTTATCTAGGTGGGTTTTATATTTGTTTAACATCAATCACACTGTCACCTACAACATTTTTGTTATAAATAAATAAATTGGGTTTTTAAATTTATTTTGAAGTATTATTCTTCGGTTCAAATATATTAATAACACCTCTATTGATTAAATTTATTTCAATTTGAACCATTTTTTCAATAACTTATTCAAAGGAACTTTGACAAAGTAGTTCTAAGTGATATCCCAAGTCTGATTTAAGGTTATTCATAAATATTTAAACAAGTTTAGTTTCAATAAAAGACCACAAAAATCAGCTTGTCAATGCCCACCGTCTTTTTAAGAAGGAGGTAAAGCTTTCACCATTACATTTATTAGTGTTGTGTAGGTTAAGTTTTATCAAGTCCTTTTTGACATTGTATGAAAAGTGTTAAACAAAATTCTCAAAAATGTCCTCAAAATTAAAAATATATCTTTTGGGTAAGCATGAAAACCATTTGATAGTTTGACCCCTGAGACTTCATGTAAATAGTCTCAACATGTACTCCTTACTATAAACAACATCTACACATGCATGATATAAGTCCTTAAGGTGCTCCCTAGGATTGCCTTTTCCTTTTTATTTTTCAAATTTGGGAAGTTCAAATTGTTTAGGGAAAGGTGTTGTCATGGTACTTAAATAGTATGGGTAATAAAAAAAATCTTCAAAAATATAATTTTTTTGCTAAGATTAGTGCCATCTTGCAAGCTTTGAACTTTATCTTTCATGTTTTTAAACTCTTGAATAAAGTATGGTGATAATTGGTTCATTTGGCTTGAAGAGGTATAAAAATTAGAAGGTTGACCCATGAATTAGTTTGTGTTGGTATTATTTTATGAAAATTGGTTAAAGGGTGGATTATTAATGAAGTGTGTAGGAAGTGGGTAATAAAAGGTAACATGTTGTGTATGTGCAAATTTATATTGGTTATTTAGGTTAGTGGAGGAAGTGGGTAAGAAAAGGTAACATGTTGTGTATGTGCAAATTTATATTGGTTATTTGGGTTAGTGTAAAAATTAAAGTTTATTGGGGTTGGATTAGTGTTAAAAATATAACTTGTTCTTTTGGTATTATTTAAGTTTAAATTTGGATTATATTGGTTTGGATTTATGTTAAGACTAGTGTTAGTTTGATTTAGGTAGGTATGGGTTGCGTTGGTGTTAAGGTTAGGGTTGTGTTGTTTGTGTGTTATGTTAAAAATAAGGTTAGTTTTATTTCGAGTTGGATAAAAATTAGGGTTATATTGGTTAAACAAATTAGGTTTGGTTGGATAAAGTGGATTTGGGTTACCTTGGTTTAGGTTTTGGTTTTGGTTTGAACCAATCATGTGGTTCAAATGGGTGTTAGGGTTAAATGGTTATTTTTAAAAAGGATTGGTGTTAGTTGGCACTTGATTTGAATGAGATGGAAAAAAACCTAAAAGAGAATGTGAATTGTAAAAAATATTTTATACATTTCCTAAACTAAAATTTGGATTTAGATTGTAGGGTGTGCTTGAATCAATACCCAATTTTGCATTTGATGATGATTGGATGATTGGTGAGTTATAAAGACTCAGTTTGGGATTGATTAGTGAGATTGAATGATTATTCAAGCTTGGAATATATATTGGTCAACTTTAACTAAAATTAAAGTTTTGATTGTTGGATTTTATGATTGGTAAACTTTAATGAACATTCAAGTTTAGATTGATTGTATTTTTGATTGGTAAACTTAAATGAACATTCAAGTTTGGATTGATTGGATTTGTGATGGGTAAAATTGAAAGGTAATTCAAGTTTAGATTGAGTGGATTTGTGATGGGAAAACTTGAATGGACATTAAATTTTATATTTAGTGGATTTGAGATGGGTGAACATGAATATACATTGAAGTTTGGATTTTGTGTATTTATGATTGGTGAACTTGAATGAGCATTCAAGTTTGGATTGTGTTGATTGATATTAAATAAACCTAAATTAACATTCATGTTTGGATTGTATAGAGGGATAAATGAGGGTGAATTCTAGTTTATACTCACATTAGGATAGGTGTTGTAATTTTGATTAACCCAAATTTTTTTTTATTGGTTAGGTTAAAGATTCATAATCTCTCAATTTACATAATTAACATGGGTTTTCATAGAAAACCCATGACTCATTTGGGAGGATTCTTCATGAAGGATGGTTTTCCCTTTGTCTTGGGAGACTTGTGGATTGATATTGGAGAAACTTATAAGAGTATTAATAGTTTCTAATGATATTTGTGATATGAATGGGTTGTGATTAGGTGACAAAGACTCCTATTTATCAATCAAATATTGCATGTTTTGGACATCAAAATTAGGTGGAAATTTAGCCCCTAAACTGAAATCTTGAAATAAAATTTAATCTTCATTGGTCATGATGTATTTTTTTAATGAAGGAGGTCAAATGTATTTGGGTTACCTTCATCTTTGTATCATCCCCCTTCTTCCTCATGGTCATGAATTTCATGTATTTATAAATGTCGAGTTTGGTGGTCTTGGTTACCAAATTGGAAAGGGTCATTGCCAAAATGTTCCACCCTTTCCCTAAGATTTTTAATCATAACAATGTGGATTATTATATAAGACATTTCAAGGGGAAAAAATACTTGACTCGATAAATAAAATTTGACAAATGACTATAAAAGGATCAAAGTGATTAAAAACATTGATTGACAACTAATTGCCTTTGAGTTTTGCTTTGAAATGTTTGATTTTAATTTTTTTTTTGATAAAAGAATCAAAAGTACATCTATTTTCACTCAAGGATTTTTTATCACATGGTAGAACACAAGGAAATAAAAAAATAATATTTATGTTAAATGCATGCAATCATAAAAAGGTGAAAAATCTAAGAAATATGGACTTGAGTAACCCATAGACTTCCTGTGTCACTTGTTTATCTATTATATTAGATATGGCCTAATATTTAATGTCACTAACCATGGAGGATATTTTCATTCCCATGGCCCACTAATCCCATTTTTAAGGTGTGAGGGAAGTAACTTTTTAGTGTTAACTGATAATCAATGTACTATGAATTAAATGGATGGAATGGATTGCCTAGGCTTAAGATATACACAAGTTCAACTAGGGGAGTCCCCAATATACCTTTAATATGATGAAGCCCAATTACATGAAAGAATTATATTTAAAATATGCATAATATTTTTTTTAATCCTAATGTACCCAATATAACCATATGGGTCTTATTATGTTAAGTTAATGCTATAAAAATTGTGCTTAGAGTCATGTTATCTAGGGCTTGAGTATTGGAATGTGGAATCTCATCACTTCATGGTGTGCTTAAAACACACAACTACTTAGATAAAAATGGTAGTTGTAAATTAATTTATATACTCTATTAGTACATAGGTTTGGCCTACCATGTGGTGATGAAATCCATGATCGATAGAGCCCCTAAAAAAAGAAAATAAAAAGATAAACACTTGCTTATGATTTCCAAGTATCACCACCAATGTGACACCAATAGAAGATCATATGCATAAGTATTATCTTAGGTAACACAACTTACAAGTATTATTTTTGATTCTCAAGTATCATCACCAATGTGACACTAAGAGAAGAACATACAAAACATGAGTAAAACACACACAAGTGATGAAAATGGAAACAAATTAAACTTCAAAAAACAAAATAGTTTCTAATTGCTAATGTAAATTAAAATTGAAATAAAATCTTGTAAGAAAACTTGAACAAATAAAGTGTTAGGAATGAAACAAAAAATTAGTTTTTTAAATCTCTTTAGAGACTTTTCTTTGATTTATGACCTACAAACAAACTGTTAGAAGTTTGGGTTTTAGATGAAATTAAAGGCAACCTAAAAAAAGTTAGTAAAACACAATGGAAAATGTAGAAAAAAACAAGTGTATGTAATGATTTTTTAAATACATAGAGAAAATTGTGAAATTTTAGCTATCAAAAATCATAAAATGAAATGAAAAACATAAAATAAAATAGAATGATTTTGTAGTTACCTTACATGATTTCACTGGCACTCTTCATGATTTTGATATTCTATCGAACAATTTCACTAATTTTTTACACAATTTCAACAATTAAGTTTGCAATTTTTTTGAAGTTGAGTTCAATTTCATCGATGATAAAAAATATAAATATACAAAAAAAATTGTAATTAGGTTAAAATATTTTGTAATTAGGTTAAACGATTTTGTAATTAGGTTAAGCAATTTTGTTGATAAATAGTCTAATTTAGCTAACAAAGTAAAAGATAAAAATAGAGCAAAATAGGAAAAACAAAGTCAAAAATATCAAAATAGAATTAGATTGTAGAAGAAAATTGACATAAAGAAATCCAAAAAAGAGAAAATTAGATAATTGCAAAATAGAAATCTCTCACTAATGATTTTGTTGCTAGGTTAAGTGATTCTGCTTCTATTAGTTCTAATTTCACTACTGAGTAAAAAATGACACAAAATATAAAATAGGACAATTTCATAGTTAGGTTTTGTAATTTTATTTTTGATTGATGCAATTTCATTGTTCAAGCATATAATTTTGCTAGCAAAGTCTACAAATTTGTTGTTTGACATAAATAGAGAAAAATAGAAAATTGACAAAATAGAATAAACCAGGATAGAAAAAAAGGTGTTACGGTGAGAATACTACTAAAAGAAACTAAAAAAAAGACAAAAAGTGATTTCATTGTTATCCTCTAAAATTTCATTGATTAAATCTAAAAAAAAATTGTTACATATATAGTACATACAACAAGCTTGAGAACACCAGAAAAATAATTATAACTATAAATAAAAACTTCCAATATCTAGTTTAAATTAAAGTGCACAAGAAAAGCTACAAAAACCAACTAAAATGAGCTCCTAAATATATAATAATATTAATTAACCAAATAAGTATAAATACAACAATATATCACAATTATATGGAAATATAGAAAAAAAATGAATAATAGATAAGCCACTTTGAGGGGTCAACCTCCCAAATGCTTGCAATAAGAAATGAATACTCTAATATGATGATGAAGAACTAACCCTAACCCCTATATATATTCCACCAATTCCATGTACAGCCCATAGGCCAACCTACTAAGCATATGAATGCATAGATAAATATAAAATAATATGTAAAAGGGTTATGCAAGCCATAAGCCGATTACACATATCCCTAGACATGCCAATAGTTAAGGGCGTAGCATTCCCCTCACACTTAAAAACAATGTTGTCCTCAATGTTGAATAAATCTTATATTTTGTTTCATGAAGGATTTATCCTCTCACATAGCATGTTCACAAGGCAAATTCTTCAATTTGATCATATACTCTATAATCAGTGTAGATCATAGCTACTTAGTGCATGTTTGAAGGACCCCTTCATGATCAATAATAACCCTCCCTTCCTCATCTAATTATAGTAACTTAATTTTATTGGTAACCCTATATCTAATGACCTTATTAAGGAAAAATACATGAAATATTGGATGAATGCTAGTGGATGGAGGAAATTCCAGCTTGTAGGACACACAACTAATTTTCTACAAGATCTAATAAGGGTTGTAATACTTGGGAGATAGCTTGTTATCCCTTATTTATTACTTCAAGTAAATTTACTTATATGGATGCAAGTGAACAAATACCCAATCACATGCCTCTTGGTGCTTTATTGATTGACTTGTTACTCCATACGGTTCTGGGCCAAAGCTAAATTTTCATGCAGACTAGTAAGGACTTCCTATTGATGTTGAAGGTGTTCCTCCATTGCACACACATTTGGGTGGGCATTCAAAGGTGAAGTGAGGGATGGAGGATTGTATCCATAAACTTCCATAAAATGAGACATTTTGGATGAACTATGCACTGAAGTATTATACCACCATTCAACTAAGGGCAACTATTGAACCCATTTATCCTATTTATCTAACACAAATAAATGAAGGTACCCTTTTAAACACTTGTTAACTACCTTATTTTATCCATTGGATTGAGGATCATAGGATGAGCTATGAGCTAATTGTGTTCCAAAACATGAAAATAATTTTGTTTTAAAATTACTAGTGAATATGGGATCTTAATTACTGACAATAATCTTGGGAGTAACACGCAATTTATAAATTATATTGAGGAAGGCATAAGCTACTATATTGGATACCATTAATTGAGATAAAAAATAAAAATGAACATACTTTTTGAGTCTATACACAATAACCATGATAAAATTTCTACCTTCAGATCATGGTAACCTAGTAATGAAATCCATAGATACCTCTTCCCATCATTGACTAGGGATGGATAAGGGTTATAAAAGACTTAGAATTTTAAGGGTTTCACCTTTTATTTACTGATCAACCATACATTTATCCACATATTTTTTTCCATCCCCCTTGATTTCTTTTCAAAAAAAATACTTATTGACTCTATGATACATTGTCAAAAAACTTGAGTGATCGCCAAGTGGAAATGCATGAAGTTCTTGAAGGATTTTTTGTTTGAGAAGAGAATTCTAACATAGATATAATATATATTTATACCATAATGCATTCCCATTCCATGTAAACTTTAAATCTTATCTAAACCCTAATATAGATTCTAAATCAATGCATGGGTAGTACTATCATTCTCCCATTTTGCCCTTACTTCCTTGAGCTAGTCTGCCTGCCAAATGGCATAGCATAGAAGAAATCCTCAACTAGTTCATCTCACCTAGATAGTGAATTGGACACCACATTTTATTTTCCTTTCTTGTATGCTATTTAAAAATCAAAACATAACATTTTCATTTACCATTTTTTTGTTCTTCAGAGGATAACCATTATTCTAAAAAATATTTAAGGCTATCATGATCTGTCTTTACCTAAAAGTGACAAGCCAATAGATAAGGTATCCAATGTTTAAATACATGTAGAATAACCATCATCTCTTTCTCATAGATGGATTTTTTCTAATTTTTACCTTTCAATTGATGGCGTTAAAAGGTAATGGGCCTACCCTCTTGCATGAGTACTACAACCATACCCTATCCACATGTATCATATTCAACCACAATTTTTTTTTAAAAATATGGATTATCTAATATCAGGATGATGCACAGAGCCATTTTCAGTTTTTCAAATGCCTTGGTAGCTATATCAATCAACTATAAGGAGTCTTCCTTCAAAAATGGAGTGAGTGGTGTTGCATTACTATGATAGTGTTTGACAAACCTATGATAGTAACTAGTTAGCCCTAAAAATCCCCTTAGTTGCTTAAGTGTCTTATCAATATGTCACTCCAAGATGGATTGTATTTTTTAAGGATCAACTTTTACTTCCTCTCATGATAAAATGACCCAAATATTCCACATCCCAAACTCCAAAATCACATTTAGATGGTTTAGCATATAATTGATGTTACCTAAGAACTGAGATTACCTATTTCACATGTTGCAAGTGATCTTCCCAATTTTTGATATAAATAAGGATGTCATAAAAAAACACATGTACAAACTTTCTCAAAAATGGATTAAAAACTCTATTCATCAAACTCTAAAAGGTGGATGGTGCATTGGTGAGACAAAAAGGCATGACCAAAAATTCATAATGGCATTTGTGAGTATGAAGGCTTTTTTGGAATGTCCTCCTCTTGGATCTAAGTTTGATGATACCCAAATCAAAGATCTAATTTGGTAAAATAAATTTCACCATGTAATTCATCTAAAAAAATCATGTATAGGAATAGGAAAATTATCTTTGATAGTGAACTTATTGAGCTCTCTATAATCTGGGCACATCCTCCAAGTTTCATATTTCTTTGGCCCCATGATTACTGGAGAAGAATATTCACTTTGGCTATGGTGAATGGTTCCTTCCTCCAATAACTCTTATACCATTTTTTCAATTTAACTCTTCTAGGCATAATGATATCTATATGGTATGATGTTGGGTGATGTACTTCCAAGAATGAGTCTGATGGGATGATCATGGGTACATCTAGGAGGAAGACCTTTTGGCATGGGGCCAAAGATAACCAAATGTTCATCCAATATTTTTTGTAAATTAAGATGGGTAGACTCCTTAGTTTGTTGAAAATCAATGGAAAACAAGCATGCCATAAATCCTTTAGTACTTTTTTTCAACATCTTGGTCATCTAATGTGAACTAACCACTTGTGGAGATTTAAATCTTAATCCCCATAGTTCCACTAGCTTACCTTCAGAATAAAAATGTATGAATAGACCTTGGAAATTCATTTCAATAGCACCCAATGTGGTGAGCCATTGAACTCTCAAAATAATGTCAATCCCACCCATAGGAATAGAAAACATAAAATAATCTATCAAATAGTCCCCCATTGCTAACTTAATACAATGGTATTTTCTAGAATAATTAATTTTACCACCATTTGTAATCATGACTTGAAATTCTAGGGCTGGGTAAATGAAATAGTTCAAATGAGTATCCAACTTACTATTGATGAAATTATGTGCATTATCTAAGTCAATCAACACTATGACCCTTTATTTTTTAATGAAACACACCACCTTAAGAGTCTAAGGAGTAGAAATACCTACAAGGGCATGGTAGGAGATAGTAGGTTAAGAATATATAGCTTCATCCTTGGGTCCTTCAAAATCCTCACCAATTACCTCCTCATATTCTTCATCTTTGTTATCCCCCTTAATATAAAATATCCTCTTTTTATCACATTGATGACCTTTTCTCCTTTTGTTGTCACAACCATAACACAACCTTTCAACACACTTCTCAATTTTTTATGGTATAAATATGGTAGTTGAGGTAGTGATGGAGTTGGGAAGGTGTGTTACTAGCTAGTAATGAAAGCATGACATTTGATCATCTCTTTTTCTTCTACTAGGTGTGACCTTGGTATAGCTTTGAATATAGGTATGGGATTAAACATACAAACCTCCAATTAAATACTATCTTTTGGTCCACCCATAAAAAGGTCATTCAAAATTTCCTTAATGATATCCTCCACACATAAGGATAGATTCTAAAATGGATGAATATAATCCTTTATTATTCTTATTTGTCCCAATTTGGTTAACTAGTTATAGTAGTTTTCATAAACATTATCTTGACAGTGAGACATCAGTTCATCAGAGAATACTGACCATGTAATAGGAGCACCAATCATCTTATTTTGAGCATAAAACCAACAATAATAAATTAATGGTTTAATTTATAGATACATATATGCCATGGCCACCTTTTGAGAGCTAGAAATTTGGTTCAAATCAAATGAATTTTCAATTTAAGTGATCTAAGTGAGTGGATCCTTACCATCAAACTATTGCAAGTCCACTTTTGGCAACATCAATTTTACCCTTGTATTGGTATTGTTAGTATTGAGAGGAGGAGGACTAGAAGTAAAAAGTGAAGGGTTGTTGAGTGGTAAATGAGATAAAATGGTAGCCAATTATTTTGTGATTTGTTGCAACTAATTATTCATGTCATTAAGCTCCCCTTGCATTGATGATATTTGAGTTTGGACTTGCACATCCTTCTGCATTAAACCATGTAGATTTGACTAAATTTGATAAATCATATTAGATGATTCAGACTCCATGTCATCCCCTAAAGGATTTTTTTGAGTGTCTTTTCCTTCCCCCTATTCATGAGTGTTAGGACCAGCCATACAAAGGCTTAATGGTGATCCCTATTTTTCCCCATTAACACAACTTTGACTATGACTATTTTTAAATATGTCACCCTCAAATCACAAATATCAAAGAATATACCCAAACTAATTTTTTCCAAGGTTTCCAAAAAATGTAACTTTGAAAAAATATACAAATTGTGAGTTATGTAGTGAATTTATAAAAAACCATAAAATGGTGATAACATTTGACAAACAGATCCAAATGAGCTAAAATTTTACTATAAGCTTACTTTAATGGTTTTACAAATCTAGTAAAAAAATTGAATATAAATTCATAAAATTTTGTGATATATACCCAAATTTAAAGATATAGGGTTTTTGACTTGATTATGACCCAAATCAACACTCTGATACCACTTGGAATGATGTTAATTCAGAAAATAAGTAGAAATACATAAGTATATCATAATGATATGTAAATATAGTAGAAAATGTGAATAACAGATAAGCCACTTCGAGGGGACAACCTCCCAAATGCTTACAATAAGAATGAATATTTTGATAAGATGATGAACAACTAACCCTACCTCCTATATATAACCAAGGCCATAAACAACCCATAGGCCAACCTAATAAGAATATTAATGCATATTTTAATGTAAAATAATATGAAAAAGGGTTATTTAATCCACAAGTTGACTACATATATCCCTAGGTATGCCAATAGTTAAGGGCATAGAAAAATACACCTATGATGATTAAGATATGTGAAGATGAGGGAAGCTCCCACCAGGCATGCTAAAATGTGATAAGGTAATTCATATTGTAACTAATCTAAGATATCAAACTAAAGTTAAATATAATATGCACTCAATAAACCTATGATATAACTATAAATGAAAATAAACACAAACACAAAATTCTACCTTGAAAGTACTGTGAGCTTCATCCATTATAGTTTGAATTGATTTACTCTCTAATGTGGTTTCTCAATATTCTTCAATAAAAGTTAATTTGGGTAGATTTTTGGTATGAAATCAATATTTGGATGGCTTTGATTTTCTTATGATTCACTTGTAAATTTGATATCACTTTGTTAGCATAAGTAAAGATGATGAGAGTGATGTATTACATGTTTATTTATAGGTTTTTAGGAGTTCAATCAAATGGTGGAGGATTATTTGAATAATTATAAATATTCAAATAATAAATGGTGGATAATTAGTTCTCATCCATGATGATGATGACCAATTACATAGCTTGAATAAAAGGGGAGTTGTCTAAGTGAGTCATCAAGAAAGGGTCAAATTTGTTGAAAGGTTCCAAGGTGACTCACTAGGTGGTGGAAAAAGTTGAGGAAGTAGTTGGATGAGTCAAAATATAAGGGAGATAAATTTATAATTCTTGGGTGACATGGAAAATATATATTTATTAAATATTTTTGGATAAATGGTTTGCATAATTGAGTAAATTAATAATTATTCAAATATGCACATTTTAAAGGGAAACAATGTTAGTTTGACTTCAAATTTGGGTAAGAAGAATAAGAGTTAGCATGTTAAAAATAATTTTGACACTAAATGGTTAAATTTAGGTGTTCATACCTACATATCCAATACTCTAAAGAGGGCCTCAAAAAATTTTAGTTATCCCCTACATGTTGGCTTGTGTGTGCATAAGGATGTTATATGCGATAAACAAGTACATATAGTGACATAGATTATAATTTGAAAATATGGATCATGGGTTTCTCCTTTAGTATTTTAAATATGTGGGAATATATATTCTATGACTAATATTTAAATAAGGAGGAATATGGTAGGTTTTTTCACTTGAATGTTTAATTGATTGCTTCCTAGTAAGTTTCCTTGTGAGTTATCAATACTTGCTAGGTGATAAATTAATGAGAATTGGTGTGTGTGTGTGTGTGTGTGTGTGTGTGTGTGTGTGTGTGTGTGTGTGTGTGTGTGTGTGTGTGTGTGTGTGTGTGTGTGTACCAATCCATTTTTAAAATATCTCACACTAAATCACTTAGGCTAAGCTTTAGGATATGTTTCATTTCTAAATTAGATTATATTTTGGCATAAGACACTTAGTTGGAATAGGGACACCTTTGTTAATTTATATGTCTTATTGGGATGCAAGTGTCTAAAAATATATAAAATATGTACAATTAGAGAAGGATAATGATCAGTTTTAGATAATTTTTCATAGTATGCAAGGCCTTGTCATCATATTAACGTGTGTTTGAACAAATAAATAAGTAATTTAGGCATAAAGAGATAATGAATGTAAGCCTTTTGGTAGTGGCAATGTATTATAACTTAAGGGTATAACCACAATAGGTATTTTCCAAATGTACAATACTAAGGTGCTATATAATTCAGATTTAGTGTCTGCATCCCCCCTTATCTAGTAATAAAAGTGATAGTTTAAAATAAAATAAATGTGTACCTAGGTGTTTATAACACACCTTATCTTTGCATGAGCCTAGCTTGAGTGTTTTTTTGGTGATTGACCTACAATCAAGATAATGTTACAATGTATAATAAATGCATATAATATAAAATTGAAATGATTTGAAATTATTGAAATTAAAAGGATCAATGTTAGGAGTACACTTGTGTGTTGATGCAACTATCTTTCCTTTTCAAAATTTTATTTAAAGAGATGCTTTATTATGAAGCATTGGAGCTGAGATTAGGAAAATTTTGAAACCTTAAAGTGAATACATATATTTATATAGATTAGAGGACAATGTGCACCAAACCTTGGTGTAAAGGTGAGTTTCCACATGGACATTGACCTTATCTCAATTGATCAACCCAATCATGCTTATAACTTGGTGAGTGTGAGTGATCCAATCAAATCACGCTATGTATTTAGTAAGGGTGAATTATTTAATCACTCCATCCTATAAATATAGTGAATATAGATTAATTAATAAAACTTGGTAATATTTAGTGATTTAATCACCTCAATCTTCTAAAAGGTGAACAAACTACTAACAAGAGATTGGCTTAATCAAAGTCTATAAAAGTCCATCCTGAGTATGACAACAGTTCATAGTAGTATTTGAAATATATAAACTAATTTTATTTTGCAATTTTAGGTGCCATTTTCATGTCATATCCACCTCATATATGTCTCAAGTTGAAACTTAAATATAATAATCATACCAATGTATATTATATTGCATAAATGTGTATCTGAATCATATAACTATGAAATTTGGCCAAATTTGAAATTTTGTGAATGTGTGGAGGATATATCCCCACTAAATGTGGATAATATGAGAACTCATGTTAGTGTGGAGAACATGATCCAACTACATACCTACATTGTAATCTAGAGATGTTGAGTAATGAATAAGTGTGGAGGTCATGAATTTTTTGACATGCCCCCACTAAAATTTTAACTATGAAAATGTGGAAGCCATGCCTCTATGACATTTGCCCACTAATATTCCCCTAATTTTAAGGTGAGATACATATAAATGGTAGTTACCTTACCTCAAAATGATAAGATAATTATATAATTTTTGTATGGATCATGTATCATATAGGATTAACAAGTCTAGGTAGATATAGCAATGAGGTACATAGTATGTGATCACTTGATTATAGCAATGAGGTACATAGTATGTGGTCACATCAAGTCTTAAAATTTATGATGTAAATCATGATGATGTCTAGAGAGCAACATTACAAGATGAAAAGTAATAAAACACACATCCAAGATCACTTAAAATAATAAAAAAATGTAATGGTCTAAGGAGACCTAATATAGGGGGCATGTTCAAATGTTTCACAATTGAAAGGACATGAATTATTCAATTATCCAAAATTTATAAAATGACATTTTTAAATTTCCACATAAAACAAACTATGAAATGTTTAAATTTCATAATAGGAAAATAAAGGCATGAAGGCCACAAGCAATGGATCATATTTAAATGCTCAAAATATGAAATACAATGCAAGATAATAGCAATCAAATAACACACTCAAGGATGTGCTAAAAATGAAAGCAAGGAGTCATAAGAAACCAGCAAAATCATATCATACTAGTCCCTGGATATATGTGTTAACTAGAAATGTTAAAAACATATCATACCTAGTACATTCTCAAAGATTTAATCATGGATAAAGGCATGTGTAAGTACATAATCTCAAACATGATACTGTAAAATTATTATAAAATAATGTAACCTAGGTGTATCATGATCAAATAAAGTGGATGCCCCTAATGCACTAATTACATTAGTAGAGGGAAGGTCCAAGTTTTTAATTTGAATATATAATATGCCTGGGTATACCTATATCACACTCAAAATATGCATGAAACATGTGTGTATATATAAATTAATGATATACTATTTACCAACATGGAACCAATAACATAGATGTCAAGGAGATAATAAAACATGGAAATGCTAAATATCTTTTGGTTTTTTATTTATTTTTCTTTTTTTTTTAGGTATTTTGGGAATATTTGATTGTTTTTAATCTCAATTTGGATCATCTAATTTGTTTAGAACATGTTTGGATAGGTAAAAATATTTCATGGCATGTTCCTCCTCACAATTTACTTGTGAAGTAGAAGAATAATTTCCATCATGTGGTATACAAATCAATTTTCCCTCATGGGAAAAGTAGATACCTTGCTGATTTTGGTCAATTTTTGCTTCCATCTGGTATAACCAAAGGGATCCTATTGTGAATGTATATTGATATTTTTATGGCATAACCAAAACTCTCATTTGAATCACTTTAGGACCATAATAAATTAGAATCATTATGTTTCCCAAGGAATCTTTATAATATCCTTTATGTTGTAATTATTTTAGATGAAATCCAAGTTGTTGTAAATGACTTACATTAAAAGTGGTTTTTTCTTGTTTAGGATCAAAATGGTTATGCCAAAAGTTAGCACCACCCATGAATACTGTGATCATTATATCTTATTGGTGTGTATGCTTTTGAATTTTTTCAACTTGAGGGCTTTCCTCCTTGTAAATATTGGTATAATGGTTATTTGTAATAAGTATGCATATATATACACATCCTAATATAATAAATCAAAATAAATAAAGGAATTATTTGATGGTGTTTATCTAAGTAGATAAATAATACCCCTATTAAATACAAAGTGCATTTCTAAATCTGATGGTATGTAATATAGAGAATATAAAACATCCTTGAATTGAATAACATAATTTTGAATAGGTTCATCCTCATTTTGAGTCAATGGTTTAAAATGGTCCAATGCTAACTTGGGAAACTTGTTCTTATTAAAATTCATTAATAATGCATCCTCAATTTTTTTTAAATATTGATAGAGATCAATGAAGGAGTCTATAGAACCAATAAAGATCTTGTTTAGTTAAGCTTTTATGAAAAGTTTTTAACAAATGCACATCCTTTGCCTAATGGCCAAAAGAGTGTATATATTATTTCAAATAATTTTTAAGATCCCCTTTTGCATAAAATATAGGGATTAAAGGCATAATAAATTTGGAATCATATATATGTTCAAGGACATTACTAGTAAGGGGCTACTCCAAAAAGATTATATAATAGAAGGTAGCCTCATATGAATAAATTTTTAATTTAATGATAACCATTGGTTGTTGAAGATCATTTATGGTATTCATAATTAATAAAGTATTACTTTAATAGTTTGGTAAATAGGTTGAAAATCTTATTATAGGTTTCAAACTTTCATCCACATGAAACATAGGAATATTATCATCTCCATGAACAAGTTCACATTGATTATCATTTAATTTTGAAACCTTTGGTATTTATTTTTAGAAATTTTAGAGTATTTTATATTTTTGCACTATTTGAAGTTTAATCTACCTTTGTTAATGATATATCAAGTGGAATTTGAGATAGGTTTGGTAAATGTACTTATTTTGGTAAGTGAGGAACCTTTTTCATAAATGAATTTTTTGAAAGATAAGACTCCTTTTGTTTTGAAACCTTGGTTGATATCACCAAGAGTAAAATCTTTAGAACATTATTAACTTCCCCCCTTTAGGTTTTAAATGCACCCTTATTCATAGTGTTTTAATGTTATTTGGTAAAGATTCCATGATGTCTTTATTTACCTATCAAAAAAATTCAATATCAAACAAAGGAAAAAGAGAATCATTGCCCTCAATGAGGGGGATATTATTTGGAAATGATGTAGTTTTAGTATTCTAAATTGATATTATTGAAATAAATATCCTTTATGACTATATTTTAATTCATCCATGATATCATTATGTATTTAAAGAAAGATATCACAATCAAATGAACATTTTTTTCATATGTATAAAAATTTGTTATTGAAGGTAAAGGACAAGGTTGTCTATCTTTCTTAAGATTGGTCAACTCATCTCTTGGGATGGTGGTGAAATTGACCTAGTTAAATGGATTGTACTACCAACACTCAAATATTTGAGATTATGTTCTTGTGCCTTTAGAAGAAAGAAACAATAGTCAATTTTTACTCCTTCCTTGATATAAAGTTGGATAGTTTCATAATCATAATCATCAAAATAATATATATCATCCATGATAACATAAAATATATATTATGTGTCAATTCAACTCATTGGCTAGGTTCACCAAATTTTAAACCCTAAATTTGTGATATGGGTATTAAGGTTAGGGATGTAGAAATGATTAAGCATAAGGGTGATAAATAGATCTATATCAAACCAATTAATTTTTAAACTTAGATAAATAAAATTATGAATTTAAATAGTGATATATGTGAAAAATAGAAATTAATTATATTGTTTTACATTTCAATAAATTAAAGATAAGAGTATTTGGATGGTTTATTATGTGCATGTAGATATGGGTAGAGACATGATGGAAGTAGACTGGATTAGGATCCGAGAACAGTTATCAGATTCTAGAATTTTTCATCATATGAACTTCGATGATTTTATTGGATCCAGATAGCTATGTCAATGCTAGTATTTTAACTAGACTCAGGTGTCTTTGATAAAATACTATTTAGATCTAGATGTGACCAACTAGAGCCTTCTAGGTTTTCTATCACATTTTTTTGATGTATGAAAATTACGTTCACAAACTATCAATCTTTGTCAAATGATCAAACCCTAGCTTCCTCATGCTTGAAGTGACTATGAGAAAAATTTATTAATGGGGATGTAGTGTCAAGTTACCCCAAGGACCCCTCTATCAATGGGCATTTCCTACATATCTAATAATCTAAAGAGGGCCTCAAAATTATGTAGTTCTCCCTTGTGTGTTGGCTCATGTGTACATAATGATGCAATATGTGATAAAAATTACATAAAATTACCTAAATTTTAACTTGGAAAATATGGTTCATAGGTTACTCCTTTAGTACTTTAGACCTACAAGAATGTTGATATTATGACCAATATAGAAATAGGGATGAATAGGGCATGTTTTATCACTTGAATGTTTGATTTAGTGGTTCTTGGTAAGTTTCCTTATGATATTATGGTATTTTATATGTGAGTAATGAATGAGGGTTGATCTTTCATATATACCAATCCATTTTTAAAATATCTCATGCTAGATAATTTACGTTAAGCTTTTGGATACATTTTATTTTCAAATTGGATGAATTTTTGGCACTAGAAACTTAGTTAGAAAAGCAACACCTACATTTATGTATGCCTTTGGCTAGGACACAAGTGCCTAAAAATATATAAAAAAATTATAGGTCTAAAACTGGTAAAGAAGTATAATGATTAGGTTTAGAGAATTTTGCACAGTATAGAAGGCATGGTCATTAGAATAACATGTGTTTAGATTAAGAGATAATAAATTTAGACATAAAGAGACATTGAACATGAGCCTTTTGTAGTAGGAATGTATTAAAACTAAAAAGTACAACTATGATAGGTATTTTCCAAATGTAAATATTGAGGTGATATATAATTCAAATTTATTGTCTAAAAAAACAATTAATTTAAAATATATAAAACTAAAATATAATTGAATCAATTAAAAAGTCTCGTATGGTTTAAAATTAAAACTCAAAATAATTAATAATTACATTGGAAGTATTTACATTAAGAATCTAGAACTAAATATTCATCTCTGAATATAATTATATGCTTATGCTCTAAAACACTATACACCTCTAAATAAAATACATTAATGGACATGACAATTCAAAAATTGGCATAATAAAAAATATGACTGTCTTAATATAGTAAGTGACCAAGTTGGTGGGGAATGGCCAGATATAATAGGCATGTCAATGTAGTGTCTATCACCATAAGATAAAATTAGTATTTAATCACCATGACATATAGATATAATTTCATGAAATCAATCATTTTATTGATTTCTTTAAGGTTTATAACTTTGATATCAATATAGGAACCATAAAAATTTTAATATAAAAATAGTCTCTACATCTTTATAATAAGTGTTACCCACACCACAAATTGTACTAGAAGTAATGATTTTGGTGGTAATATTTAATAGCTTCCTATGAATTTAAATAATTGCCTCACATAACTATTAATGATTTTGAACTTAACTAGTTAAGATAGTTTCTATGTCACCATAGATGTTATAAGTAACATGTTAAGAGGACACGACTTTAATGTAGTGTTGTGTTTCATTAAAAGTTATTAATTTCACCTTCTTCCACCATGATATTTATATTTTTATATATAGTTTTAAATCCTATGGATATTTTACCCTATTTTACACTCCCATTTTCATTCAATCCCACCATAAATCAAGGCATCAAACTTTTGGTGTATCTTAAGTTGAATAATTTTATAACATGTACGCTTTGTTTCTTTCTATTTATTGAAATTTTCAATTACATTTGATAACATACCATTTTATTAAATTCTAAAACACTAACAGACCCCTTCCTTTCCTCTAGAATTAAAAATCATTTCCCCATCTTCCTTACTAATGCATCTACTCTATAATCATGTCCTAAGTTATCCATTATCTTCCAAACTCAATTGATGAATAATGATATAATAACCCTTAGTGGAAATCATAAGATAATATACAGTTTTTTATGATAGCTTATAACCCTTAAAATGAGTGAGAAATGAGGTTGCTTTTTTGAATTATTCAACCAAGGTCAAAATGCATAAATCATCCCACCAAACAACCAAATGAATGATTTTTTCTATGAATTTTTTAATATGTTCCTACTACATGAGAAATTAAAATTATTTCCTTGGTCAATTATTTTAAGAGTAGGAAATAGTGAATTCTAAACATATACAATTTTCCATAGTAAGAGTTTGATATTATCATTCATAGAATATCAATGATTACCTAACATTTTTATACCTACAAAAATCAAGAGTTTATAGTGTTTCAAAAATATATATCAAATATAGACATTTGAGAAGTTGTGCAAATAGATATGAATATTTTTTCTAATTATTTAAAGAATGAGTGTAGATGGAATATTTTTGTGGTCAAGATAAAAGATGAAAAATGCCACTTTCAAATTTGTATATGCAGAAGGGAAGATTTATTTAAATTAAAACTGATTTACTCAACATGAATAGAGACCACACTTACACATGAAGCTTTAAATTTCCTATTAGGTGAGATAAAATGTAAAAGTGCCTTGGTCATTTAAAATTCATGTATCAATTTTTTTAGGTGGCACACAAAATCCATGTAGGCAAAAAATAAAATATATGCATCTAAATAGTGCACAATTGTGTAAGGGAGGGAGTACACTTGGACAAATAACTAATTGATAATACCATGTCATCTCTAAGATATTATGTTTAATATATCATGTGTCAAGTTATATCTCAAATAGTCCATGTGGTTGGATAGAGTTTTTATTTTATTTGGTTTTTCCTTTACTAAAGCACAACCAACATTGAATGGTTTAATTTGATTGTGAACATCTAATATAAATCCCTTCAATTCTATATTTTTTTGATGTTTTATTTTACATGAAATAAAATTTATGGTCATAATACCATATTAGTGTTTTTATCCATAAAATACACTCAAATTCTTGGTTGGCCCATATTAGATGCTAGGTGAAATTCGTAAAAGACACTCAAAATTTTTGTCGATTATATTGGATGAGAGGTGAAAATTATAAAGAAAAACTAAATGATTATAATAGATATATAGATTATCTTTAGTGTTTTTTAATTCTCCTATGAACTATACATATTAATAAGGGTGATGTTGAATAAATAACTATCATAAAAAAAAATTATTGGAATGAGGGTGAACTGGTAATGTTGAATAAATAAATTTTCATATAGAAGAATATTGGTGAAATGTTAAAGGCAATAGACCTTATTTATTGTCCTAACCTTTTATATTTTATTATATATCCATGTTTGGAAAAAAAATTATAAATATTTTAAATATAAAGTAATAAGTTATTTTAAAATGTAAATATTGACATATGGCCATAAAAATTTAGTATAGTTCATAGTATAATAAAGAAACATAAAAATGCCAATGAGATGTGGGTAGTTGGTTAAGTGGCTTGGTTGTTTCAAGCCCCACCCAAGTTCAAATCTCATGGAAAGCATCTGAGGTTGGTTGTGGCTATTGGTTGTACTCTCAAGGCCATTAATGGTGGTTGGTTATTATTGAGGCTGATGGTGGATGTTATTGGAAATAGTTGGATTATTGGGGCCATTAATGGTTGTTGATTATTCTTGAGCTAGTTGGTGGATGTTATTGGAAATAGTTGGTATACATCTAGTAATATATGGTATACTAGTTAATAAATTACATGGGGATTTAGGCCCCTTATTTTGTCTCATATTAGTCCATGCTCCCGTCAAAAGCTATCACTTAGCAAAAATAAAATATAAAAAAATAATTTATATATTTTTTATTCTAGAGGCATTTCATTTCCAAGCCACATGCTAGAATTCTATCCAGATCTAAATATTCCTTTTTTTCATATTATTTTATCTAAAATGGGATTCTAAACAAATAACCTATGGAAATAAAAAGCTTGAGTGCATCAATGTAATTTTCAAATTCACAAAATATCATGTGAAATACATATAGACATAATTTTACAACTTTGTGATTAAGAATTAAGAGAGATCATGTCTTATTTTACTACTCTATTATGGATTGCCATAGCTATTAGGGTTCATCTTAAACTCACTTACCAACTATGTATTCCATTTGTATAAGGTTTTACTACTCAATTGGGCCTTAACACTTGTGTCACCCTAAGGACACTTGTATTGATGTTATTATCCAAGTTTTAATGCACATATCTTGTAAAGAATATGTGTTATTTCTTGAAACTTCCACCTAGACTTTTTTGTTTTTTTTATTACCTTTCAGACTGTATGTTTAGATCATGGCACAAGATCTAAAAATCCTATATATTTATTTTTTACCACCTATGATTCAATAAATGTGTGTAATCACATCACTTGAACTCACCCTATAAACACTATTATTGTTAAGTGTTGCCTTCATATGAAAGGAATGAAAATTAGATTTTTCCAAGTCATTAATATCTACGGTGTTAGTAGAACATCACATTATTAATGTTAATAATAATAATAATAATAATTATAAAGTAATTTAACACAAACTTACATATAGATATGCAAAACAAAAGAAAAAAATATCATATATTATATCTCCAAAGCTTGTTAAATAAAATGAATGTGCCTTTCATATATAATCAAGGAAGATAAATCCTATAGACACTTAAAACTAGCCATCAATAAATTCCAACCAGGATTTTGACCAATTTCTACCCTAAATTTACAATTTGGCCTAAAAACACTAAAGCACATTAAAATATTTGAAACTAAAATATTCAAATTCCAATTTTGTCTAGGTATCCCTAAATGGGGTAATGCAATTTATGGGCCAACAAACTTTGATCAAATCATTCTGAGTTAAAATGCCAATTTTACACCTAGGTGCTCTAAATTGCTCTTTCCTACCAAATATTTTGCACAAGAGCATTTGTTATTTTTTTTCAGTAACATCCTAAATGGGATAATGAATCTAACACATCTAACATCACCTTCCAATTTTAATCCAATCAAATTTTGGACCAATAACAAGGCATTCTGATCAATTTGAGTAATTTGTGCACAAAGTGCTTAATTATGCTTAGAGCTAATTAATCCAAGTTAGAGCCTAATTAAGAATTCCATAGAAACTTGTTGAATAATTTGTTTTGGAAATGAATATTAAATATTTGCATTATCAGGTACCTCATTTCTTGGGAAGACATCCCTAGGCCAAAAATATCAGGATTCATGCCTCCCATACCTCATCAAAGCCCTCCATGCCTCTTAATTGCTCCTCTATCCCAAATATTGATGAGCCTATTTATAAATTTTAATTTCATAATTGGATTAATCCTTAGCCACACATCTCAATCTTGAGATGGATGATTTATGTTGATTCTAGACATTTACAAAAATATATAAATAGGAGGCCTTACCACATGAATTTTAAGTCTTAATAATGCAAATTTATAATGTACAAATGATTCCAAAAGCCATTGAAATTAGTGTGACCATGCCAAATTGATTCCAATCCAAGCCAAGCCAAAGCCACAAAGTGCCAAGGAGAAGAGGAGATAGCCAAGCCTCCTTTGATGAAGACTTTATGAGCACAAGCTGAGTAAGCCACTACAATAAGCATTTTGGAGCATCCAAGGAAGGTAAAAGAGGGTTTCTTTTACATTTTAGTTGTGTGTTTTATTCATGTTTGTTAACTAAGTTCTCCCTACTATCTAGGCCTAGACATGTTATGCTAGTTAGTGTGTTTCTTTCATTTTGTTTTCATTTTAAAACTAACATGATACTAATCATCCTCTCTTGAGTCAAATTCCTAGTTCAGATATGGCATGCCAGATAAGGTGGATAGAGGATAACTGACTAGACTTAGATAGGACAAATATTTTTGGATTTTTGAAATGTTATGAATGTTTTTGGAATTTTGAGGTATCTTAACTTGTTAAGGAATGATAATATACTTGCTCAAAAAAAGGTGAGAGTGTTTGGCTTAGGTTGCTCATAAAACAATGAGAGTGTATGGAAAGGGGGACTAAGGTGACCTCAAAATGAATTGAGCATGACCGAAATTTTCCTAAAATGACCTCAAGTCATAGTAATTCCATCCACACAAAAGGTAGGGAAAAACTAATTAGGTCCCAACAAGTTCTTAAATCTGGCAAATGCCCAGTCAAATGAAAATAGTAATGGCAAGGTGATGTGACAATGTATAATAAATAAGTATTGCCCCTAGTTTTCCCATGGTCAGTTATAACTAAGATACAATGGCATAGGTCAATGATACTAATTTTCCCATAGGTGGTTATAATTAGTAGCAAGACTAGTGAAACACTAATTTTCCCATAGGTGGTTATAATCAAGCTCACATAAACAACCCTAATATAAGATGGAAAATGAAAGATACCTTGTCAGATCAACTATCAAATAATTTCATAGATTATCATTTAAACATAGAATGGATTGATTATTGAAACTTGATTATAATCCTCCCACAAAAGGTGTACGAAGAACCAAATAAACCAAGATCAAAACAAGATTGGGTAGGATAACTAAAAATAGGCTTTGGTCTAGATAGGAATGGAATTATAGGATGGTATGGTCTTGGTTAGGATAATGATGGTTTGATGAATTGGATAAAATGGCAAGAGAATTACCCCCAAGTGATGGGGTGAATGGTAGGATCTTTAATAATGGAAAATAGGCATATATAATAATGGCATAAGAATATGTAACAATGTCAATGGCATGGTAGTGTGAAATGGTATGATACATGTTTTTGGCCTAGGTGTGGTAAATGGCATATGTTTCTATGTTTCTTGTTTATGGGGAGATTCACATCCTAATCAATAAATGATACAAATATAATACTCAATCATGTTAATTTCTATCCCACACCTCATTTGAATAGTTTCTCTATCAAAAATGGCCTGTAGATTTAGTTTTCAATAATGCTTGTATGAGATTCATTGGTCATTGATTTTGATTACTTCAAACATCAGGATAAGGTATCTTTATAGCCTCTATAAAGGAAAGTCTATTCATGGATGGTAAATAAAGATAAATAATAGATGGTAGGTTTGATTTTGAAATGGAATGGTAGATGATAATGGAATGTGTAATGGTGGGGAAACAAATAAAGATCAGGACTTTTAGTCAGATGTAATGTTACTAATGCCAGATTCAACATAATTTTATTTATGGTGGGACCAAATACTTATTCTCTCAATAGGACCACCATATTTTTCTATTGTTTGATATTGAGAGTAGCTACCATCTAATTAGGCTATAGATTAAAATCTATTTTGATTTGATCTTTGATTTTATCTTCACCAAGTAGTGAATAACTTTTATGCTCAGCTATTGGTGCCTCAAAGAGGTTTTCACCATTGAAGTTGTCTTGATTATCCTGTATCACCTTTAAGAATGTTATGTTGTGGAGCTAAAAGCTTCACCAGGATGTAAACAGGAGAAGTTAAGGAGGATCCAGAGTTGTGGGAGTTGCAGAATCAATTGCAGGAAAAAATGGCGTCAGTCTGATCAGTCGACATCGGTCAGATAGCAAGAGGAAGCAACCGACGTTGGTTACCAGTCGGCCGACATCGGTCATGGAGGAGCTGACATCGGTAGCCTGTGTGAGAACAGGCAGTTCGCATGACGAATCTGGGAGAGTCTATTTTTGGACTGCTAGTTTGCATGTTGTAGGCTAGTCGTAGTCTTGAGTTGCAAGTCTAATTATTGTAATTAGGTTAGTCTAATTATTGTAAGCATGAGATCTATATATGGACTCATGGGCTGTATTGTAAGTGTGTGCTAGAAAGCCATAGAGCTTTTAGAGAGAGCTAGTGTAGCTCCTCCTAGTTCAAAAGGGGTGCTGAGAGTGTTTGATCAGGGAGAGTTGCAAGGTCTGCAAGGTCAAGGATCTGATCCACTGGGGTACTGGTTGAAGAAGGGTTCTTCAGGAGTGTAGAGAGATCTACAATTATGAGTATGGTCTATTGAATTATAGGTTGAAGGTTCATGGGAGATCTACTTGGAGTACGGTTGTGTGCTTGGTGAACTGGCAGCGTTGTTACTGACTGGTTGGAGAGGTGAACATCAATTCTATATTGGAGTTGATTGTTGGGACTGAGAGAGAGAGGGAAGAAGGTCTTGAGGTGTGGCAAGCCTTTGAGGTGGAGGAAGAAGTGGCATCTTCCTTATTGTATATTCTTCTGAGTGATTATTAATACAATTGTGTATTGTCTCTCAATTCCTGTGTTGTTTCATATTTCTAGTTACTTTATATTTTTGGTTAAATTTTGTGATTAGTTGCTAATATGAATAGTAATCATATGTGCTCTAATTGGTAGAGCAAGATCCTGACAAGTGGTATCAGAGCATGTTTGTTGTTTTAAGTGCCTGACAATTGGTATCAGAGCTTTTGGTTGGGTTGACTAACAGGTGGTTTCAGATCTGGTAGTGTTTGTTGATTACAGGTCACTCATAGGGGTTTTAGATTGAGTGGGAGTATAGCAATGGCAGAAGAAAGTAAGCTATGAATGGAAAAACTGAATAGCATGAATGGTCTGATTGATGGAAAGAAAGAGCAGGTTAAAAGAGATCGTTGGTCAATTGAAGATCAGCTAGTGGAAGCACATGTTGCAGGTAATATTGTACAGGGTGTTCTGGATAAAGTGGAATCTTTGTTTACAGATTCTTTTGCCTCTTTCCATGCAGCCCAAAATAGAGCATCTTTTCATGGGTATGTCTTTGGAGACTTTGGAGAGATTTATTTAGGGGTTGGAGAGCCTTGTCAGATGATTGATGAAGGGGAAGTGAAGCTGAAAGTGCAGACGGATGACTCACAGTGGTTGAAGGAAGTCATGCAGGTACCAGTCTTGGAGATGAGTCTAATTTCTTCAAGAAATTTGGGTGATGAGAGATGCACTATAACTCTCACAATGGATACACTTGAATTAGATGGTGGTAAGAAAGTAGGTATCCTTTATCTATCTACTTATATTGCTGATTCACCTTCTATTGCAGAGATGTGGCTTTATAGGCTTGGCCACATATGTAGGAGGAGAATGCAGGTTTTGAAGCGGAGGTCAGATGTCTTTGACAAGCTAAAGAACTGGAAAGCCTTGGTGTTCATGGAGGAGATGATAGACAGAGATCAAGTGAGGAAACTGAATCATTCTGAGCAGAGCAGGGTTGATTTGATTAGGATTTTGATCCATGGAGAGCTCGCGGGTAAAAAGTTATCACTCACAGACGAACACAGGTACCAGCATCGGTTATACAGTAACCAACATTGGCAATAGGAAGACCGACATCAGTCATGAAGGAACCGATGTTGGCAGTAGGGACGCCGGCGTCGGCCAGGGAAAGGACGTCGGCAGTCAGGTTCAGTATAAGGAGCTGACATCGATCGAAAACAGATTGGGAGGTGACCGAGATCGGTCACTGGTACGGATAGTGGGCGGATAGCAAGTCTCAAATGCTCATGTTGAGGTCAAAAATGGTAAGTGAACCTCATATTCATTGTTCACCTTCTTTATATTGCTTTTTTTGATAGTCAAGAACCAGGAAGATGGAAGAAGCAATGCAGGTAGAGTCCAGATACAGTGGGAGCTTGGCATGGATGAGGAGTAGAGTCCTTGGAGAAGAACCAAACAGGTATTTGTTGATTTGTCAGCTAGAAGTAAGCACTGAGAGATGGAATGGATTCTTGAGTTAAAGAAGAGAGTGGATGGATACAAGAGACAGAAGGCCAAGGCATATGGTCTTGAAGAAGCTGCAGGACAGTGGTACAGGTTTTGACAGGTGGATGACTAAGCATGCCTTCAGTCAATGTCAGTGTAACTATTATGGTTTTATCTTACCAGGTGGATGATGAGTCATGACATCATTCTGTTACTGTATGTGGGTAATTTACTAGTAGGTTTGTACATATAGGTATTTGCTGAGCTAAAGGTAAGGTTAGTTCAGAGGTGTGTCAGGAAGAATTTGGAGCAGTGAAATTCTTTGGCATAAGAGACATGGAGATTTGATCTCTAGTGGGAGCTGATGTGAAGATGGTGTTGGTGGGGTTCATGATGCAGGGTGCAGAATCAAAAAGCACACCAAGGGCTGGACAGTTCAAGCTTAGCTTGAAACAAGGTTCGAAATCACATGAGGTCTAGTGTAGACCTAAGTTGTTTTCCCAAGTAGTGGGGGTTGTCAAAAAGTATGGAGCCAATTTGGGGAAGGAGTACTCGAGGGCAGTTCAGTGGGACTAGCAGCAGGGTTTCTTGTTATGCAGGGTCAAGTTCTTCACTACATAGATATGTAGGTTCGGATGTGGCAGGTTACTTGAATGACAGGTGTAGCATCATAGGGTGTGTGATGGTTGGTCTTCAGGGTTGATCTTGAAGAGGAATACAAGCCAGGGAATAATTTAGATGGTGTACAGGTATAGGTACAGGTGCAGCTATTTATCTCCAAGTGGGAGATTGTTATGTTGTGGAGCTAAAAGCTTCACCAGGATACAAACAGGAGAAGTTAAGGAGGATCCAGAGTTGCGGGAGTTGCAGAATCAATTGCAGGAAAAAATGGCATCGGTCTGATCAGCTGACGTTGGTCAGATAGCAAGAGGAAGCAACCGACGTCAGTTACCAGTTGGCCAACATCGGTTATGGAGGAGCCGACGTCGGCAGCCTGTGTGAGAATAGGCAGTTTGCATGACAAATCTGGGAGAGTCTATTTTTGGACTGCTAGTTTGCATGTTGTAGGCTAGTCGTAGTCTTGAGTTGCGAGTCTAATTATTGTAATTAGGTTAGTCTAATTATTGTAAGCATGAGATCTATATATGGACTCATGGGTTGTATTGTAAGTGTGTGCTAGAAAGCCATAGAGCTTTTAGAGAGAGCTAGTGTAGCTCCTCCTAGTTCAAAAGCGGTGCTGAGAGTGTTTGATCAGGGAGAGTTGCAAGATCTACAAGGTCAAAGAGCTGATCCACTGGGGTACTAGTTGAAGAAGGGTTCTTCAGGAGTGTAGAGAGATCTACAATTGTGAGTATGGTCTATTGAATTGCAGGTTAAAGGTTCATGGGAGATCTACTTGGAGTACGGTTGTGTGCTTGGTGAACTGGCAGTGTTGTTACTGACTGGTTGGAGAGGTGAACATCAATTCTATATTGGAGTTGATTGTTGGGACCGAGAGAGAGAGGGAAGAAGGTCTTGAGGTGTGGCAAGCCTTTGAGGTGGAGGAAGAAGTGGCATCTTCCTTATTGTATATTCTTCTGAGTGATTATTAATACAATTGTGTATTGTCTCTCAATTCTTGTGTTGTTTCATATTTCTAGTTACTTTATATTTCTAGTTAAATTCTGTGATTAGTTGCTAATATGAATAGTAATCATATGTGCTCTAATTGGTAGAGCAAGATCCTGACAAGTGGTATCAGAGCATGTTTGTTGTTCTAGGTGCCTGACAAAGAAGTTTTCACTAAGTAATGTTAACTTTTTAATTTGATTATCTTCTAGTTCTTTTGAAAAAAAATCACAAGAAGATGTTGATTTTTGAATTTGATTGTCCCCTAGCACCTCTAAAAAGGTTTCACTAGGACAGTGTTCTTCTGCTACATGAATGTTGTCTTAGCCTCCTTGATCTTCTTCAACTACTATGTCACCATGGATTTAGTTAAATAAAGTGTGATTTTGTAGATCCCAATCGACACATGTGGGTGATGGAATGTCAATAATATGGTTATCTTGGTTGATGGTTATGGCATGTGGAATGGTAATGGAATGGGTGTTGGCATCATAATCTCTCTAGATGATACTAATATAAATTGTGTTGAAGCTGAAGTAATCCTCCTAAAAAATCATATAAGGATCAAAAATATATTCAAATTGATCTTTAAGGCATGTGTAACCAATGTTGTAACAACCATGAACATATTCTTCATCTGAATCTGATTCTAACTCAATGGACTCTAAATCTAATGTTGAGATTGATTTTGATTTAGATTCTGATGGTAATTCCAATGTTGGTTCAAGAATAAAACCTAAATCTAACTCTGATTCTTCATTTGACAAGTACTCTATTATAATGATGTCTTGTTGAATATTTTGTTTTTAACAAGTAATGACTTGTGATGGAATAATGGGTTCAATAAAAACTAGTTTTTCAAAGTGAGACTCCTCTAGCATGGGAAATAGGTCAAGAGACAACTCCTCAAAGACTATTTTGTTAATAGGTGGCTCTTAAAAAATAGGCATATGGTCAAGGTAACAATTTTCCTAAAGGTATTTATAATCATTAAGAAGTGACTCAGAAAAGACTTACTCATCAAAGTCAGACTCCTTGACAATTGGTATAGGATCAATAGGTGATTCATCATAGGTTGACTTATCATAAATGGTTAGTTCAAAAAAAACATCTTAAATTAGTTGTTTCACTTGGCCTTGGTTTCCAATGAGTTGAAAAATACCAATTTTGAATATAGCTTGGTCTTGGAATGATTGTATCAATTGAGGGTTGGATAGGATTGGTACTAGATGAGGAATGGTCTATAATTGGATAATGGTAGGGCCTTTGGGAGCATGATTTATTACATGAGCTAAAGTAAAAAGTCTTAATATGGTAACGATAGGGTGGTGTGGAGCATGATTTCTCACACAAGCCAAAAGACAGGTCCTAGAATGATGAAGGGATGTTGTGGAGATTGGTTTCTTGCACAAGCCAAAAGACTAGGTCTAGGAATGGTAATGGATTCCTTAGATATTTTAGTCTTAAAATAGAAATGGTATGATGTGGTGGAGCCTAATTACTCACATAAGCTAAAGCATCCAAGTCTTCCTCATAAACCATATCATCCTAGTCATGAGTTGGCTCATAAGTTAGTTCTTGACTATGTTTCAAGTACTAATTATTAAAAAGAGGGTATGGATCTGTATCCCAAACAACATTATCTATAGTTGGGTATTCAAATTCCTCCTCACAAGCCTCTTTATACCAATCTAGGTTTTGATTTAGATTTTGTGAATTTTGACTATGTTCCCCATATGGAGTATTATAGGGAGAATAATAAAACTCCTTAGAAAATCTTTCTCTATAGGGGTTCCTAGTGGGATTTTATGTGGCCATTCTATTATAAGTTGGATTTTATGTGACTCCATCATAATGTAGAGAGACATATCCATGTAAATGATGAAAGCTCTAAAAAAAAGGCTTAGAGTTCTACAAACTCTAAAAACTATGTCTAAAGGACAAATGGTTCAAGCTTATTATAACTTGGTCAAAAGGTGGAACTGTATCTCCAATATGGTCTAAAAGTGGAGCTATATTTCCAAAATAATTTGTGCTAATATTTGGCATAAAATAGCCTAACATCAAATGTATAATGTCAAATGTCATATGCATAAAAGGTCAAGCATTTGAATAAAAATTGGCATGTCAGAGGCCTAGGTCAAAGTGTTCAGAACAAGGTCTAAACTAAGAAAGGGAAAACTTGAGTTATTAGGTCTTTTGTCCAAATGTGGAGTAAAAATCTAGGCTTAAACAAATAGGCATACACTAGGACTTTTGGCCAAATGGTGTCAAAAGCTAGATTTAAAACGATGGTTGATGTGATTTGATTTAATCTAACAAGTTTAGAAACAACTTTGACATAAACCCAACACATGAAATCAAACATAAACATGATCAATTGGCATAAGTCATAAGACAAAAGGTGCTTTGAAAAAATACTATGTTTTCCCAAATAAAGGCACAAACAATGATAAGGATAGGTGTTGAATAAACAAACCATCAATGGTTTTCAAATATGGGTAATCAATTAACCAAAGTTATGCAACCCAAAAGAGAAAGATATATGTATCATCCCCATGAATTAAGCCCTAAAAAAAAATTAATCCATGTTTGAATCCAAACTTGACAAGGCTAATTGAAAAATCAATGTTGAAAATTAAGATTGACCCAACAAGCTAGACAATATCAGATAGTATGATGGCACATAAATGAGATCCAAATGATTGATGTGATATGGTGTGAAAAAAATTGTTTTTGGCATAAGGTGAAACAAATCTTGAAATAAATTGATCAGCCTAATGGCATAAGCATGCTCGAATGATGTGGTCATTATTATGTTTCAAAGACTCAAAAGGCTCAAAATGTTTTGACATGATTTAGGTAGCATAACACTACCCTCCTCAACTCAAATACATTTTTTTGACATTGCTTATGAAAAAACAAACAATTTTTAGTTTCAAAACATACTAAGTAAAAATGACCAACATACTCTAAGTATAATCATCCAAATCCTAGAAAAGGTATGGCAATGTGGGGTTGACTAAACTAAAAAGCTTTTAAATGTTTCTAGGGGATTCAATTGCATAATGATTGTCACGTCAAACAATGCAAAAGACAACATGTAAATTAGGTGACCATGGCATTAGCTAGTTGTAAAAAGGTCTAGTCCTTTTTATAACCACTACATCCTGTTATTCACTCAATGTAGTGTGATGTCCAAATGTAGATATGTCTCATGTGTAACTCTAAAAGAGTAAGTGAAGTCAATGTTGGGAGATTAAACCCCAAGTCAAAACTTCCATAAAGAACTAATAAGAGGTAATGGCATCCCCCTTGCAAGCCAAATTTGTATGAAAATAAAATACTAATAGAAAGACTTTAGGGTCATTTTCAAGGTCACCCAAACTTTGATGAGTTTTTGGGGAGTGCTTTAGATGACATTGTTTTTTAGCCTTAGACTAGGGATTTGCAATAGGAATGGCACTTTTGATTTCAAGGGTTCCTTAAAGGGGAAAAATAGAAGAGCATACATGTCGCATCCCTCTTTTTGAAAAATAAAATCTAACTTAAACAACTAATTGAATACAAAAATCTTTGAAAGGTGAGTTCATTTTTAAGCCCAAATGAAAATGAGGTAGTGTTCATTTGACCCCTTGGTCTTAGTTGTAACTTTGAAAACTAATGCTAAAAACACTTATTTAATCACCTTAAATGTTACTTTAAACACCAAAATAATGTTCCTAATTCATTTTAAAAGCATTTAAAATGTGGTCTAAAACATGATTTATCAAATTTGAAATCCACTGGTTCCCTGTCTACCCTTAAGGCATCACCCCAAAAGCAAATATGTTAGATTAAAAACATTTTAAATAGATTTTAAAATTTTTTTGAAAATATATGAAACTTTAAGCTAAAATAATTTCAAATTTAGGAGAAAACATGTGGTTTAAAAAAAAAATCCAAAATGGAGTCTGTATGACCCCAAACCAAGCATTTTAAAATGGCCTATTTAGCTCTTGGGTTTGTGTTTTTAAAAAAAACATAGTGACTAATGCCAATTATATAACCAACATTGGTTACACTTAATAATTGATGACAATTATCTAACCAACATTGGTTATACCAATAGTGACTAATGATGGCTATGCGAAATGATGATAGTTTTACTAACTGACGTCAATTATTGTGTAAACCTGTGACAAAGAAAAATGGCAAAACAAAGTTAGAAAATCAATTGCAAGAGTTTTACTGATCCAAATAAATATTTTAAAGTCTAATAATGATTTTTTTCATGTGTGTAATGCATCTAATCCCACTAGGCATGCCATATGTGAATTAGGAATTTAACTCAAGAGAAGATGGTTAGTATCATGTTAGTTTCAAAATGAAAACAAAATGAAAGAAACACACTAACTAGCATAACATCTCTAGGCTTAGACACTAGGGAGAGCTTCGTTAACAAACATAAATAAAACACACAACTAAAATGCAAAAAATCCCCTCTTTTACCTTCCTTAGATGCTCCAAAATGCTTGTTATAATGGCTTATTCAGCTTGTGCTCATGAAGTCTTCATCAAAGGAGGCTTGGCTATCTCTTCATCTCCTTGACACCTTGTGGATTTAGATTGGCTTGTCTTGGAATTAATTTTTCATGGTAACACTAATTAAAATGGATTTTGGAATCATTTTTGCATTATAACTTTTCATTATCAAGAATAAAATTTATGTGGTAAGGCCTCATATTTATAGATTTTTGCAAATGTTTAAAATCAACTTGAATCGTCCATCTCAAGATTAAGATTTGTGGCTAAGGTTAATCCAATTATGAAATTAAAATTGATAAATAGGTTCATTAATATTTGGGATATAAGATCAATTAAGAGGCATGGAGGGCTTTGATGAGGCATGAGAGGCATGAATCCTGATATTTGTGGCATTTATGGCCTAGGGATGTATTCCCAAGAAATGAGATCACCTGATGATGTAGATATTTAATATTCATTTCCAAAACAAATTATTCAACAAGTTTTTATGGAATTCTTAATTAGGCTCTAACTTGGATTAATTAGCTCTAAGCATGTTTAAGCACTTTGTGCATAAATTACTCAAATTGATCAAAATGCCTTGTTATTGGTTCAAAATTTGATTAGATTGGAATTAGAAGGTGATGTCAGATGCATTGGATTTGTTATCCCATTTAGGATGTTACTAACAAAGAATAACAAAGGCATGCATCTTGTGAAAAATATTTGATAGGAAAGAGCAACTCAGAGCACTTAGGTGCAAAATTCGCTTTTTGACTTAGAATGATCTAATCAAAGTTAGATGGCCCATAAATTGCATTACCCCATTTAGGGATACCCTATCTAAAATTGGCATTTGAATATGTCATTTTCAAATCTTTTAATATGATTTAGTGTTTTTAGGCCAAATTATGCATTTTACGTAGAAATTGGTCAAAATATTGGTTGGAGGTTATCAATGGTCATTTTTAGGTGTCTATAGGATTTATCTTCCTTGATTATATATGAAAGTCACATTCATTTTATTTGACAAGCTTTGGAGATATAATATATGATATTTTTTGTTCTTTTGTTTTGCATATCTATCTGTAAGTTTGTGTTGTTAAATTACTTTCAAATTATTTTTATTATGAATGTGATGTTCTACTAACACCATAGATATTAATGGCTTGGAAAAATATAATTTTCATTCCTTTCATGGTATCAAAGCTTAAGATGTTACAGTCATTCATTTGTGAAATCACTACAAAGGCATATTTAATTTCATATATCTAGAGTTTATTATTGTTATTTGGAGATCTATGTGCATTTTTCTACAAATCGGTATGGAGGTGAATTTATTTCTCTTAGGAGACACATTTTCTATGTCATTATATGTTTTCTTTTCCCTTTTACATTATAAACACATTGACATTATAGATATGTATAGAATTATGTATTTACTAAGTTACAGGCATGTTTAACTTGCATATCTACATAGCATAGATTGATGGCCAAGAGAGTGTCAAGTTCAGGACATCAATAGGCAGTAAGTTGACATGTAAGAGAGTGTCAATTTTAAACTAGTAGATAGGAGAACTATTCATATCAAGTTTTCTTCTATTTTTTAGGTGATGCCACTACCACATCAAAAGAGGAAGCACTCATCCTCACCCTTTATTGGGAATATGACCAACCCGGAAGCACACAATTGATTACCAAATTCAAGCAACTTAATATGCGGAAATAACCAGAATCAACAAGTAACTAGAATTTAGAATAACACAGAATATGAGAGACAATACACAACTTGTATTAATAACTCTTACAGAAAAGAATACAATAAAGAAGATGCCACTTCTTCTCCACCACCTCTTCAGAGGTTTCCCACACCTCAAGTGAACAGTAATTCTCTCCTCAAAGCTCTCTCTACTAGGTCCCAACACCCAACTCAAACACAGAGTTGGTGTTCACCTTACACTTGTGCTCCACGCACTCCACAAATACTCAAAGTACTTCAAGTAGATCTCCCATGAACCTGCAACAACCTAAAATTCAACAGACCATACTTATGGAAGGAACTGCCTTGCCTTCCTCTTAGCTCTCCATGTACTCCACATACATACCAATGAGTACACACCATACTCCAAGTAGATCCTACCTAATCCTGCTCCCTATTGTGTTGCTGTCCTATCTGATCTCCAACCTACAAATCAATAATGGTTCTGCACACTTGTGAACCTTGACCTTGCACACACACACACACACCTATAGATCAATGATCTTACTTACCATGTAGATCTCCTATAAGCCATGCTCACCTGATGACCAAGATCATACATCCATGAAGAATCCAGCTGACTCTCCAATCCAGCACCAACACACCTAGTACTGCTGTGGAACTAGGAGGAACACCCTTGCTCACCTCACACACAGAAGGAGCTAGCTTTGCTCAACTCAAACTAGAACACTTTTACAATACAACCATGAGTCTATTATATAGAACTCATCCAAACAATAATTAGACTTCTAGTACAATAATTAGATCCGCAGATCTTAGTCTATAATTAGCACTAAGCATGCAAACACTTGGTTTGTCAACCAACTACCCGTAATAAACTCACAGTTGAACCACACAGGCGATCGACGTCGGTCCCTGTCCGCCTGGGGGTCGCCGACGCCGGCCAATTTCTGACCAATGCCGATTGCTCTCCTACCATATCCTGCCAACGTCGGTTGGCCTGACCGACGCCGGTGTCTTTGACACTTAGCAACTCTTCTGCACCCTCCTTCGTGTCTGCATCAGTGAAGCTTTTAGCTCCATAACCTAACAATCTTCCACTTGGAGATAAATAGCTACACTGTACCTGTACCTGTACTCCGTCTAATCTGTTTCTTGGTTTGTATCCCTCTTCAAGATCAATCCTGAAGACAACCCACCACACATCCTGTGGTGTACCTCCTATCATCCGAGTACCCTGCCACATTCAAACCTCCAAACACATGTAGTGAAGTCCTGACCCTACATGTATACCTGCTGCTAGTCCCTCTCAAGTCCCTGAGAACCCACTTTCCCGAATTGGCTCCTAACTCTCTGACAGCTCCCACTGCATGGGAATACTTAGGTCTATACCAGACCTCATGTGATTTCAGACACTATACCTGTCTAGCCCTTAGTGTGCTCCAGCTCTACATCCTAAACCTCACCAACACCTGATTCACATCAGCTCCCACTGGAGACAAAATCTATCTGTGATCTCCATGCCTCCCATGTCAAAGAATTCCGCTGCTCCAAACTCCTCATGACATGCCACTGAACTAATCTTACCCTTAGCTCAGCAAAACCCTGTATGTACAAACCTGCTAGCTAGCATACCATCCACATATAGTAACAAAATGATGTTGCAATCACCATCCCCCTGGTAAGTCAAACCACAGTAGTTACCCTGACATTGACTGAAGCCATGCTTCGTCTTCCACCTGTCAAAACCTGTACCACTATCCTACAGCTACCTCAAGACCATATGCCTGGTCTTTCGTCTCACGTATCCATTCTCTCTATTCTTCAACTAAGGAATCCATTCATCTCTGTGCTTTCTCACCGGCTGGCAACCCTACCAAAACTCCTGTTTGGTTTTGCATCATATCCCTGCCATGCTCCCACCTATTTCCTGGATCCTTCTTGCTCTACAATCAGCAACGAGTATAAAGAAGAGGAACAATGAATTTGAGGGCCTACTTACATCTTCAGTCCTCCGTATGGGTGTTTGAGACTCCTTAACAGCATGCTATCCACCCAAAATCTGTTACAGTGACCGACCTCGGTCACTCCACAGTCTGCATTCGACCGACATTGGTTTCCATGCATCTGTCCCTGACTACCAACCTGTCAATGTCGGTGTCCTCATGTTTCCAATGTCAGTCCTCGTGACCGACATCGGTCTTACATACTGCCGACGTCGGTTTTCCTGTCGATGCCGGTACCTGTGTTTCCTGTGAGTGATGACTTTTTACCTGTGAGCTCCTTTGAATCAAAACCCATGTCCAAATTGCTCTGCTTAGAAGTATCCAGTGCCATCCACTGATTTCTATCCGCCATCTCCTCCAAGAACACCAAGGCTTTCCAGTTCTTAAGCTTGTCAAATACATCTGTCTTCCGCTTAAGAACATGCATCTCCTTCCTGCTCATGTGACCAAGCCTACGAAGCCACGTCTCCACAACAGAAGAAGAATTAGTAATATAAACAAGTAGATAAAGAATACCTATTTTCTTACCACCAGCTAATTCAAGTGCACCCACTGTGAGAGTTCTTGTGCATCTCTCATCACCCAATATTTTTGAAGAAATTAGCCATATCTCCAAACCTGGGACCTGCATGACCTTCATCAACACCTGTGTGTTTGCCGCCTACAATTTCAGCTTCACTTCCCCTTTGCCAATTCTTTGGCAAGGCTCGCCATCTCCTCTACCTAGGGCTGCATGGAAAGAGGCAACCGAATCTTTTATCTAAGATTCAACTTTATCCAAGAAACCTGCAAACACATCCTGTGCAACAACACCTGCTACATCTGTATATTTAGTTTCTTCATGCTAATCTGCTACCAACCAACAATCTTATTTTACCTGCTCTTTCTTTCCATGGGACCTTAAGTAACCATCTGTGTTTTTCAACTCCTCCATCCTTAGCTTACTTTGATCTGCCGTTGCTCTACTCCCACTCAATCAGAAACCCCTGAGAGTGCCCTGTAACCAAAACACAAAACCTGCTTCCTACAACCTTAGCTCTGATACCACTTGTTGGGAATATGACCAACCCAAAAGCACACAATTGATTACCAAATTCAAGCAACTTAATATGCATAAATAACCAGAATCAACAAGTAACTAGAATTCAGAATAACACAGAATATGAGAGACAATACACAACTTGTATTAATAACTCTTATAGAAAAGAATACAATAAAGAAGATGCCACTTCTTCTCCACCACCTCTTCAGAGGTTTCCCACACCTCAAGTGAATAGTAATTCTCTCCTCAAAGCTCTCTCTACTAGGTCCCAACACCCAACTCAAACACAGAGTTGGTGTTCACCTTACACCTGTGCTCCATGCACTCCACAAATACTCAAAGTACTTCAAGTAGATCTCCCATGAACCTGCAATTCAATAGACCATACTTATGAAAGGAACTGCCTTGCCTTCCTCTTAGCTCTCCATGTACTCCACGTACATACCAATGAGTACACACCGTACTCCAAGTAGATCCTGCCTGATCCTGCTCCCTGTTGTGTTGCTGTCCTATCTGATCTCCAACCTACAGATCAATAATGGTTCTGCACACTTGTGAACCTTGACCTTGCACACACACACACACACCTATAGATCAATGATCTTACTTACCATGTAGATCTCCTATAAGCCATGCTCACCTGATGACCAAGATCATACATCCATGAAGAATCCAGCTGACTCTCCAATCCAGCACCAACACACCTAGTACTGCTGTGGAACTAGGAGGAACACCCTTGCTCACCTCACACACAGAAGGAGCTAGCTTTGCTCAACTCAAACTAGAACACTTTTACAATACAACCATGAGTCTATTATATAGAACTCATCCAAACAATAATTAGACTTCTAGTACAATAATTAGATCCACAGCTCTTAGTCTATAATTAGCACTAAGCATGCAAACACTTGGTTCGTCAACCAACTGCCCGTAATAAACTCGCAGTTGAACCACACAGGCGACCGACACCGGTCCCTGTCCACCTGGGGGTCGCCGATGCCGGCCGATTTTTGACCGATGTCGGTTGCTCTCCTGCCATATCCTGCCGACGTCAGTTGGCCTGACCGATGCCGGTGTCTCTGACACTCAACAACTCTTCTGCACCCTCCTCCGTGTCTGCATCAGTGAAGCTTTTAGCTCCACAACCTAACACCCTTATCCCCTTGGTCATATGGTATGGTCATGTGAAGGGGGATTAATTATTTATTCCTACTTATGGGGGTTTAACTGTAGCCATTAAAAAAAATTTACAATCTCTCCAAGAATAATTTTTTACTAGAATTCAATACTTTGTTTTATGTAAGTTCTATTTTTTGACCCATCTATGAGGGGCATTCAATCATCTGATTGGTATCTCAAAATAAAGTGTTTTTTTTTTCAAAAGTTTATGTTTTTTATACCCAATATATTGGTGTCGTTTATTTTTATAAAATCACTAAAATATAAATGCCAAATGTTTTTTTTGTGGGAGATTAATATAAAATATTTTGTGGGGTTGCCTCAGTGGTGATTTATGTGCCCTTTGTGCATTATCTTGCTCTTTTGTGATTTCTTAGATTGGATTCTTATTGTATAATAGATTAGTGTGAGACATTAACCACACATGGAAACTAAGAATGAAAACAATAATTAAATGTAAAATATTATAGGCCTTAATTAATGAAACACAACCAGTGCTCACTATAGAATATAATAAATTTTAGCACTAATGTAAATTTGATGAGTGTATGGGTTTGATAGGAAATTATGTAAGTGATAGTCTTTTATTTCATTTAGAAGGATGTGACTCTCCTTTAAAAATATAGGTAAAATTGAAGGGTTTATTTGTTAAGGTGGATCACATGAGATTCATGCAACTTGAAGTAGATATCACTTCTCTCAATCTTGAATATTTTCCATTTATTTTAGACTATCTTAATAAGTTTGTTGACATAATTGAAGGGGAATGAAAGAGACAATAAAAATGAAGAGAGTGTTTACCTAATTATATCTAATTTGAAAGGTCCATTCCAAATCTTTGCTTATACCTTTTGCTCTAGCATGGATGCCTTAGGTGTCACATTAAAAATGTTTGAGTTAGAGTTTTTTTGTGAAATAATTGCTAGGGAATAATCCAAATTGTCTAACCTTGGTTATTTCACCTCTCCATATTAGCATTTCATCCTAAGGGCAAGGTAAAATTAAAAATTAAACAAAAAACCAATCATTCTTCATCTCAAATTGCCACTAAACCCAAATACAATGTCTCTAAACCCAAGGAGTCTACTAAATCTAAGAATAAATCTAGCCTTTCATACTCCTTTTGTGGGGGACTGGTCATATAGAAACTAGGTGTTAGAAGAGAATGCAAACCTTAGAGGATGTATTCAAAAAACACAATATCTTTATCTCCACTCTAACTCCTTCCAATGAGCATGGAAAATTACTTAATGTTGTTGGGAGATCTCAATCACCTATTACAAATAGGTGGGTTATATATTTTGGTGCTTCTCACCTCATGACTTCTTCTAAGGAGCCTTTTGTATCTCGTAGTTTGATTTCTAATTCCAAAATTAAGCTTAGAGATTATTAAATTATTATTATTATGGAAAAAGGTGACAAACAACTTGATGATAGCTACATCGATGATGTACTATATGTTCCTAACATTGTTTCACATTTACATTTTGTTTATCAAATTCATCATTTTAATTAGGGCACAATAGGGACTTTCACAACATAATAGGCTAAATTTGAACCTTATTAGAGTCTCATTCACTTATTTGACAAGGTTTTATTGATCATAGTTCCTAATTATATAAATTTGAGGATTTTCATGACACTTCTTCTATGGTTACATGTTTGGTTTCTCATGTTTATTCTAAGAGCAAGCTTTGTCATGAGATATTTGCATATCTTAATTATAGATATTTGAAGGGGTTGATCACTCATTATATATTTGATGGTCTTCCTATATTTTATTATCTTGATGGAGTTTTCCTTGGCTTCGCATTAGGGAAACAACACCAAGATCCATTTCCTAAGGGTATGTCCAAGAGAAATTTTTCACTGCTTGAGTTTGTACATAATGACTTGATGGTTTTTTCTAATCCTTTCAATGGAGATAAGTATTTACTTTATGCCACTTAGATTTTTACCCTTTGAGGAGATGTCTCATCTCTCCTCATCCAAATGGCATAATTGAGACACCTCTATGCTTGTGGGTAGCCTATGAATGAGGTGAATCTCTAGATAGGGCTAGCCCCCTTAATATACCGCTTTGGATCACTAATACACATAAACTTTGTGAGGGAAAATGGAGAGAGAAAATTGAATGTAAACTATCCTAAGTGATTTGATACACTAAAATAGTTGATGACTTCCAACTAGCTACATTTTACACAGGAGAACAAGGGACTAACCAAACATACACTTCTCCAATCTACATCTTCTCACATGAATGTTACATTATGAGGTTGTGATGAATGTTTATGCTAGGAATACTAGAAAAGAGGCCTATAATGGAACTATTTGAATATAATAACTTAGTAAACCTTGATACATCATAAAATACTTCACATGTCCTACAAGAACAACCTTTCCAACTGTAAATAGGTGAGAGAATGAAACAACAATGCTAAGGAAACAACAAGTCACCGCTAATCAAAATCAATCATCCAAGTGAACACACTATGAAAAATCATGGAAGAGGTAAAAATAATTAGTATTATTGATCAAATTATATGCAAATGAGCAAGGGCTCACCATACTTGGGTGGATCATAGATTACAAAGGCTAAAATGGCTAGTTCTTATAGAACTTGAGAATGAGAGGAGAAGAGAGAAGTCTAAAGGTAAAAGGACACTTGTAAAGATGATAAAATGAGTTACATATGCATTAAGAGAGAGTATTAAATTAATAATTCAAGGTCAATAAGTATAACTATCCATCCAAGTCATGAACGCATGAAAAGTGGCATGAAATTTCCTTTGTTGGCTCAAAAAAATGCATTTATCATTCACCTGTATTTGAACATCCAAAAAATAAATAGGGATAGGTATGATGATTATAATTATAGGAAATTATTTCAAACATGCCTCTCAATTCATTAATTTTAGTCTTTATCTTCTAAAAACTTCTAAAAGTGAGCTATCGCCATCTGTAGTCTAAGAAACTCCCTTTTCTATCACCCCTCACACTTGGCCTCGAAAAGAGAATTATTTTTCCATAAAAACTTATAAAAGGTAATGTATGACATTTTTTAATACCCTCCATGGCCTTATATGATTCAAGTACACCTTAAAATCATCTCACTTAAAGTTTCCACCCTTCTCACTAGCTTGGTCAATATGCTAGTTTTGACTAGTTGAGATGAAGTAGTTGGTTGAGGAACTTACAAGTTGTTACAAGGAATAAAATTTACATGGGTAGTTATATTAAGTCCTAATCTTCCCTTTCAAGTGAATTTTATCTCTTTTAACCTCTTGGAACCTGCATAACACACAAAATAATCAAAAATACCCTATTTTATACTCCATCCATATATTTTTTTACAACTCATCATAATGGTATGGATCATAATTGAGTCTTATACAACCTAAAAATACAACCTCAAATCATCATTTTAGATCAAATATGCCATTTTGGTACATTATCTCCTCAATCTTCTCAAACTAGTCACTAAGAAGTGTTTTGTAAGGGTTTAGGCATATTTACCCTCTTAATCTTTGTTCATATATATGGGACTTTTAAAATTATAAAAAAATTAAAAAAATGTGACATTAAAGACCCCTGATAACACCTCCAAATGTATTTGTCCTCCATGCAAATTCTCATGAAATATGTGAGTATTTTAAATCACCTTATCGAGTTTATTTTCACATTTTACATAGGTATGATTTGGTCCTAAGCCTAAATATGGCCTTCTTTGTGTTTTGTATACATACCAAGAGAATTTACATGTTTAATTTCACCATAAAATCATGTTCCAATTATTTATAAGTCTCACTAAGAACTAGAAGTGAAGGTGACCTACCATTTGGCTTCTAGGCCTAGCCATGCCTAATAAGTCTGAGATGTTTTAAAGCTCAAAAATGGATTATCCTTGATATATCTACAAACCAAGAGCTTTAAAACCTTTAAAATTAATAAAAAAACATGTCCTAAAATGTTATGATTTTAATCTCATGCTAAAATTGAATTTGGTCTTTCCTTTGGAGTTTAGGCCTAAACCCTACCTAGTAAACATGTCTACAACTTTGAGGGTTTAGACCTCTCTATTGAGTTTCACCCTTTATTGATTGGTATCTTATGTTTTTATATATTTTTTCACATCTTCCTACACCTTCTTTTATGGTTCAAACATCTCTTTGGATCAACCTTTCACCTCTATTATCAAGATTGTAGGGAGATCCAAGAACAAATACACCTCTGTTCTGATTCCTCTTGTTGGATCTTGCTCCTCAGAAAGAGCACAATATGATTACCAAATATAAGCAATTAAATATGCAGAAATAACCAGAAACACAAGTAACTAGAATTCACCAATAGCACAGAATATGAGAGACAATACACTAACTTGTATTAACACTTTACAGAAAAGAATACAACAAAGAGCCGCCACACTCTTTCACCTTACAAAGGTTTTCCACACCTCAAGTGTACAGTAATTCTTCTCACACAACACTCTCCTACACAAAAAATGGTCCCAACAACCAACTCACAAATAGAATTGGTGTTCACCTCTCCAACTAGTCAGTAATAACCCTGCCAGTTCATCAAGCACTCAATATTACTTCAAGTTGATCTCCCATGAACCTGCAACCTGCAATTCAACAGACCATACTCACATGTAGATCTCCTATGAGCTTGCAACAACCTGCAACTCAATGATCTTATAATGGAAGCAACTTACTTGCCTTCCTTTCTATCTCATTCCTTAATTACAATACATGCCAATGGGTCTATAAATAGATCCCTAACTCAAACACTAACTTAGACTCTTAATTTAGACAATTATCCTCACAGCCAAAGACTATAACTGGCCTTTACATGCAAACACTTTGTTCACTTAACTAACTGTCTATGTAACGAGCAGTTCTGGAACACACAGGCGACCGACGTCGGTCCCTGCTAGTCTGGTTCTGTCGACATCGGCCGACTCCCTGCCGTCACCGGTGGCCTTCTGCACTGGTCACGATCGACGTCGGTCCTGCTACCGACGCCGGTGCTCCTAGATCTTAGCAACCTTCTTGTTCCACCTGTTTGCAAAGAGTTGAAGCTTTTAGCTCCATAACTCAACAATCTCCCACTTGGAGATAAACAGTTCTAACTTGTTCCTGTACCTATACTCCATCTAGTTTGTTCCCTTGGCTTTGTATCCCTCCTCAAGATCACTCTTGAAGACCAACCACCACAAACCTGTAGTGCAAAACCTATCATCCAAATCACCTGCCACATCCACATCTACAACCATGTAGTAAATAACTTGAACCTACATAGCATGTGCACCTGCTGCTAGTCCCTGTAAGAATCCACTGAACTGTCCTCCAATGCTTCTCCCAGATTGGCTCCAACTTGTGACAACTCCCACTTCTTGGCAAAACTCAGGTTTAGTACATACCATGCACTCAACCTCATTATGTGAATCAAGACACCTGTTCATAGAACTGTCCAACCATCGGCGTGCTAATCGGTTTCACACAATCATCCTGAAACAAAGTCAACATGTGACCTACCATGTCTCTAGAACACACTCATGCCAAAGAATCTTGTTGCTCCTAGATTCTCCATGACAAACACCTGAACTAGCTTTACCTTTAGTTCAGCAATACCTATATATGTAACCCTGCAACAAGCACATCATATAGAAATAGGATAGTGTAGCTAATAATATCCAACCTAGTAAAGAGAAACACAATGATCAAACCTACATTGCCCTGCAGCTAATACAAGACCATATACCCTGATCTTCCATCTCATGTATCCATTTCCACTCTTCTTCATCCTCAACATCCATTCATCTCTCAGTGCTTACTTCCAGCTGGCCACTCTACCCAAAACACCTATTTGGTTCTCCTCCAAGGAATCACATCCTCATCCATGCCTAGCTCCCACTGTTTCTTGGATCTACCTGTTCTATTTCTTCAACAACTTCTTGGTCCTATGCCATAAGTGAGAAATAAGTAGTGTAAAGAAGGGAAATGATGAATTTAAGAACTTACTTACACCTTCAATCCTCCACATGGGTGCTTGAGATTCCATGATAGCTTGTTGTCCACCCAAAATTTGTCTCAGTAACTGATGCCGGTCACATCTCAGTCTGCAGATGACCGAAGTCAGTTTCCTGCAACTACCACCTTACCAACATCGGTTACCCCTGGTCGACGCTGGTTAATATGTGTCCTGAGTCACCGACGTCGATCTGCACATAGCTGATGTCGGTCCCTGTCTGGACGCTGACGCCAGTTTTTTTGCCGACGTCGGTCTCTGTGTTTTTCTTGTGAGACCTGACTTTTTCCCGCGAGCACTTTTTGGATCAAATCCTTGTCCAAATCACCCTTGCTCTACTCAGAATTCTTCTGCATCTTGTGCTGAACTCTATCCATCACCTTCTTAAAAAACAAGGCTTTCCTATTCTTGTCACTAACATCAGATTCCTCAAGAAATGTTACCTTCTTCTTCTGCATACAGAAACCATGATCCATACCGTCCAAATCCGAAAGCATATCCTTTGACTCAAGAATAAGCATCTCCTTCTTATCTATGTAACCAAGCCTATCAAGCCACATCTCTGAATCTACAGCTGAAGTAGAAAACCCAGAAAGAGAATCAGTAGTACAAGTAGATAGATAAAGCGTACCTACTTTCTTACCTCTAGCTACAACAAGTGTACCCTTGGTAACCTTCCAAGAGTCCGCTGTGAGAGTTACTATGAAACCCTCATCACCCAAACTTCTAACAGAAATCAAATTCTACTCCAGAACTGGGACATGCATGACTTCTTTTAACACCCATGTGTTACCTGTCTGCAATTTCAGCTTCACTTTCCCTTTGCCAACAATCTGACAAGGCTTACCATCCCCTACATAAATTTCTCCAAAATCTCCCTGGACATACTCATGAAAAAATTCCCTATGTGGGGATGCATGAAAAGAGGCACCAAAATCTAAAACCCAAGATTCTACTTTATCCAAAGAACATACCAGAGCATCCCGTGCAGCATAATCTAATCTACTTCTTCTTCATGTTCTTCATGTTGATCTATACCTGATCTGCAATCTCTCTTTAAGTGCCCTTGCTTTCCACACTTCCAGCAGGTTATTCTGCCATACCTGGACTTGGATCTCTTGCCTGTCTTGGACCTTGATCTCCCATGCTTTATCTTTTCTCTTTGCCTTCCTCTGCCTTCAACACTCAAAGCATTTCCTGATGATTCACCTGTGTTATTCCTGCGTATCTCTTCATTCAAGATCACACTTACAACATCATCCACTTTTAAGACTTTTGAAGGAGACACAGTATTAGAAACTGCCATTACCAAACCTTCCCAACTTTCAGGTAATGAACACAAGATTAAGAGAGCTCTAATTTCATCATCAAATACAATATTGACTAAACTTAGCTGGTTTACTAAACCATGAAAATCACTAAGATGGCTATGAACAGATCCACCTTCCAACATTTACAAATTAAATAAATGCTTCATAAGAAATACCTTATTAGAAGCTGAGGGTTTTTCATATAAATTTGCCAAGAATTCCATCAACTCCTCTGTTGTCTTACACTGTGATAAGCTGGAAATCACAAATGATGCAAGACTCAATCTAATAGATCCCAGAGCCTTCCGATCAAGAACCTCCCATTCTTCATCTTTCATATCCGAGGGTTTGCAAGTAACCCCTCCCAACGGTAAGTAAAAATATTTTTGATATAGATAATCCTCAATCTGCATCCTCCACAATTGGTAGTTCTTGCCATTAAACTTTTCCATCTGTAGCTTACTGTCTTCTATCATTGCTCAACTCCCACTCAAACAGAAACCCTATGAGTACCTGTAATCAAAACACACTAGCCAAATCTAATCCAATTTGTTAGTATCCCAACCAAAAGCTCTAATACCACTTGTCAGGGAAGTCCAAGAACAAATACACCTCTGTTCTGATTCCTCTTGTTGGATCTTGCTCCTCAGAAAGAGCACAGTATGATTACCAAATATAAGCAATTAAATATGTAGAAATAACCAGAAACACAAGTAACTAGAATTAACCAATAGCACAGAATATGAGAGACAATACACTAACTTGTATTAACACTTTACAAAAAAGAATACAACAAAGATCCGCCACACTCTTTCACCTTATAGAGGTTTGCCACACCTTAAGTGTACAGTAATTCTTCTCACACAACACTCTCCTACACAAAAAATGGTCCCAACAACCAACTCACAAACAAAATTGGTGTTCACCTCTCCAACTAGTCAGTAATAACCCTACCAGTTCATCAAGCACTCAATAGTACTTCAAGTTGATCTCCCATGAACTTGCAACCTGTAATTCAATAGACCATACTCACATGTAGATCTCCTATGAGCTTGCAACAACCTGCAACTCAATGATCTTACAATGGAAGCAACTTACTTGCCTTCCTTTCTATCTCATTCCTTAATTACAATACATGCCAATGGGTCTATAAATAGATCCCTAACTCAAACACTAACTTAGACTCTTAATTTAGACAATTATCCTCGCAGCCAAAGACTATAACTGGCCTTTACATGCAAACACTTTGTTCACTTAACTAACTGTCTGTGTAACGAGCAGTTCTGAAACACACAGGCGACCGACGTCGGTCCCTGCTAGTCTAGTTCTGTCGACGTCAACCGACTCCCTATCGTCGTTGGTGGCCTTTTGCACTGGTCATGACCGACGTCGGTCCTACTGCCGACGCTTGTGCTCCTGGATCTCAGCAACCTTCCTATTCCACCTGTTTGCAAAGAGTTGAAGCTTTTAGCTCCACAACTCAACATCCTTGATATATCTACAAACCAAGAGCTTTAAAACCTCTAAAATTAATACAAAAACATGTCCTAAAATGTTATGATTTTCATCTCATGCTAAAATTGAATTTGGTCTTTCCTTTGGAGTTTAGGCCTAAACCCTACCTAGTAAACATGTCTACAACTTTGAGGGTTTAGACCTCTCTATTGAGTTTCACCCTTTATTGATTGGTATCTTATGTTTTTATATATTTTTTCACATCTTCCTACACATTCTTTTATGGTTCAAACATCTCTTTGGATCAACCTTTCACCTCTATTGTCAAGATTGTAGGGTTTTGCTCTTAAGGTAAGTGCCTTTTATATTAGACAAAGAAGAGAGAACTTCCCCTATTTGCTAAGATCAAATTAATAATTTAATAGCTTCACCAATTGTAAATACTCTCTATAAAAAAAACCAGCTCTTGGTTAGATCAATAAACCTTCCAACTCTTCCAATTTCCAAGATAGACTGTATAAAAGTTGTACTAAACACAATGTTTTGATGTCAACTATGTATGCATGATTGGAGACATATTCATGATGAAGGTGTTTTGATATTTAAAATCAATCAACCTCCAATGTTTTTTCCTTGCTCTTTGATTTGGACAATGATCCAAAACTTATAAGTGTTGATTGATATATATTTCAAGAACATGAAAATAACATAGTAACAACGATTTCTCTGAGAAGAGATGTTTTATTACTCAAGATTGCAATACAACCATATGTTTATCTCTAAGCAGAGATGTCTGATTTACATTTTAGGTTACATATTCATTTATACACATTTTTAAGGTAGGAGGATGATGTGTAAGGTCACCAATATTGAGGGAGATTAAGTGGTTCAACTTCCATTATTTACAATAATATGGAATTTAAGGAATTACTAATTTTAGAAACTTACTATTTTTAGACTAAACTACTAAAATTGAAATTTAGGGCACTTTCATTGGTTTTTTTGGGTCAAAACCCATTAATAAAATCTCATTCCATCTCATTGTATTTTCCTCATTCTTATCTTTCCAATGGTCCAAATGGGGAGTCAATCAGAGCTATGGTGAAAAAGTTATGGCTCCCAAATGTTTTGTCATTAATTGGGGTAGAACCGTCACATGAATTATTGTCTGGATCAGACAAGACTGAGTTCCATTTATGAATATGTTCACTTCAAATTACTTTACCTATAGATATCCTATAATTTTTAAATTGAATTCAAAAATTAAATACATTTCTTGAATCTTCCATGATCATCTAACAATGACTTGGACCCATTTTTTCATCTTGGATAGCCTAGACCATCATCGAGGCACCCTATCTCAGTCACTACCACCCTATAGTCACCTACAATTGACTATACATAGGTTGATAGGTGGATTTTATCCTTAAATTTGTGTTATATATGACATGGAGACTCTTGGATATCTTTTAGGACCATTTAATAGAGATTTGAACTCATACTCACCCTACTTGAGCTATACCATCACCTAGACAATGTCTTTTAGCTCACTGCCTCCTTACCTAGTTGTAGGTGAGTGTTTCCTTATGAAGAGATGCCTATAGGTGTGATAGGAACTCAAAACCTTGTTCTTAAATTCTTATTGACACATTTTTTATATAAAATGTCCTATTTAATCATTTAATTCCATCCACACATGTTGGTAAGGTCTAGTTTTCAACTTAGGGAAGTAAAAGGTGTCCTTTAGTCTCAGGGCTGTAGATGATTACTACTTGAAATTAATGCATGAAAATGCAACATTAGATATTCTAAACACCATCCTCTTTGATTCATTTTCCCTTAAATATTTTTAGAGATATTTCATTTTCTATAATCTATAAAGTTTATTCAATTATATGCCTCAATACTTTGTGGTACTTCCTCATATGTCATCAACAAAACCATCAAGTGCTTTGTTTTGCATATTTAGGGACAATGGGCCTAAACTCAGTCATTTTGTGATTAAAATCAGTTACACCTTCACTTTTCCATTTAATTCTTCAATTAGTTCTACCTTAAGCTTTTTTAAATGCTAGGATTTGAAAGAGGACCCTACCATTCTCCAATATTCTATACGAGTACCTTCATGGTTCTACCAAAGCCACTTGTAGGTGCATTTTTTCCTATGAAGTGATAGTAAAACAATATTGGGTAGTATGTGAGGTGTAAAGGTTTGTGATCAACTCAAAACCCATACCAAGTGTTCAATTGGATCCATATCACTCAAAAGGACTAAAACACCTATCAAATCTCCCCTATTTTATTCATGACATCTTCTAGAGGGCACCTATAGGTGAGTTTCTTCATGGTATATTGTATTAAAGTGTTCTATATGACTATAAAATTCCTCTCCTATAATTTTAATGCTAAATTTATTAATTCATTTTGATCAAAGATACACCAAGGATTTTTAACCTTCATCACATTTCTATGAACATGCCATATAGGTTCCAAACATGTGATTTACCAAGAATGACTGTGTATGACAATCATAGGGTAAACTAGATACATGGTTCTTGTGATTTCACCCTCATGGAATGTGCTTTTTAATATAATCTTGTAAGTTAAATGGAATCATTATAACATTAAAAACATGTACATGAACCTATCATGACCCCCTAAAGTTACCATTAAAGCATGAAGATCCTAAAAATGGTGAAACACTACCTATGACATATAATGATGCATTCACTTTCAACCTAAGCTAATTTTTACATTAAAAAAACATGAAACATGAAACCAACCATTGAGAGAAGATGAGAAGTAAAAATCATCTAGAAACAACATGACCAAATGGATTGCACTGTACTGCCCAAACCAAAGCAAAACCCATAGGGTGCATAGATTGGTAAATATAAAAACATATTCAAATTTATAAGGATGGTTCATAAATCATAGGTCATAATTCTTTAAAATATTATTATGTAAATGAATATCTTTAATTTTAAATTTATCTCCCAAATGTGTTTGACTAGGAAGTTATCCTATTGATCATACTAAATACAAACTTGAAGACTAGATTTGTCTACCTAGAAGGGTAAAGAAGGATTATAATGTTTTTAGCTCAAAATTTTCACTTATAAATCATTTCAAATATGTAACTGAGCTTGAGGAATCTAATGATACATTCCATGATCTTTTCCCATGTGTCACCCTCCCTTATGGGTTGTACAAGTGCCAAACTCTTCCCTTTTTCAAGAAAACTACCCTTTCTTCTGAAGAACCTACCACTTTTCAATTAGTAACAATTAATAAAGACATTTTATGACACATGGGATGTGACATCACCTTTTTTAACCTTCACACTTCTCAAGGAGGTTTTACAACTAATAACTACCCCTTTTTGACTTCAAAATGACTCAAAATGATATAAGGACTAATAAGACTAATGACCAATGCTAATATAACATGAAATCACACGAAATTACCTATAACATACCTTTAAAACCCCATAAAACATCTAAAAATTCAATTTTGTACCTATAGGGGTCCTAATTTGACCTATAGGATCAAATTTGGTCAACAAATTGGTAAGTCATAAGGGTAGTATGTTTGCTATACTAACTAGACTAGTAGCCTTATCAGTCCATTGGTATTAGGAAGTCATTTTAAGTATAAAACAAAACAAGGAGACCTTTGACCATTTACCATAATCTTGACCAAGACAAGATAACTAATTACCTCAACCACATAAAATAAAGGAAACACACTAACAAGACACACACATGTGCTCAAAGTACTTAGGAAAAATAGGAAGAAAACAACTATATACAACTAACAATTAATCATACCTCCCTTTCTAGGATCAAAAGTAAATTTTCTTTCATCTCCTTATTCATGAGATGAATGATAGTGCTAAGCATGTTTCTCTTTGGATTGGATGCTTTATAGCTCAGACCTATTCCTTGGCACTTTAATTAATTTACTCTCAAGTAGATCATCCTTAAATAGGTCTCCAATGTAGATATATTCCTCTTTAACTTGTACACATACCTCATACTACTGCCCACTCTTCATCTCATGATCAACTAGTATCTTCTTGGTATGCATAGCTTCAAGAGGATTGGTTTCTTGTTCCTTAGAAGAATGAGGCCAATAGGAGCTTGTTCCATCCTTCAATAGATTATGTGTTTCTCCCAAATAATTGAGATTATGATATCCCACTTTTATTACTTCAAACATACCATCATCAAATGCATATGCCTCTTGAAGGGACATATTTGAAAGGTTGCTTTTTCTTTGCATACTCACATAAGAGCCAAAGATACCTTCTCTATCTTTGACTAAATCATAACCTCCTTAAAGAGGAGTATAACCTAATACAATGATTGAAAACAAGTCATCCCAAGGCTGATTATGAACTTTTTCTTACCCATCCATGATATCTTGCATAGTTATGGAAGAACCAATGACTATTTCTTCCTTGTTGGCAAAAGGAAAACATTCTTCCATATGAACCCAATCATAAGTTTCCCCATAAGAGACCACCTCTTCTTCAGAATTTAATACCTCTTGATGGATCTCAAGTTATATCTCAGCTAACATAACATTAATTTTGTTCCCAAGGACTACAAGATCTTTAATTTCCTTCTCCTTCTTGGTGATGCCATGACTAGGCATCTTATAATCATGTGACTTAGTCCAATGAGACTACTAGGGAGTTAAGCTTTATTAAAAAAAGAGTTATAATATTTTTTCAAAAAAATACTCATATTTATTTTCCCATACCATATTTCCATCAATTCAAAGGGTGATGGGGTGAGGACAAGATAAACTAGTTGGTAGAGGTGGAACATAGATCTCAAAATCAGATTGAGAGTGAAATGTAGGGAATTCTTTTGGAAGATCTTGAGGAAGGGGAGGCAGATATTGGGCCAAAATGGCTTGGTTTTCTTCCTTTAATTTGATAATCACTTCATTCAAATTTGATTTATATTTATCACTCTCTTGAGGGAGGTTAGATGGGGTGTGTTTAGGCATAGGATATTCTTTTAGGTCTAAACCTTTAATCACACCTTGACTCAACAATTTCATCCTTGACTCTAACTCTTTAATTTTCTTGGCTAGGTTATCTTTTAAAAGTCTTTCTTTAGTTTCATAGGCATCTTACAAGAGGGATGACATGAAACACAAGAATCTTTTTGAGGAAGGGTGGGAGGGACTTGCATAGGATCAAGCTCTTTATCAACTTCACACTCCTTATCAAGGATTCTATCCTCTTTATTTCCCCATAAATCCACTATCTTATTTTATCTTAGGATGTTAGGATTAGGAGTCTCTTCTTAAATTATTTATGCACTTTGAGGATTGGATGAAGTGTTCAAGAAACTTGGGATTTCCTTAGGCTTGGATTCTCCACCTTGTCTCCAACTTGGAATCTCATATCTAGAGGTCACTTCTTGAGGTGGGGATGTAATTAGAGAGAGAAATGAGGGCTTAGATTCCACTTTTTTTCTAATTACATGGACTTCTACATATTCATATTAGGCAACTCAATTTTCATATCAATATTTACTTTAAAAGCAAGGTTTCTTTTTTCAACTCTCTCTTCCAATTGATTGGGAAAAGGATGACTTTGATAGGATTGATTGGGTTCATGAGTGGGAATCATGTAGGACTGATATAAATCTTGGGTAAGTTGATATTAAAGTTAATATGTTTGTTGAGGTTACTTTTCATGAATTTTCATCCTATCTTCCAAAGATGAAACTAGGCCACTCACATTTAGCATCTCACTTGTGAGCCTTTATCAATTGGATATTTTAATTGGTTCCCACTCTCTTTTAACTAGATCTAATGCATCTCTCACCCTATGAATATGATGGATGGGAACATATATACCATATCCTCTTTGTGTGTCAAGATCCAAAATGTACTTTTCATAGCCCAAAAGTGTTTGCTTGAAGGTGAAAATGGACTGATTAGAGAAGTGACTAGGTTGACTAAGAGGAGAAAGACATTGAGAAGGTTGGATATAGGATTGATAAAACTCATAAAAAGGATGATAAGATTCATGTTGGAGTTGATATGGATCATGATAAGGTTGATAATATTCACACAAAGGCTTATAGGGAATGTTATAAGCTTAAAATGTCTCTCCAACTTATGTAAAACAATACTCAACACCAAGGTGAACCATGGAACTTCATTAGGAAAGAAGAACACAAGAAATGGTTATCAACAATATTAAAAAGGAATACCTAGGATACTTGACTAGCTAATGTAACTTTGGAGTTGACATTGATGCTTAGAAATATGCCTTCAAAGGTTGATGTGTTCAAAGAGAACACCAAAAAAAATTTAACTTCTTGGACTAAGAATCACATTGAGCATACCAAAAACTATTTTCACTTGGATTTTCACCCTTTTAGGAGATGTCTCATCTCTCCTCATCCAATTGGCACAATTGAAACACCTATAGATTTTTGGGTATCTTATGATTGAGGTGAATCTCTAGATAGGGCTATCTCCCTTAATGTACCACTTTGGATTACTATTACACATAAACTTTGTTAAGGAAAAGGGAGAGAGAAAATTTAAATAAAACTATCCTAAGGGAGGTGATACACAAAAATATTTGGTGACTACCAACCAACTACATGATACACATGAGAAAAAGGGACTAACCAAACATACACTTCTCCAATTTGTATCTTCTCACATCAATGTTACATTATGAGGTTGTGATGAATGTTTAGGCTACGAGGACCAGACAAGAGGCCTATAATGGAACTATTTTAATATAATAACTCACTCAAACTTGGCACATCATAAAACACTTCACATGCCCTAAAAGAAGATTTCCAACTTTAAACAGGTGAGAGAATGAAATAACAATGCTAAGGAAACAACAAGTCAACACTAATAAAAATCAATCATCCAAGTGAAATCACTATGAAAAGTAATGGAAGAGTTAAAAATAATTAGTATTATTTATCAAATGGTATGAAAATTAGTAGGTATTTTCCATACTCAGGTGAAGCATAGATTATAAAGGCCAAAATAATTAGTTCTTATAGAACTTGAGAATGAGATGAAAAGGGAGAAGTCCAAAGGTCACAAGGACAATTGTCAAGATAAGAAAATTAGTTAAATATTCATGAGGATAGAGTATAAAATTAACCATTCAAGTTTAATGATTAAAAGTGTCCATCCAAGTCATGAAACTCATGAAAAGTGTCATGAAATTCCCTTTGTTGGCTCAAAAAACTACCTTCACCATTCACCTCTATTTGAACATCCCAAAACTAAATAGGGATAATTATGATGATTGGAATGAGAGTAAGTATTTCATACATGCATCTCCATGCATTGGTTGTAGTCCTGACCATCTGGAAACTTCTAGAAGTGAGACATCGCCATCTATAGTCTAAGAAACTCCCTTTTATATCACCCCTCACACTTTGCCTCCAAAAGGTCATAAATTTTCCATGAAAATTAATAAAATATATTATATTACATGTTTCAATATTCACCATGACCTTTGAGGCATTAGGCACACCTTAAAATCAGCTCACTTGAAGTTTTACACCCTTCTCACTAGCTTGGTCATTATGTTAGTTTTGATTGGTTGAGATGAAGTAGCTAATTTAGGCACTTAATAGTAATTTAAATGAATAAAATTGACATTTGGAGTTATCTTGATTCATAATATTCCATTTCATGTTAATGGCATCTCTTAGAACCTTGTGGAACCTACACAACACATAAAACAATCAAAAATACCTTGATTTGTACTCCATCCATACAATTTTTTAAAACTCATCCTAATGGTATGGATCTTAAGTGATTATTATACAACCTAAAATCATTTTTCTAGGCCAACTATGCCATTTGGGTGCATTATCTCCTTAATATTCTCAAATTGGTCACTAGCAAGGGTTTTGTAAGGGTATAGACCTTTTTACCCTCTTAAGCTTTGTTCATAAATATGATATGTTTAAACTTTAAAAAAATTACAAAAATGTGACATTTAAGGCCCCTGATAACACCTCCAAAATTATTTGGCATTCTTGAAAATTCTCATGAAATATGTGAGCATTTGAAATCACCTTATGGGGCTTGTTTTCACATTTTGCATAAGTCTGATTTGGTCTTGAGCCCACAAATGGACTTATTTGTGTTTTTTATAAATACCAATATATTTTAAATGTATAAATTCACCATAAAAACATGTTATAATCAGTTGGAAGGCTCACTAAGAGATAGAAGTGAAAGTGACCTACCATTTGGCTGACAGGCCTAACCATGCCTACTAAGCATGAGTTGTCTAAAAGCTCAAAAATGGATTCCTCTATGTTAAGCACGAAATATACTTAGAGGGGGGGTGAATCAGTATATTATATATCTTATAAATCTTTCCTTTAACCAAAATCCACTTAATCAAACATTTAAGAGATGCAATAAAACTCAAACAATAAACATCCACACAAGATAGAGAGAGACACCAGATATAACGTGGAAACCCAATGTGGGAAAAACCATCGAGAATAAATCTCAAATATATTCATGAGAAAAAACCCAAAAGAGCACCATACCCATTTCCCAAGTATAAACCTCAGCTTCAATTCGTGAGCACCACCCCACAGGAGCTTCAAACCCCTTTGTCGAGCATCAACCCAGCTGCTATTCGTGAGCACCAACCCACAGGAGCACCAACCCCTTTGCTGAGCACCAACTTAGCAACAATTCGTGAGCACCAACCCATAGGAGCACCAACCCCTTTGTGTATACCACACACCTATCTCTCAATGTTGATATCTCAACAAATGATAGATCAATACAACATCTCCTTCCTCTCTCTCACTTTTGCTCTTCTAAGCTAGATATAACAAATACAAATCATCTCTTATAATTGCTCTTCTAAGCTAGATATTACAATATCAAATCAACCTCTCACTTCCACACTACAAATGGCTACTCAATCCTTTATTTATAGCTTTCCAAATGACCTTTGGCCTTCCCCCTTTGTGACCTTTCATTCCTCATGGAAAATGTGCCAATCTTGGATGACCCTTCATATCCAAGCATTTGAAAATTCATGTGGTGACCCTTCATGACCAAAAACGTCTTTCCCACTTTTGTCCTTATCTTTGGTGACTTTTTGTATTCCTTTAAGTGTCCCTTCATGAGAAATTCGCCCATACTCTTTTGTCTTCACTTGGTGACTCTTGGTATTCCTCAAAATGACTCTTCATTGGAAAATGCATCCCATCCTTATTTTGTCTTTATCTCATGACTCTTCATCTTCTCCATGGGCCCTTATTTTGTCTCATATGAAACCAAAAATATATTCATTAATATTAAATAAATATTAACTCATATTAGCCAAGATAAACAATATTAAATGCAATGGGGCCTTTATCACCAATAGTACTAAACCTTTGACATCAGTGGAAATATCTCCAACACTCTAGTTGTGTCTATAAACCAATAGATTAAAATAATTGTAAATTAATTTAAAAAAATGTCTTGATATGTTAGGATGTTCATCTCATAATAGAATTCAACTTAGCCTTTCTTTTGGAGTTTATGCCTAGACCCTTCCTGGTAAACCTATCTACACCTTTGATGATTTAGACCTCTCTATTGAATTTAACCTTTTATTTTTTGGTATATTATGTTTTTCTATGTTTTTCACATTTTCATAAACCTTTTTTGATGGTTCAACTAGCTCCTTTCATCACCCTTTCACCTATTTTCTCAAGACTACAAGGTTTTAATCATAAGGGAAGTGCCCTTTGTCTGAGACAAAATAGAGGAAACTTTTCCTATTTTATCAAATAAATTTAATTGTTTAATATCTTTTCCAAGTCATAAATACACTCTACATGAAAAACTAGCTCTTGGTTAGATCAATAAACCTTCCAAATCTCCCAATTTCTAATATAGATTGTGTAAAAGGTGGACTGAGCATAGTCTTTTGATGTGGATTGTGTATACATGATTAGACACCTCTCTCTATTATACATCCACTATGAGAGTGTCATGAGTTTATTTTATTCATTATTAATTTGTTTTGATGGTTTAACTAGCTCCTTCCATCACCCTTTCACCTCTTTTGTCAAGACTACAAGGTTTTAATCATAAGGGAAGTGCCCTTTGTCTGAGACAAAATAGAGGGAACTTCTCCTATTTTATCAAATAAATTGAATTGTTTAATAGCTTTTCGAAGTCATAAATACACTCTACATGAAAAACTAGCTCTTGGTTAGATCAATAAACCTTCCAAATCTCCCAATTTCCAATATAGATTGTGTAAAAGGTGGACTGAGCATAGTCTTATGATGTGGGTTGTGTATACATGATTGGAGACCTCTCTCTATTATACATCCACTATGAGAGTGTCATGAGGTTGTTTTATTCATTATGAAGTTTTTTTTATCTTGAAAATCACTCAACCTCTAATTTTTTCTCCTCACTCTTTGACTGGGACAAGACTAAGTTCCATTTCTGATTATGTTTCCTTCAAATTATTATACTTGTAGATCTCCTACAAGTTTTAGCTTGAATTAAAAACTTAAATAACTTTCTTAAAGCTTCCATGATAATATAACAATTAATTTGACCCATTTTTTCACCTTGGGTAGCCTATATCATCACTTAGGCACCCTATCTCAGTCATTGCTACCCTATAATCACCTATAATTGACTATACATAGGCATGTAGGTGGCTTTTATCCTTAAACTTGTGTTATATATGCCATGGTGACTATTTTATATATTTTAGGATAATTTAGTTGTTATTTAAACTCATACTCACCCTACTTGAGCTATACCATCACCTAAACAATGTTTTTTAGGTCATTGCCTACTTACCCAACTGTAGGTGAGCATTTCCTTATGAAGGGACACCTATAGGTGTGAGTTGAACTCAATACCTTGTTTTTAAATTCTTATTGACACATTTTTAATAAAAAAATTATCCTCTTAAATCATTTTAAACCATTAATACATTTTATCAAGGTCTAGTTTGTAACTTAGGGAAGTAAAAGGTCTCTTTTAGACTCAAACCTATAAGTGATTACTACTTAAAATTAGTGCATGAAAATGCAACTTTAGATCTTCTGGCCACCATCCTCCTTGAGTCATTTTCCATTAAATATTTGTAGAGCTCTTTTATTTTCTATAATCTAAAATTTTTAGTCAATTAGATGCCTCAAGACTTTGTGACACTTCCTTATATGACATCAACAAAACCACCAGGTGCTCTATTTTGCATTTTTAGGGACAAGGGGCCGAAACTCAATCATTTTGTGCTTAAAATTAGTTACACCTTCACTTTCCCATTTAATAGTTCAATTGGGTCTTCCTTGAGTTTTTACACATGTTAGGATTTGAAATAGGACCCTACCATGCTCTAATATTATGTACAAGTACCTTCAAGGCTCTACCAATGCCACCTATAGGTGCATATTTTCCTGTGAAGGGATAGTAAAGCAAGCTTGGGTAGTATGTGAGGTGAAAAGGTTTGTGTTCAACTCAAAACCCTTACCAAGTGTTTAATTGGACCCATATAACTCAAAATTATTGAAACACCTATCAAATCTCCCCTATTTTCTTCATGACATCTTCTAGAGGGTACCTATATGTGACTTTCTTCATCGTAGACTATATTAAAGTATTATATATGACTATTAAATCCCTCTTCTACCATTTGAATGATAAATTTATTGATTCATTTTTATAAAATATACACCAAGGCTTCGAAACCTTAAGCACATGTCTATGAATATGCCATATATGTTCTAAACATGTGATTTACCAAGACTAACTGTGTATGATAGTCATAGGGTAAACTAAATGCATGATCCTTGTGACTATACCCTGATGTATTATGATTTTTAATATGAAATTTTAAGGTAAATGGAATAATTATATCATAACCCCCTAAAGTTACCATTAAAGCATGGAGATCTTGAAAATAGTGAAAAATTATCTGTGACACAAAATGATGCATTCACTTGCAACCTAAACTAATTCTCCCATTAAAATGTCATGAAACATGAAAAAAATTATGGAGATAAACTTAGGAGTAATTAAAAATCATCTATACACAACATGACCAAATGGATTGTATGAAAATGCCCAAACCAAAGCAAAACCTATAGGGTGCATAGATTGGAAAACAAAAAAACACAGTCAACTTCATGAGGATGGTTCATAAATAAAATGCCACCATTTTTTAAAATATTTTTATTTAAATTAATCTATTTTAGTGTACCTTCACCTCCCAAAGGCATTTGACCTAAAATTTCTCCTGTTGACCGTACCAAGTACAAACCTAAATACTAGTTTTGTGTGTCTAGGAGGTGAAGGAGTAGAATGGTTTTAGCTCAAAAATGGCACTTTTAGATCATTTAAAACGTGGAATCAAGCTTGAGGAAGCTAAATATATATGTAATTATCTTCTCCCATGTGTCACCTTCCCCTATGGGCCATATAAGTGCCAAACTCTTCCCTTTTTCAAGAAAATTGCCCTTTCTTCTAAAGAACTAGCCACTTTTTAGTTACTACCAATTAATAAATACCTTTTAGGACACATGGGATGTGACATCAGCTTTTATAACCTTCACACTTCCCAAAGAGGCTATACAACTCATTAAATGCCCCCTTTTGACCTCAAAATGACTCAAAATGATATAAAGACTAAAAAGACTAATGACCAAGGCTAATATAACATGAAATCACACTAAATGACCTATAATATACCTTTAAAAACCCCCTAAAACATATAAAAAGTCAATTTTTTACCTAGATGGGTCCTAATTTGACTTATAGGGTCAAATTTGGTCATAGTACTTACATTTATTAATAATTTCTCAAGGCATACTTGGGTTTATTAAATCAAGTACAAGACTGAATATTTTTCAAACTTTAAATTATTTGAATCTTTGGTCAATAATCATTCTTATAATTGTGTAAATAAGCTTCATACTAATGATGGGGGGGATTAATTCAATAGCAAGTTTTTAAATTTGTTGATAGCTCATGGCATTGTTCACCAACATTCTATTCCTTATACTCCAAAATAGATGGATTAGTAGAAAGGAAGAACCAAACTTTAAAGGAGATAGTTAACTGCATGATTCATTCTTTGGATTTAGCTCTTGTATACTAGGTAGAAGAGCTTAATTATACAAAATACATTCTGAATTGCATACCACATAGAGCATTTGAGCATTTGACTCCAGATGAGGCTTGGTCTGGAACTAAGCCTGATGTCTCATTCTTTTAAGTTTTTAGGAGCCATGCTTGGGCTTATGTACCAAATAATAATAGGAAAGATTTGGATAATAAGGACAAAACATTGATTTTTTTAGGGTATTGTGAGGACATGAGAGCTTATTAACTTTTATATCATGATATTCATGATGTTTTTCAAAAACATGTTTAGTTTGATGAGCGTTTCTCTTCTCATGATTCTTAATCTTCTTCCATGTCTTCTTATTCTTCTTTTCTCCCATCCATTAATGATTATTCACTTTATATTGAGGATTCCTTATTTAAGGATATAATTCAAGAGGCCACTAAGGAGGTTATGGATGTATATTTAGATTTGGATCTTATTCCCACTATCCATAAATGGGATCATACTATAGTTTATGAGGCAACACCTTTCATACAAGATCTTCCACCTACTAGACATCAACATGCACATTATATAGGGTCTGGACTTGTATGTCAATCATTTTTTTTAGGATCTATAGTCTTTTTCATAGGCTCATGGGATAGAACAGTGGGATGATGTGATGAAAAATGAGCAGTCTTCTTTGATGAAGAATCATACTTGGTATATTATCTCTCTTCCTAAGAGAAGAAATTTGGTTAGATGTAAGTGGATATATTGTACCAAAAATGCACTTGATGGGTCCATTAAAAATTATAAGGCACATCTTGTATCAAAGGGTTTATCATAAGTTGACGTTATTGATTACTTTGAGACTTTTGCCCTTGTTGCCAATATGGATTACGTATACTTGTATTTTCTCTTGATGCATCATAATATTGGCTAGTTTACTAGATAGATGGAAAAAGTGCCTTTTTACAAGAATATTTACAAGATTAAATACACATGGATCAATATATTGGGTTTGTTCATGACTTTTCTCTTGTTTATTAACTATGAAGGTCTCTTTATGTTCTCAAATAGGCTCCTCAAGCATATTATGAGAAGATGGATTATTTTCTTATATATGTTGGCTTTATTTACTACCACTCAAAACCTACCATATATATGTAACAAGTTGGAAAGGACATGTTTATAATAGTATTATATGTTGACAATATATTTCTTATAGGTAGCTCTTCTTCACATATTCAGGCTATTCAATAGGCTCTTTCAACAAAGTTGGATATGATAGATCTTAGTCATACACATTTTCCTTGGTTTGTTTATTTTTCATTCAAATTTAATGATTCATTTGAGTTATAAAAAGTACACACTTGATATTCCTTATCATTTTAGCATGTTTGATTACAATCCAAGTCCCTCTCCTTTCCAGTCTGGGGTCACTCTTATTTCCACTTGCACTATTCCTATTTGTGATCCTACATTATATAGGCATTTGGTTGGAAGTCTCATCTACTTGAACCATACTCACCTTGATATTTATTTTGTAGTGGGATGGTATCTCAATTTTCACATGCTTCTCATGACAGTTATTAATAGGTTACCAAAAGGATTTTGTGATATCTATAGGATACTTCCAAATTTGGATTACACTATACTAAAGGTTCTTCTCAGTTGTTTGGATATATTGATTCATATTGGATAGGTTCTAGTGATGACATATATTCCACTTCTATCTAACTTTTGTCTTGGTCTTCTCCAATTGATTAAGCTTGTAAGAAATAGTGGCTATTGTGTTTCATCTATAGAGGTAAAGTACAAGGTAGAAATCATATCAAGTTAGTAGGTTCCATTAGTAACCCAGATAACACCCTACTGAAGTCTGATTGCTTAGGATCTCCTTCACACTTGGAATAACATTATAATGATCTAAGGTATGAGACACTTAAACTTAGACCAAACCTCTAGGTTTGATGAGGCTAGCTTCTCTGATGTATCACTTATGCTCTGTTTAATAAACTACTGTGCTTTTTGGGATAAAAAGGGTTAGAAACAAATTGAAAGGTAATTCCTATTATAATATTGGTGATACACCTATATTTCTAGTTCATCCACTCTATTTGGGATTTTAAAACACTGATAAGACAAGCAAAAAACTAAATCTACAAATCCAAATGACTCTTATAAAACAATATTTCATATAGAGGTTTTATCAAGTGATCAAAGCATGGGGTAAATCATGGAATAGGCCCAAATTAAGGCACTAACTAGCCAATATATCCAATATTATCTCAGTCAAATGACATTAAAAATTCAATGTGACCTACATAAGATGACATACTAGTAACTAGCTGAGATCAAGAGTTGCCAAAGGATAAAGCACTACCACATGTGAAAATCAACTAACATAAACACACTATACTAAAATATAGGAATCTAAAAATAGTCATTTTATTCATCTCAAAAGGTTATAAAGCTCAATATTGGCATATTTCAATCATTCCCAAGATAAGGATCTTCAAAAATGGCTAAAAAGTCTAAATATATAGAAAAATGGAATAGAAAGCCAAGAGATTGGCATGGAAGAAGAAGAGAAAGTCAACTAGATATTAACTCAACCCAAATTTGAGTTTCTAATAGTTATCAAAAGTCTATAAGACATCTCTTTATCTTTAAAATCATTTCATGAGCATCCTTTTGGCATTAGAATGAAGTGGCGGGCCCTTCTTTCTCTCTCATAGACTATACAATTCTTCTTTAAAGGCATGTCAAACTATGAATTATACTCTTTATCATATTGATTTGTATTTGGCCCTCAAACATGTGAAAAAAACCTAATGGGTTCAATTCAAATGAATTACATGTCCTGGATAATCCCTAAAAACTTAAATTTTCTTGATATAATGCCCTAATGAGGAGAAATTATAGAAAACTGACTGCCTTCCTAGATGTAAGACTATAGATATATGACTTGACTTAAAATGGATGATTCATAATGTAGAGATATCCAATTTGAAAACCACTTAACCCAGAAAGAATCTCTCCAAGTCTAGTTTCTCTAGCAAAAAATTTAGACATGTATCTTCTCTCTCCTAACTGTACCAATTACAAATTTGAAGGCCTATCTCTATGTGCAAAGAAGTAAGATGAAGGATATGAATTATTTTTGGGCCTATTTTTCATCCTTCAAACATGAAATTTTTTTGGAACCCTTGTTATTCCTTTTTCTCCTTTTCATGGCCTCTACCGTATGGATGGTTGAACAATTCCATACCTTATCTTGAAAAATGCATGAGAAAACCTTTGTTTGCCTTTTTATTCCAAACTAAGCTCTTCTACCACCAAAATTGGAAGATTATAGAAGATACACAAGTAAAATATGAATATAAAATAAATATTTTGTCTTTTTACACCTTTTAATTGCCAAAATTGAAATGTGGGAGCCCCAAAAAAGTCTTTTTCACACTTAAACTTACTTTAATTGGTTTTTTTCAAATATGATACTTTATGATTAACATAAAATCATATATATAAATGTTTTTAAAGGTAATTTTACTATTTTAATGTTATTTTAATACCATATTTTACATTTAGATATCAATTTTAATCCCTTTTTAGCAAAAATAACATAGTTTTACAAAGGGCAACTATCTTTGAATGTCAAATAAGTTCATCATATCCTTATAGAAGGCTTAAAATGAATTTTTTAATAAATTTTACTCATATTCTCAAGTTTATATCTCCTTTCATACCTTCATACACTAAAATATGATATAAAATCTTCATGACAAGTCACCAATTATTTTCTTTTTACAATCTCCTTCAGAGCAATTTCAGACCACATAACCACTTGAAAATCTATCAAAACCTCAGAACAATGCTTAACACTATGAACATGACATGTAAAAAACTCACTCTTCACATGAAAAATGAGATACTATGATAACTATGGAAATGTTTTGGCTATAGGAGTTAGAATTTGGCCTTGACAAGCCAAATTGCCAACAGGTTATTTGGCTTTTTCAGTTACTAATAGAGTTTTGATGCACATAGGATTCATCTAATTTAATTTAGTGTGATAACTAAAATATTTTAAGCACAAGATATACTGAGAGGGGGGGTGAATCAGTATATCATATATCTTATAAACTTTCACTTAATCAAACTCCACTTAACCATATATTCAAGATAGGCAATAAACTAAAACAATAATATGCACCACACAAGAAAGAGAGAGAGAGAGAGACCAGATTTTTATGAGAAAACTCAATATGGGAAAAATCATGGAGAACAATCTCAAGTATATGAATGATCACCAACTCAAATTACAAAGCTCTCAAGCACCAACCCCTTTGTCAAGCACCAACATAGCAACTATTTGTGAGCACCAACCCACAGAAGCACCAACCCCTCTTGTATATAAAACACAACTATCTCTCAATGTTGTTTTCTCAATAAATGATAGAAATCTACAATATCTCTTTCTATTCTCTCCTCTTTTATTATATAAAATAATTAAAAACCACACACTCTCTTGCATATTACAAATAGCTTCTTAAGCCTTTATTTATATCTTTCCAAATAACCTTTGGCATTCACCCTTTGTGACCCTTCACTCCTCATGGAAAATGGTGCCAAATTTATGTAACCTTTTGAATCCTTGCATTTTAAAAGTCACATGGTGACCCTTCATGATTAAATGCATATTTTCCCCTTTTGTCATTATCTTGGTGACCTTTTGAATTCCTCAAAGTGTCCCTTCATAATAAATTGCACCCTTCCTCTTTTATATTCATTTGGTGACTCTTGGAATTCCTCAAAATGACTCTTCATGGGAAAATGCATCCCATTTCTCTTTTGTTTCTACCTCATGACTCTTTGACTTCTCCATGGGCCCTCTTTTGACTTTTATGCAACCAAAAATATATCCATTAATATTAAATAAATATCAACACATTTTAGCCAAAATATGAACGTTAAAAATACCTTTAGACAATAAATGCTATGGTGCCTTTATCACCAATGTTAGACCTTTGACATCAATGATAATATTTCCAACAATTTCCCCCTTTCTCATTGATGGCAACCTCAAACTAAAAATGCCACATCTTGAAACCTGTACTTCACTTGCCAACCTACAAATATAGTAAATCCTCCTTACTGTAGCATCCTATACCTATTTCTTGCACTTGTTTCTGCACCTATTCCCTATACCTATTTTTTTACTTATTTCTGAACCTATTCCCTATATCTATTTCTATTCTTCTCCCCCTTTGACATCAATGGCAAAGGGCCTATCCTATAACTAACACTTAGTTCCCCTCAATTGATGTTGATCCTTAATGGTAGGAAGTAAAAGAAATTAGTCCTAACTTCTCCCGTAGATACTCGAATGTATCTTTTGGTAGTGCTTTTGTGAAAATATCTACAATCTATTCTATAGTAATAATATATTTAATTTTAGCTTGTTGATATACCACCTACTCTCTTAAAAAATATATTTGATAGGAATATGTTTTGTTCTTAAATGCATCACTAGATTCTTAGAAATATTAATAGCACTTGTGTTGTCACAAAAAATAGAAATAAGTTCATCATATTTTACCTTGATGTCTTCTAAAGTTTGCTTCATCCAAAGCACTTAAGTACAACATAAAACTATTACAATATATTCTACTTTAGCTATAAAAAGTGATACTAAGTCTACTTCTTTCTTAGCCAAGATACTAAGCTATCCCAAGGAAGAAATCTCCTCCACTTGTACTCTTTTTGTCATCCAAGCAACTTGCCTAATCTAAATCTATATAAGCAACCAAAGTGAAATATCTACCTGTGGGATACCACAATCCATAATCCAATGTCTCCTTGACATATTCTAAACATTCTCTTCACCAACTTAACATGACTCTCTTTCAGAGCTACTTGATATCTCACAACCATGCCTATTACATGCATGATGTCTGGCCTCAATAATATCAAACATAAAACACTACTAATCATAGATCTATAAAATATTGATCTACAATAGGTGAATCTTAATCCTTACTCACCTTTTTCACTGTATTCATTCATGTGCCAACTGGTGCAAAATATTTAAAACCAATTTTTTTCAATATTTCCTTGGCATACTTACTTTGAGATATGAAAATCCCTTTATCTAACTGAAATATTTATAACCCTAGGAAAAATGATAATTATCCAAGCATAGACATCTCAAATTATTTTTGCATATTATCAAAAAAAAAAATTGTCATTTTTTCAATGTTACCTTCAAATATTATGTCATCAACATATACCACAATAATCAACTGATTCTCACCTTCTATTTTGATGTGGAGATTAATGTCAACAAAACCTCTCTTGAAACCTTGATCTTGTAGGTACTTATCAAGTTTTACATACCAAGATTTGGGAGCTTGTTTCAATCCATATAGTGCTTTTTTCAATATGCATACATGGCTACATCATTTGAGAGAATAAATCCCTCAAGTTGCTTAATGTAGACCTCTTCATTTAGATTCTAATTCAGGAAAGCAAACTTGACATCCATTTGAAACACTTTGAAATTCTTAAACATTGCATATGCAAGAAACATTCTAATAGCTTCTATCCTTGCCACTAGTGCAAAAGTTTCTTCAAAATCTATACCCTTAATCTAAGCATATACTTTACATACTAGCCTTGCTTTATTCCTAGTAACTTCACCATCTTCATTCAACTTACTCTTGTATGCCCATTTCATTCCTATCACATTTTAATCTTTTGGTCTAGGCACTAATTCCTAAGTATCATTCTTTTCTATCTAATTTAATTCTTCATCCATTGCCTTAACCCAATGCTCATCATGTCTAGCTTCTAAAAAAAATTAGGCTGAATTTTGGATAACAAAGAAAAATTAACTTGCTCAGATTCACTTACCATCATCCTTCTAGTGCAAACTCATCATTTATGTTCTTGATGATGTCACTATTATTATGATTTCTATGAACATATTTGGATGGGGTCTTGGTGTCTTTTTGCTCCTTCTTCTCATCCTCATCTAATTCTTCAAAATCTTCTTCTTCAATGATTTCAAGAGTGTCTCTTAGATTATTGGCTAATCTAAGAGACACTCTTAGATTAGCCAAGATACTAAGCTATCACCAAGGAAGAAATCTCCTCCACTTGTACTCTTTTTGTCATCCAAGCAACTTGCCTAATCTAAATCTATATAAGTAACCAAAGTGAAATATCTACCTGTGGGATACCACAATCCATAATCTAATGTCCCCTTGACATATCTAAACATTCTCTTCACCAACTTAACATGACTCTCTTTCAGAGCTACTTAATATCTCACAACCATGCCTACTACATGCATGATGTCTGGCCTTAATACTATCAAACACAAAAGATTACCAATCATAGATCTATATAAATATTGATCTGTAATAGGTGAATCTTAATCCTTACTCACCTTTTTATCTATACTCATTCATGTGCCAACTGGTGCACAATATTCAAAACCAAATTTTTTCAATATTTCCTTGGCATACTTACTTTGAGATATGAAAATTCCTTTATCTGACTGAAATATTTGTAACCCTAGGAAAAATGATAATTATCCAAGTATAGACATCTCAAATTATTTTTGCATATTATCAAAAAATTCTTTTGTCATTTTTTTAATGTTACCTCCAAATATTATGTCATCAACATATACCACAATAATCAATTGATGCTCACCTTCTATTTTGATGCAGAGATTGATGTCAACAAAACCTCTCTTGAAACCTTGATCTTGTAGGTACTTATCAAGTCTTACATACCAAGCTTTGGGAGCTTGTTTCAATCCATATAGTGTTTTTTTCAATATGCATACATGGATACTATCATTTGAGAGAATAAATCCCTTAGGTTACTTAATGTAGACCTCTTCATTTAGATTCTCATTTAGGAAAGCAAAATTGACATTCATCTGAAACACTTTGAAATTTTTAAACATTGCATATTCAAAAAACATTCTAATAGCTTCTATCCTTGCCACTAGTGTAAAAGTTTCTTCAAAATCTATACCCTTAATCTAAGCATATCCTTTACATACTAGCCTTGCTTTATTCCTAGTAACTTCACCATCTTTATTCAACTTACTCTTGTATACCCATTTCATTCCTATCACATTTTGATCTTTTGGTCTAGGCACTAATTCCCAAGTATCATTATTTTCTATCTAATTTAATTCTTCATCCATTTCCTTAACCCAATGTTCATCATGTCTAGCCTCTAAAAAAAATTAGGCTAAATTTAGGATAACAAAGAAAAATTAACTTGCTTAGATTTACTTACCATCATCCTTCTAGTGCAAACTCATTCATTTATGTTCCTGATGATGTAACTATTATTATGATTTCTATGAACATATTTGGATGGGGTCTTGGTGTCCTTTTGCTCCTTTTTCTCATCCTCATCTGATTCTTCAAAATCTTCTTCTTCAATGATTTCAAGAGTGTCTCTTAGATTATTGGCTCTTTACACTACATCTTCATCTATCCTGACACTTGCACTTCAAAAAAACTTCTTGAATCTTTTGTTATAATATTTATAAAATTTAATTTTTCTATAATATCCAATAAATATACCTTCATCTATTCTAGATTAAAGCTTATCCAATTTTTCATCAATTCTCGTTATGAAGCATCTGCTACCAAAAACTCTAAAGTAATCAACTGTAGTTGGTTTGTCTTTCCATAACTCATAGGAAGTCTTGTCACTATTGACTCTCAACAACACTCTATTCTAAATATGTATTTTTGTACCTATTACCTCTCTCTAATATTTATCTATTATCTTGGATTCATTTAGCATTGTCCTCATTATCTCCTAAATTGTTATGTTTTTCCACTCAACTACTACATTTTGTTGTGGAGTTCTAGTTGTTGAATAATGTCTCTTTATCCCATGGTCTTTACAATACTCAATAAACTCATCTAACATGAATTTTCCTTCTTGATCTAATTTCAAGGACTTAATATTCAAAACAGTTTCATTCTTATTGATGTTGACAGGATTTTCAAAATTTATGTGTTCCATTCTCCTATGCCATAGCCAACTTTCCTCAATATGACTCATACAACATTTTTTTACCTTTGATATCTAATAACAAATATAAATTTTTGCCTATCCTTTGAGCTTCTACATTCAACACATCTGAATCTTTTCTCCTAATTTCATAACCTTCTACATAAAACTTTAGTGTGTGTCCCTGATCACACATTTGAATTACACTCAATAGATTATGATTAAGACCTTCTACATATAGAACATTTTTAGTCTTAGTTATACCATTATCCAAACTTAATGTACCTTCTTTGACTATTCTATCAGTGGTATTATCTCTAAATTTCACTATGCCACCATTGATCTTATTTAGAGTTATGAACTTTCTCTTGTCTCATGCCATGTGCCTCGAACATCTGTTATCAGTGAACCATGGTTATTCTTCATTTCTTGTATGTAAAGCTATATGTACTAACATAGACTTTTCAAGTTGTTTCTTCTACCATGAACCTATTTGAACTTTCTTCTTGATGAATGAAGCCTTAAAACTTTGGTACTTCTTGACTAACTCAAACATGATTCTACAATACCAGATATGTGTCCAAAATTATTGTACTTGTAACATATTATGGCCTCTTCATTAAATACTAACAAAGAAGCAAAAGAGTTGTGGCTTTTGCTTGACTCTGCATGAGTTTCCTTCTCCTTATTTCTAAAATTGTTAGCTCTTTTTTGACATTCTATTTTCTTATGACAATAACCATTACAATAGAAATAATAATCATGAACATAGAACTTGTTTTGATTTGTGTATCTTTGACCTGATTATCTTTTGTAGCTCTATTTTTTCCAACCTTATTTGTTTGAGCTATCCTCTACATTCTTAATTTCTTCCCTTTTTGTTTCTTCTTTTGTAAGAGCTTCAACATAGCTCTTTTTCTTTTCAAATCTGATACCTATCTTATCTGATATTTTTTGACTTTATAATATATTATTCAACATATTAGTGTTATTCTCAAATTTTGAATCATTAGCTACTTTATCATCGACTGCTTTATTTATTTTCTCAAGATCTGCTTTTAAAGAATTAGTTTCAAAAACATACCTTTCACATTATTTACTTACATTTTAAAATTAAGTTGTTAGATCTACTTCAAAAAATTTGGCTTCTTCAATGTGTGCTTGTATATCTTCAATTATTTTATTTGACTCCTTTTTATTTTTCTTGATATGGAGCTTCAATCTTTGATTCTTCTCCTCTAGAGCTTATATTTATTCTAAGGCACAAATGAGTTCTCCTTCCAAATTCACCTAAGCTTCATCATGTTCTTCTTCTTAATCATCTGTACTTTTTATTATATAGTCATCTTCATGTATGGTCATGAATAGAATTTCTTCTTCATCTGAGTCACTGACTCCACTGTCTTCAGTTAAGTTAGGATTTTTAGAATATAAACTCTTATTCTCAAATCTCTTCTTGAATTTGCCTTTGAAGTTATTCTTGTATGTATACTTTCTTTCTTCATTGTCACCATTATTATTATCTGGGCACTTAGCTACAAAATTTCTAATCTTACCACATTTAAAACATTTAAATGGAAATTTTCTTTGATATTTACCTATGCCCATTTTGGGCTTACAAATGAATAGAGCTCCATTGTCATCTTCCTCATCGCTAGAATTGTCACTTGATTCTTGAATTTTAGACTTGTCTTTCTATGATGTCTTGAAATTGGCTTCCCTCTTTAAGGGTTTCTCTTGCTCATCCCACATCTCATATGCCATAAAAATACCATGTAGTTCATCCATTTTTAGCTTGGCTAGATTCTTCATCTCCTCGATTGCTGAAACCTTTGCATCATATCTCATTAGTAGAGATATTAAAACCTTTTATACCACCACTGATTCTTCTATATTTTTTCCAAGGCCTTGAATCTAATTAATTATTTGATAAACCCACAAAAGATAACTTACTATTTTTTCTTCTTCTTCCATCTTAAAACTCTCGAACTATCTTTTAGAAGTTTGAAGCTTAGCTTGTTGAACCTTTCTATCACCTTTGTAAATATTCTCAATCTTTACCCAAGTATCATGAGCAAATTTTCATCACATAAATTCACATAAAATAGCATTTAAAGCTTTAGCATTATTTTTACTTGCCTTCTTTTCTACTAGAGTAGTTACAAGTGTATATGGCTCTTCATATTCCTCCACCACTACTTGCCAAATGTTGAATCCAAAGGACATCAATTAAGTATACATCCTTATTCTCCAAAAGGCATAATTTGTCCCATCAAACAAATATGCCTTATTTGTATAAAAACCTTCATGTGATCCAACCATCATGCTTTCCCTGATCTACCTTCAAGCTATTAAACTCTTTTCAAAATAACTTTCTCTAATACTAATTGTTAAGCATGAGATATATTGAGAGGGGGGTGAATCAATATATCATATATCTTATAAACTTTAACTTAATCAAATTACACTTAACCATAAATTCAAGATATGCAATAAACTAAAACAATAATATGTACCGCACGAGAGAGAGAGAGAGAGAGAGAGAGAGAGAGAGAGAGAGAGAGAGAGAGAGACCATATTTTTACATGGAAATTCAATGTGGAAAAAACCATGAATAAAAATCTCAAGCATATGAATAAGCACCAACTCAAATTACAAAGTTTGCAAGCGCCAACTTGAAAGAGCACCAACCCTTTTTCCAAGAACTAACATAGAAACTATTTGTGAGCACCAACCCACAAGAGCACCAACCCCTTACAAATATTTTTGAGAACCAACCCACAGGAGCACCAACCCATATTGTGTATAAAACACAACTATCTCTCAATGTTTCTTTCTCAACAAATGATAGAACTCTACAATATCTCTTTCTATTCTCTCCTCTTTTATTATATCAAATAATTACAAACCATGCACTCTCTTGCATATTAAAAATGGCTTCTCAAGCCTTTTTTTATAGCTTTCCAAATGGCCTTTGGCATTCACCCTTTATGACCCTTCACTCCTCATGGAAAATGGTTCCAAACTTGCATGACCCTTTGAATCCTTGTATTTTAAATGTCGCATGGTGACCCTTCATGAGCAAATACATTCTTTCCTCTTTTTTACTTATCTTGGTGACCTTTCAAATTCCTCAAAGTGTCCCTTCATGAGAAATTGTGCTCTTCCTTTTTGGTCTTCTCTTGGTGACTCTTGGAATTCCTTAAAATGACTCTTCCTGGGAAAATGCATCCCATTTCTCTTTTGTCTCTACCCCATGACTCTTTGACTTCTTTATGGGCACTATTTTAACTTTTATGCAACCAAAAATATATTTATTAATATTAAATAAATATCAACATATTTTATCCAAAATATGAAAATTAAAAATACCTTTAGACAATAAATGTTATGGGATCTTTATCACCAATGTTGGATCTTTGACATCAATGACAATATTTCTAACAAAATGTAACTCATATTTTCTACAACTCTATTGAGCACTAGTATACCAAGCATATTGATATTCACATGAAATTTATTTGTCAACACATTTAATACGGATTTATTTTCTTGGAGCACATTCCAATTTAGTATCAGGTTGTCAACATATTTAAAAAGACTTTTGTATCACATCATTACCTTGAGTTGTGGGGCATAATTTGAGTTTTATAATGTGTCCTTAGGGGGTGTTTGTGAGGACATATTATTTATTCATTTTTTCATGGATATATCATACATGAGTACCTAATTAGGCCTTTTTATCAATACTCATATTATGGATATGCCACTTTATTTTTGGCCTCGAATTTCACTTGAGAGGGTGTTAGAGTAGGTTGTTTACCTTAGTTCATGTTCACCTAGGTGATTTATTTTTATTTTTATTTAGTTATTCCCCACACTTATGTGGATATATCTCATTTATCTTATTTTAGATATTATGAAATATTACATATTTATCTCTTAGATATTATGGGGATATTTTATAGTTATTTCTATCCTTTAGGAATAGTTATCTCTTAGTCCCAAGTTTGATAACTGAGCTTAATATTTTAGTTATAATTGATCACTTAGCTTGATATTTTAGATAGGATTTATCTTGCTTGCCTATATATTCAAGGCACATTCATTGTATTTGACAAACTTTGGATATATATAATATATGATTTTATTGTTCCTTTGTTTTGCATATCTATCTGTAAGTCTATGTTGTTAAATTACTTTCAGATTATTATTGTTATGAATGTGATGTTTTAATAACACCATATATTTATGTGGTTTGGAACAATATTATTTTCATTCCTTTAAAAAGGATACAATTTTACCTCTCTATAATGATACTCTATTTTCCAAACAATATGGTTTTGGAAAGAAATATGTAAAAAACTTTGCTTATCATGGTCAAGGATTGGGAAAACATTCCCAAGGCATCATTCATCCTGTTTCCACATATGATTAAAATTAAATTTAAGGATTGGGTTGTATTGGTAATACTAATTCAAATCATTCAAACATACATTTGGCTAATGCAAAAGAAAAAGAACCTACAAATGAGAACAAGTCAAAGAATAAAGTACATATAGAAAAGATATTGTCCTAAGAAGATCAATGGGAACATCAAATATTTAAACCATGATTTATTAAAAAAAATTAAAAAATAAAGAGACAATTGAAAAATATAAGATTCTAATGTGGTTACAAAGGAGGAAACTACAAGCCTTTCATCAAAGCAGGCCAAATTCACTGCTCATATAGATGATAAATAATAATTAGATGAATAATTCAACAAATTATGTTTTGATCAACTCAGTAACATACCACATAACATATTAAAACCTATAGGACTTGGTACTTATTGATTCAATCCATCACCAAAAAATGAGAACCAAATGCATATAATTGCAAACCAAAGATACCAAGTACAAACTTACCAAAAGGGCATGATACACTTTTTTGTTTTGTTATGCATGTGTATGACATATCTTGTTCAAAAAATATTACATGTTTACTACTCTCACATATTATCATCCTCATCTTGAGATCATAGGATAATATTCTCTTTCCACATATTCTAAAAATACCAAAAAAAATTTTAAAAAACTTTAAAAATCCAAAAATATTTTCAGCATTCACAGGGCCTATTAGCTCCTTGGCATATATTTTATTGGTTCCATGTTGGTAGATAGCATATAATTTATATATACATGTATTTCACATATCATTTTAGTGTGATATAAGAATAAAAAATACATTATCTATGCACTTTAATATGTTAATCCATCCCTCTACTCATGTCATGTGTACATTGGAGGCATCTATTTCTTTGATCATGATATATCTAGGTTCAATTATTCTATGATCACTTTACATTATCATGTTTATGATTATGTACTTATGCATGCCTTTATCCATGCTTATATCTTTCACAATACTTTATATTCTATGTATTTAATGTATTTTTCTAACACATGATCCATGGGATAGTATGCTATGTTATGTTGGTTGTTTATTGTCTATGTTCTTCCTTTTTTTAATTCCTTGAGTGTGTTCCTTGCTTGTTATTTTCATACATTATATTACTTTTTCAATAATTTGAATGTGATCCATTTATTTTATACCTTGTGTCTATGTTTTCATATTGTTACATTTGTATATGTGATCCAAGCAATAATTCAGGGAATGATTCAGGCGATAATTCAGGTAATGATTCTACCCCAATTGATGATGAAACTTCTGAGAGCCATAACTTTTGCACCATAACTCCAATTGAATCCCCATTTAAACCATTGGAAAGATAAGAATGAGGATAATGTAGTGAGATGACATGATCTCTACTTAATGGATCTTGACCCTCAAAAACCTAATGAAAGTGCCTCAAATTTCAATTTTAGTAGTGTAGTGTAAAAATAGTAAGTTTCTAAAAATAGTAATTCCTCAAATTCTATATTTTTATGAATCATAGAAGTCAAACCAAGTTATCTCCCTTGATATTTGTGACCTTCCACATATTCCTCATAACTTCAAAATGTGTATAAATGAATATGTAACCCAAAAATCAAATCAGACATCTCTTCCCAGAGATAAGCATATATTTGTATTTGCAATCTTGAGTAATAAAACATCTCTTCTCAAAGAAATCATTATTACTATGTTATTTTCATGTTCTTAAAATATATTTCAATCAAAAATTTTGAGTTTTGGATTAATATGTCATAACTTTTTTAATGCTAGAATTTGAATATGTCATTCCTTGCTTTGTGGATATTTGACTAGGTAATGTCCATTCGATTGTGTAGAATTTAAACATGCCCATTTTTTGAGGTCTCCTTGGAACATTGTATTTTTATTTTATTTTGAATGTTATTGTGTGTGTGATTTATTATTTTTTGATCTTGTATTATTACTATCTATATGTTACCATGGTTCACATCATGCATCTTAAGACTTGATGTGATCACATTCTATGTGCTTTAATGATATATCTACCTAGACATGTTCCTTATATATGTTACATGGATCATACATAAATTATATAATTATCTTATTATTTTGAGGTAAAGTGACTACTAGTTTATATTTCCCCTCAACACAAAATGGGGGGCATATTATTAGGGGCATACCATAGAGGTATGGATTCCAGATTTTTCATAGTGTACCAGATTTAGATATATATTGGAGGCATGTTTTGGAAACATGTTCTCCACATATAGACCAATTTGAGTTTCAGATTATAGTAGGGGCATGTTTTTCAATCATGTTCTCCACATATATGCTAGTTTTAGCTTCATATTTTAGTGGGGGCATGTTATGAAAACATGTTCTCCACACTTACATAGTTTTCAAATTGGCCAAAATTCACAGTTATATGATTCGAATACACGTATGTGTTAGAATTATATACATCGTTGCCATTATTATGCATAGGTTTCAACATGAGAAATATATGATGTGCATATTATATGCAAATATCACCTAAATTTCAAAATCAATATTAGTTTTAGATTTAAAAACACTTTTATGGAATGTCATCACCCACTAGGTTAGACTTTTATGAACTATATTAAACCAATCTAATGCAGTAGTTGGTTTATTTTTGGTATAGTTGAGGTGATTAAATCACTCAATATTACCAAATGTATATTTTTTACTTTATTTCATCATCCAAACTCACTATATTTATAGTGTGATTTAATTTGGTTTACTCGCACTCACTAGGATATAAGTATGATTGGATTGCATAGTTAAGATAATCTCAACTGCCAAGTGTCAACTCACCTTTAGCTCCAAGTTTGGAGGCAAGTTTTTTATTTTAATATTTCTATATTTGTGTACTTCCATATTTATATCTTTTTTAATATAATTTTTTAATGGATCATAATGATACATCTTTCATCCTTTCAAATCAAATTGCCAAAAAAGGCAAGGTGGTTGCATAGATACATAGGTGTACTCCTAAATTTTTATCGCTTTACATTCAATCATTTTAAATGATTTCAATTTTAGATTATATGCACTAATTATATAATATAACATTTTCTTGGTTGAGTGTTAGTCACTAGAAAATAACTGAAGTTAGACTCATGTAAATACAAGGTGTGTTATACACACCCAAATATGCATTTCTTTTTCTTCAAACTATAAATTGCATTACTAGATTAAGGAAGGGGAATGTAAAAAATAATTCTAACTTATATAACATCTTAGTATTGTACACTTTGAAAATACATATCATGGATGTACCTTCAACTTCTATACCTTCCCATTGTCTAAAGGCTCAGATACACTATCTCTTTATGCCTATTTCTTAAATCTTAATATGAATAATGTTGTTTTGATATCTTGGACCTTTTATTATACCTATAATGTTATAAACCTATTTATCATCTATCTCTACAAGTTTTAGATATATGCATATTTAACTGCCCAGACACCTACATCCTAGTTAGATGCCTACATCGATGCAAGCATCCTATCTTGATGTAAGTGTTTAGTTCCCTAAAAGTCATCTAATTTTTAAGTGTAACTTATACCTATGGTCAGTCTAAGTGTTTTGATGTGATTTATTCTTCAAAGGGATTGGTATATATACAATATCAACCCTCATTTATTATTCACCTAACAACTTCTTACCTACTCATAGGTAAACTTAATAAAAATCATTCAATCAAGAACTCAAATGACCAAAGCATCCTTATTTTCTCTTATTTCCATATCAATCATAGAGATAACACATTTACAGGTCTAAATTATGAAATTAGTATCCCATGAACCAAATTTTTTAGGTTATAATCTAGGTTACTCTATATACTTATTTATCACATGTTACATCTTGATATACACACAAGCCAACACATGGGTCAGAGACATATAATTTCAAAGCCCTATTCAGAGTATGGAATATGTATTCAATGCTCATTGATAAAAGGGTTTTGGGGGAAAATCAAAACCATGTGCTTACTAACATATTTTTCCAAAACCAATATGAAGATGAAGAACTAGGGTTTTTTTATTTGATAAGGAGTGACAACCCATGATCTTTTTCTGAGCACTTCAGAGTGAAGGTGACATATAGCCCAAAATATTTTAGGTGGTCACATCCATATCTAGTAGGTATTATGTAAAGGACACTTACATATAGGTTAGACAAAAACATCAACATAATTATCTAAGTTCAATGCAAGGGATTAAAGTCACAAAAGTGCTTAATCCAAATTCTAACAACCAACCCAAAATCCACTTCCAAACTTATTCTTTCATGTTCTAAATCTAGATCTATATTAGCATTATAACTATCTAAGTAAATTGTTTTCATTATTATTTCAATATCTAACATAGT